>OW388294.1:22398009-22930509 GCA_936450465.1 Gibbula magus | reverse complement strand
GTCGTGCAAGTTACTCTGGCAAGTCCATTCTACTGAAAATTCATGTATAACATAAATAAAAGGAATTTCAAGAAAAAGATTTTTTAAAATTTACATTTTACCAGAAATTACCGAATTCGATAGACGTGATAAAGTTTGATGGAAAAGCTTACAAAATAACGAACATTTAATTTTAAAAATAAACAAACGAACTGTCAAAATTAACTCAATCATTTGTCATAAATTAAACAAGTCTAGCCGAAATGATAAATATACTAGAACTTTGTAGTAGATAAAGAAGATATACGAGAAAGGTTAATCGAGCAGTACCTCTGATCACAAGAACATGTCTGGCTATTCCCACATCTACCAAACCTACATGTTTCCTAAGCAATGTCGGCTTTGAGTGAGTTCACTGTACATATGAAACAAGTTATGTTAATGAAGGCTCTATCACTGGCTAATTTGAGATTTGCTCCATTTTTTACCTTTTCTATGTTAACACAAAACACAAAAAGTTACGAAATGGAGAAAGTCTCAAATTTGCCAGGGATTGACGTCAGTTATAAGTTGCTAGGGAAGTTACAGGTCAGTTACATGTATATGTACTCGTATAACGAGGCGTTCCTGATGTTCACAGTGGTCCCATAAGAAGATCACATTATGCAACAAGAATATTATGATGACAGAGTACATTTGGAAACGCTAGGAATCGTCTCCGTTGTTCTAAAGAACTACATCTCTGAAGAGACGCAAGGAATATCCTATGAACGGTGTACATATTATAAATGGCATGTCATATTCTTGTACACCAAGTTAAAAAAGTGGAAGTTATTAACGCTTCGCCTCTGTGCCTGTGTTGTAAAGATGCGTTCTTCCCGTCTCATGTTGGAAAGGTCGTTTACTCCAGGTACGCTGATTTAAAGACATGATGACTAGGTGTTGTGAGAAACGAGTTCAAGGAGAGGTCCGTTTTACACAGTTGATACACAGTTCCTTTGGAAGATGACAGTGACAGAATGTTCATGAACATTAATGGTATGCATTTACACATCCCCATGGTCTGTGTTGAAACGAAATTTGAAGGACTATCCGCTTGTTAGATTGATGATTATTTTATATTTATGTTCCGTTGAAAGGTATTTGGATATTTCAATGGATAATATTCCTCTAACTTCGTTTCAATAAAATTAAACATGTAACGGCCGACCTTTACATCAAACTTCAGATTACTCTGCATAACATCTGAATAATTTACCGGATGGTAAATTAAATTCCGTTTCCTCATAACCGTATCACAGTGATGATCATAGGAATCCACGTTCCCAGGAAGGAAGTGAGGGATCCAACCCCTGATGATCCGCTTGGCTAAAAAGATAATGGAAGAGTAATGAACCTGGGGCACACCAAATAATAGAAACACTACTTATTTCAATTTCACTAGTTGGGTAAAGCGTAAAGTGCACGTGGCGATCATTGGTAGCATGGTAGGAACACGTACACTGCATGGTACTGGATACCGCAAACTCTGATGGTTTTGCGTAGAAGAACCCATTTCATATCCGATGATAAAGTTCAAGAATGCACTGCAGTTCATGCATTCTCCATTATATAATGCAAGGCGCCCTAATTTGAAGTGTTATACCCTTGAAAACAGTGTCAAACCCCACCACAGGACAATTAACGTTACCTGATCTTTTGGGTCGCGCAACTGACAGGGTCTTTTCGTCTTGACCTTATCGATGACCTTGGCATCAGTTGTGACCTTCCCGTCCTCTGTTACAACATTGATATAGCACTGACCGGTGTTTCCGTCCATGTCCACTGCCGTTAGGTAAGCTATGGCATCACAGCAGCTTGCACTGAAAATATGTATTACCCGAAATTATTACTTAAGCAGCTCTGTCACGCGAATTATGTGAACCAATTGCACAATGTGTTGTAACCGAGCGAGAGCGAGGCTCATACATACATGTATATGATTGTCACATGTCGAACGCCACTATTATCAAATTCATGTACGATGTGTCGGGCCACCTCAGTGATCCCACATCCAATTGTTTCATGATATCACAGAGGAGATGTATACTCCCGTGTCAAATATGGAAATGGATCTGCACATACATATGGGCAAAAGAAATGATACCATACAACATACAAGATATTTCAATCCACGAGCATACATACATGCACTAAACTAAATTTGAAATTTCAAAACATTATATGTTTCTGTGAAACACGTTGAAGAAATCGTCGTTTTCGGGTTGGGCTTGTTTTTAGTTGTTTAATTTTTGTGTTTAAGTGTAAGTCCAAGAAGGTCTATTATGCCGACACATTTTATACCACCATAATGTACATATTTGATAACATTAAAGGGGCAGTAGCACGTTTTTTCTCTCAAAAAAGTTGATGAAATGTATTTGAAAAATAATTTCACCAATAGTAAAACATCCTTCTCTCTTCGGAAAATAAAGTTTAAAATTAGTGTACATGTTTCGGTAAAGCCATGGGAATCGTTTTTGTAATACAAAATAATAAATTGTGTTCACAATAAAATGGCCGCCATGCAATTTTTGCTTTATACGCAACATAGTTTTTACCACTACAGATAATTGGTTTGTGTAATAAGATGTTTTACCCTCTAAAGTTAATTTAAATGACATAAACTATCATTATAAATGGGAAATTTGAAAAAATAAATTTTGCAAAAAACGTGCTACAGCGCCTTTAAACCTTAAATACGAAACATTATGTCCAGAAAACCCCTTTGGAATAGCAATTTCAGCTACACTTGTATGGTGCTACAGACATAACATGTGTACTCTCATGAATGAAAATTGTTTATCTTTTTACGAGACATATCCTTATGACACTTATCATATCTAAAGTTAACTTTCATAAGGATATTTTTTTAAAACAGGGTAAAGCTATGATACAAGCGAAATTATTTAATGATAATGTACCACAACAAAACGTAATGATGGAAAAATTAAGCGCCTTTCTTAATCTCACAAAACAATTTTCAACATGATGAGCACGTTTTGGATGGTTCAGATTGTCATATCCTCTGTGTTAAGGCCTCGGAAAGATAAGTAATGAAAATATCGATACAAACATTAACTCAATGTCATTCAACACATGATTTCGATTGAGCCTTATATGGTCAGATAATTTTAATAATCATACATACAATTTCAACTTACGATATGTTGGCTTTTAGTGGGTCTGTATGCCCGTTTGTGAAGTCACCGACGAGAAGTCCATTCTCGTTTGAAATGGACGAGCCCACTTGGAAGAGTCCACTATTGTTATCTTGAATCTCTGCAGTTGCCCACCAGCGATGATTACCACACTGACACGGGTCGACTACTGTGACGTCACAGGACCCGTGCACGTGCAGCAGGGTACAATTAGGCATGTCGTTGTCGACGTTCTAGAAGCAAAAAAAACTATTTATTTGTTTATAGAAACATGGTTTGTTATGAAGAAGATTTTGTCAGTTTGATTCTGCTTTCTGGTTTTAGCTCTTCGTGACATATGTCTATTCCAATTTTGGAAATCATTTATTATTCAGTGCCTCCTTTGGTAAGGTGTCGTTACGTTCACAGAAATGTGTCGAAATATGACATGTCCTTAAATATCACGCAACTGTTAACCTCTATAAGGATAATCTAAAGTGATAAGTTAATCATCATTCAATTCACACATACTCGCGTGTAAGTTAGATTTGTTTCCAACTCGAGAGTTGACGTTTTATAAGTCCGATAACTCACCCTAATCATTCGTTTTGATGTTGTAAAGCGTCGAACTGCAAACTGGAAGGTATCAGACTGAGTTGATTTGTCTATTGCTCTTAACGTAACTGTCCTGAAACCGAAATAATTTGGTGTATAGAAGTTTGGATGGGCGTTAGCATTTTTTAGATTAAATTCCATCTGATGATGGAGTAAACATTTACTCCGACACGTCATGTATGTTCTCACCGACGAAGTTGTTATCCGGAAAATTTCGTTTTGTTGCATGCATGTCGTCAATATTCATCATTATATAATCATTAACACAATGTTTGAAACTGACTGTATTCTATACCAGACATACTTACATAAGCACGAATAAACCGCAGGCCATATGCTGGATGTATTTTAGAAAAGGTTGTTAATTAATTGTGCAAGATGGAATACACAAATGTGTAGTTTCTTTTGATGTATTCATCTCTATTTTGCAAAATACACATTTAGAAATAATATATCAACATAATGTGAATATTTATACACCACTCCGTGGAGTTCCACTTCATACATATGCATGACCACAATTTGCTAATTATTACCCTGATGTTAGAGTCAACATCATTCCTTTTCATTCTCAACTCACTTGGATATGCAACCTAGCTGCTAGTTAAGATTCATTAAGGTTATCTGACTAATTTCCTTTCATGTTCATACCAGGTACCCACTTATACTGCTGGGTGAATAGAAGCACATTGTTTGTTTTAAACGAACCATAGAAAAAGGATTTGAAGCAAGTCTAGAGTTGGGTCGCTAGAGGCTCCAATGCAAAATTGAATAGTATTTTTAAGAATATGTTTTTTTCTGAGATTAAATATCATACCATTATATCATCGGAATTAATGGATACAGAGATACCTCATTTTTATTAAATGCCTCAAATAACATATAATTTTATTCATAAGTACGGTTTTTATTTCCACATTGTACAGAAGCGAAAGTTTATTTAAAGGGGATTTATGGGTTAAATATTTGATAGTAAGACTCACGTCGTAACACGTTCCTCTTCGCCAGCCTGGAGGGAGAATTCTCCAGATTGTTTCTCCCCTGCATCCAGATTCAACGTTTGTTCTAGGGGAGGCACTAGGAATCCTTGGTCATCGGAGACGGTCACAACGACTGAGATGGACTCTTGACCCTTATTAGTCACTTCGAAGGGGAGTGGGAGGACTTGATTGATGTAAAATTCATCTGAAATACGAGAAAGAATATATTATAATTAGAAACAAAATAAGAATGTAAATACAAAACGTCACCTCAACAGGAGGTTAATGTCTGCTAAAACGGATTCGAAGGGATATCATTGTTAAGCTCGAAAATCTATCGGGATAAGTTGAATGATAAAAGTAATGAATAACTATAAATAGTGAAGACACCGGGTATTCGCTAAAATTATCGGCATGAGATGGCCGACCGGTATGAGTCACTTTCTCCACTAAAATACAACGTTGCAGCTAATATTAGTCCGTTAATCTTCGAGAAAATTGTTTATAACATGAACAGACATCTAGTTTTTGTTATATTTCCTTGACTTTAGTGTAATAACATTGTGTTATCTTTCAGAGATGATTTTCAGCATTCAAACAATCAGATTGTCAGCAAACAAAACATTAAACTATGATGTGGTAAATTCCTAAAATATAATACTTTAACCCTAATACCCTCTGCATTACTTTGTGGTACAATGCCCGTAAACAAAGAAACGGATATATCAGACAGGTTTATATTGTATTGTGAACGAGTGTGTGGTAACAGTGAGGCACGCACATGGATAAAGTTGCACGTCTAAGCTTTTCTGCCATGTTTAATGACAGCAAAAATGGGATTCAGGGGGCCGGAACCTCCGTGGACGTCGAAATGACTCCAGACGTTAACAGACTTGAGCTTAACAGTGCAGAGGAATGGCAAACATTCCATTGGCAAACATCCGACCTGTCAAACAGTACCTTGAACGCATATTGTGACAGACTGAGTGTTGGCAACAAGAGAATGTCAGAATAGGTATAATAATTAACGTCCTTTTCAAGAGATATGATAAATGTGAATCAACTTCTCGTTTCATCAAAGACTGCAGACATGTGAAGACTGTCTGTGTCTTCAGTTTCAGTCATTTATGCTCATTGACCTTTGCTACATGCTTCTTCCAAAATCACTTGGAATTTTCACACTTTTTTAAGGGTATATTTATGAAATCACTCTTTATCTTAACTGCTTCGCCCCCATCACCCGCCGACCAGGACTTCGCCCTTGGTTCTCACTCAATTGATTTCTCAGGTGCTGGCAGCTACTTAGTATCTGCTAATCATTTTCCATGTTGATACTGGTTACTGCTATCCAACGCAGGAGGATCATTTTACTTTTATCAACAAATGTTAATTTGTTTGAGTTCAAAGGACACGCGGGTGATATTCTCTATACCTCCGAGGACTACTGTTTTAATTTTCATTGAAAAATGCAGACAAACACTTGAATACCATTGGTCTTTAAGTCCAGTCATGTCACGACATTTATGAGTCATATACTTGAGGGAAATCATCCTAATGTCATCTATTGGTGATGCCAATGATTTGTGAAACCAATACATATAATATATCCTAAATGACACAGACAATGGATATAATACAAGCTTGTGTATATTTTCTGCAATACATATTTTGGGATGAGGAACCACGATACTTCCTAAAATCAATTCAAACTCTTCCCACTAAAAAAGCCCAGATAAACATTCACAGGGATATTAGTAGAGCGAAGAGTGAAAGTAACAATGGATATTATATTTCAAAACCGCCATCAAAAGTGTTGTGAAAGTCCTTACCACTAACAGGCATTATCTTCAGCTTAATAACAACAGGGACAAACGTTTCGGAGAGAAGACGAAGGAACTCATGACCGTCATTGTCGAGTCCATTCACGGCGATTTGGAATGGCTGCAAGAATAAATACATGAGACATTTAGTTCTTGTCACTATCTATCAAAAATAGTTTGACAAAGAATATCGGAGGAGAACAATGCTTGGAAAAAAACTATGTGTACCAATGTGATTGGTTCTTCGTTTGGATGATCTAGCATTGTGAACCTGCGCCTTGTGGGAGAACCAGTTGTATTGTATCAACTGACTAAGGGAAATAATTTAACTAGTGAGCATAAAGTGACATAGAGATTGAGGCAAGTTTATTTATATATAATTGAGCACATTTGGCGTGCGAGTTCGAATCTCGGTGGAGACACCAAAAACGTGTAACCATGGCCTCATACTGTGTTGTGTCCCTGGACAAGGAACTTTATCCACATTACACTCATCCACCCAGCTTTATAAATGGGTACCTGGACATTGTAAGATCTGACCAATAGCAGCGGTACCAAAAGTACAATTCCTTCAAGGTAATAATACAAATTGTGTGTTTTAAGTATGTACATGTACTGAGCATGAACAACTCTCTAACTCCGGATTCTGATAATAGTTTTGACTAAAAACCGCCTGTAAGCCCAGTTCCACAGAGATACAGCAAGCTAACTAAACCAGTCATCATGGAAACTGCTAGGGATAGGATTAGACCTAGCAAAAGACGATAGTTTCCGTTTTCCTTTAATGTCGGTTTATGAGAAGGATAGATAAAGGCCCGCATATACAGTTCTTGCAGTTCGTGTTTATGACCCATATGTATTCATGTATATTAAAGTGTATTATGTACTATAGGCCTGTGGCCTTTGAGTATGGAATAAAGAACCTCGAGTTCTTGCGGGATTAAAAATGCAGGAGGTGTTCTAACCTGATCCGGAACCACGACGTGACGACGAAAAACAGCCTTTCCTCTGTTACTTTTTACTTGAATATTCCCTTCATATTTCTGGAATTCTACTCCATTGGAATCCAGCACAGAGATGCGGTCCAGGGAACGAATCAAGTCCATTGACGGAAACTGAACAATCATTGTTAGGTTGTCACCTGAAATTTAAATTCTCAAACATTGATCAAGTGATGATTATGTCAAATATGAGATTGTATCGACATTTTTTAACATAACCCATCACGTGCACAATAAACGGCCCCATACAGAATACAAGATATTTCAATCCACGGATGATAAAAACGACTGAAAGAGCGTCACATTATGTCTTCAGAACCCAACTATTCCAAATAGTATATGTTCATACATGTACTTTTGAGAAAACGCGTTTTAAGAAATGGTAAAAATAGTTGTTTTCAAATCCCCTTAATAAGAGGAAATTGGCTTGTTTTGTGACGTCCTCAAGTAATGATGCGTCAACAAAATTAAATCCAGGAAGGATATTTACGTCGACGTTTTTCTACTTTTTTTATTTAAAACATTATGGCCAAAGACATCTTGAAAAAGAGATTTTAGCACCCAAATTATATATGAACAGACATAAAAAGGGTGTCATAATCATGATGTATGAAATTGTGAGTACTTCTCTACAAAACATGTGTCTATCAAATACATTTAAAATCTAAACTGAAGTTCAAAAGAAAGTTTACACCTCAGTTGATTTTGACATATGCATATATTGTGAATAATATATGTTCGTTTTCGACGTCGTACTCTAAACCTGAAACGTGCAGGCGTTTAATCATCAGCCAAGGAATACTTCTATGTGTTTTTCTAATATTGAGGGAAAACATTAATTTCAATAAAATTAATTTAGATAAAACACAACTGTTCATCGACATATAAGACATATTCTATGTGAAAATCAATAAATGTGCCTCATTATGCACACATTTACAACATTATAATCATGGTAGGGGTCATGTTGTTGTACATTTCTGTTCTTTCCCCTGACTACATTAAACAAAGATATTGTAACTAATTATATAAGAATTAATTAATCACCAATGTTTTCATTCAAACAACTGCTAGAACGTGTTATTCATTCGTACAATAATCAAATGCATCTCATTTCTATTGAATTAATCGAAACCAACTGAGGTATAAACTTTCTTTTTTCTTAAACAAAAATTGTCCTTTACATAATCTTTTTAAAATGTGGGGACGTTCCTTTGCGTGTGAGTATATATTTGAAGAAAATAATATATTTCTTTTGGGCCGGTGGCCTGTTACTGAATAAAATGTCTGTCTGTCTGTTTGTCTGTCTGAAAAGAATACATACATGAGAAAACATGTTATTACCCGGTTGTAAATAACCGAGTTTATATTTTTGACATGAGCACTTGTGCACTTATCACGTTTGCCAAGCAACCGTTGTTTCAAAGCGAGCTCCCGTCTTTTGTCGTCTGTGACGTCATAACGATAGTTCATGACGTCACTGTAGCTTGCCGTCGCAAGAGCAGTGGGCCGTTTCCTGGCTATTCTTACGCGAACCAAATGGGAAAAAATGGATAATAAATAGATTATTACACTCGTGGAAATTTGTGTATAAGTCTCGCTCTCGCTCGGGCAATACAAACATTCACTCGTTCAGTAAAAGTCATATGACACACTTCCTCCTGTAATAATCTCTATATATCAACCAATAAGATCCTTCATCGGTTATACAAGAACAGACGTAATATGACTGGGATGAGATATACATTGCCGAACATGAGAAACGCGGCAAACGCCTACAAGTACATGCTTTTTCATATTAAAACTCAATTAAAAATTCAATAATTTCGTAAATACCATTTATAATGATCTCCAAGTTAAGCTGAAACAATATGTAATATGACAGTCCGTGACCACGTAAATCTGATCATCAACACTTCAATGCGACTGTGTGCCTGTCTTGTTGCTAGTCGTTTGTAAATCAGTTTCAAATGCCATTTCTATGATTATACCCAGATCATATACTGAAAATTACCCTTGTCACATTTAAACAATCACGATATTTTAAACAACTTCTGACACTCCGACACGTTGTGCAGAACTGGTGAAAATTAATAACGCGTAACTGCATGATATGGCCTATGTCAACCGTGCGATCGAGGCCCATTTAAATCATACATACACCTTTATGGCGACCGATAAAAACACAAAATCAATTGTTTACATTTTCACAGGACGAAAATGGGTGGAATCCGCCTTGCCTAATTTGAAGCGGATCCGGAAGAATCCGGAAGAATCCGGAAGGATTCGGCAAGCGGATTCCAGCCCTTTTTGTCTGTGTTTGCATTTTCCTAAGATTATAGTTTTAATAATTAGATTTTTTATCTACTTATTTAACTGTCAACGTACCTGATATAGGACGACCAACAATATTAAATTGAAAGCCTGTGTCGGGATTTTTCTGCATAAACCTTGTAGATACACCGAGCACACTTAGAGCTGTTACTTCGACTTCATGGTTCTTGTCACGTGTCCTCCTCAGTGTCCAGATACCGGGCTGTGGGTTCTATTATCATATATAAAGGAATGATAATAATCATCATCGTCATCATCATATTGTTCATCTTCGTCGCCGTCGTAATTATAATCACCGACATCATCATTATATTCATATGTATTCCCATGACCATCACCAACATCATAATCATCATCTTGATTATTGTCATCATCATTACAAATATAATCGTATATTGTATAAAGTAACTCAAACGTTATAATCACAATCATTATAATTTTAATCATTATCATCATCATCATCATCATCATAAGTCTCAGCATCGTAATCTCAAACGTCAGAATCACCATCATAATATTTATCATCATCATTATCAGTATCATCATTCCACCTTCATGTGGCTTTCAATTAACACAGTTGTTATTTGTCATGACAAAAACGATTCCATTGATGAACATGTGCCAAAATACAACGATATTTAAATTAAAAATATTGAAATAAATGAAAACCAATTGCCATTTCGTGATCACATTCTGCGGTGAGAGAATTTATATATATGAAACCAAATAAGGGAAAGCAAACATATGTCAAGGAGGAAATGAAGTGAAAAGGTTTTACAGCAATGAATTAACACTTACCGTGATTTTGATAATCTTTACCTCATCCATAATATCAATAACTTTTGTGGAGGAAATATCGCCATTTCCTGAAAGGAAAATGAAAACGTAATTGATTTCATTTAATCAATTTAATTTTATTATTTTATATTAAACAAAGGGAATCTGAAACGTTGGTCAATATATTGAGAATTTATTCTAAGGCGCACACAATCCTACCATTTAGAGCAATGATTCCTTCAATTGAAAACTTATCTTTATACTTTACATCAATATTTAGTTCAAATTTGCACGTCAAAGTTCCATACACAACAAAACCCTTCGGTTCTGTAAACTGTAAGTGGTTATCTTCAAATTATCATTATTTTAAAGAAACGGTTCGGTTCTCAATATCCTATCTTATTACCTTGGGATCAAACATCATGCAATCTGATCCAAATCGACCCTGTTCCGAGGAATGAACTTGATTAATTGTGCATCTGCTGGTATAGAAACTGGTTCGAGAGATTTCACCTGAGGGCCTTACCATATTGACAAGACCAAGTCGTTAGTCATTTGAACTTGTGATTGGCTAATATCAGAACAAGCCCTCATCAGAATGTTCAGATAGGAAACCTCCGAGCTAAGTTCGTATACCGATTCATACCCTATCGGTATGTTGCACTTGTTATTTCTCGGAATACGGTTGATATTTATCAACATAAATTATCATTTACAAGGGTTCTGTTCCAAGCATTTCCCCAGGCTACGGGACCATGACAAAATATTAAGTCTCAAAAATGTGCTGAGCAAATACAAAACGTAATCTTGATATGATTTTGGTTTGCCTGGAGACCTGGCCCTGGAGATATGAAATAATCTTAACTCTAAGTTTTAGTCAAACCAAAATCATATGAGGATGCCGTTACAAACTTGTCATGGAACTTACCATTTGGATCAAGAATTTCATAAAACGGTTCGCCGATTGTGGTCGTGATCTTGATCGTCAATTCCCTTATACTTGAGTCGACGGGTATCATAACCTCTTGGTTGCCATCGGCTGCCAGAATCGTCTTCAGAATCACCACCGACGTTGAGACTGATTCCTGAAATGGATTCATGATACACTTAAAGGCCCGGACGATTTCAAGGGTTAATTAAGTCAGTTTCATGACATTTAATATTATTGGCGGGGTAAATGATTTAGCATGTGGGGCATTACAAAGTTATACCTTTATTACGTGTTAGTACAAGTCTAGTATTTGATTTACTGTGATGTTTCATTGGAACAGACGAACCCGACACAAACTAAATCATCATTAGAGACGTTATGCAATGTTCAGTATCAACAGAAACTAGTTGAATGGTGAAACACCTTTTCATGTATTGAGTGATGTCAATGTCAGTATTAAATGCAAATTTAAGAGTCCTTCGCTAGATTGAATCTCTCTAATCACAAGACTTGTATTATTAATAATAGTGTGAAAAACGGTTTTATAGACTTAAGTCGATTACATATGTTTAACTTAACACTAACATAATTAAGTAGTGTTAAATACCCCAAGGGAGCAGGATGACTGTAATATAAAAGAAGCGAATGATATGTGTCCTTCTAAAGCTAACTTCATCGATAGAAGCATGGTTTTTGAAATCATCAGTACACGAATACACGTCTTTTAAACATACATAGGTAAATCAAGTGAAATGAATGCACATTGTTACCCCCGATGCTTTCTAATTTACTATATGAAATTGTTCTGCTGTGGTAACATTCTTAAAAGGTTTCTCCGTATTCCTACTGAGATTACTACTTCAATTTTCCCAACCTAACCTCTGTTCTATTTTGCCTGAATTCCCCGCCATGAAAAGGAGTGTCTTGATTGGTTGCACTTGAATCTAGTTTTTCAATCAGCGACGCCGTTGTAAAAGTGACATTTGACAATGAAATAATGCTTATATAAACGTAAAAGATTAACGTTTCTCGTTTGATGTGTTTCGTCCAAATTTGATTATGATTTGATTTTGTAAAGACAATTGATCTTAGAATTAGACATGCTGATTAATGAAGGAGAATAACTCAGAGACAAATACCGAAAATAGTTTAGTTTTGTGTTATTTACATTAGACATATTCCAAGGACATATGCTAATTACCAGGACCCTTCAGAGTCATATGCTAAGATCGTTGAAGTCACTCGGTCGACATGGTCGCTGAAAGATGATTTTCATTGGTTAAGGAGCATGGATACAGTACGAGGTTCCCCTCTTCCCCGCTAGGGAATTTTGCTTGAGCCGAGAAATCATGGGCGTAGTAGGACAGAGGTTGGGCTCGGAAATCTGAGGGGAGTAATCTCTGCAGGAAGAGAATGCCTTCATTCAGAGGAGTGGTCTTATTGGGAAACTAGATTATGTGACAAACCTTGATAACTGTTGTTACTTTAGAGATGCGGCTTTTGCTTGTCTTGTAAACAGACCCTCCTGTTGCATCCGCAAGAGATCTGAATAAGTCTTCTCCGTTTGTAGATCTCTTTGTCCTCCGATCAGAGACTGGTAACATACAAGGTGGAACAGGTATGACTAGATGTTTCCTACTTTATCTGGATGATAGATAACGAATCTCACGCAAGTGTCTTGTGATATGAAATTCATCTATATCAATACCAATTGATAACATGTACTATCTCAATGTTTTAAACATCAACAGTTTATGAATATGGGAAACCTTAAATAACAAATGTTAAGTGTTTTGGATAAAATCTTCGAACATCGGCTTGAGATGCCAATGCAACGTAGCCAACAACAAGCTCTGAAAATCACATTAATCACGTGCAAATTAAACCATTCAAAATACCAGAATGTTCAATTTACGAGCGATACATAAGACTGAAACAGAGTTACATCATGACTTCAGAAGC
The DNA here is from genome assembly GCA_936450465.1 of Gibbula magus. Lineage (NCBI taxonomy): Eukaryota > Metazoa > Mollusca > Gastropoda > Trochida > Trochidae > Gibbula > Gibbula magus. The sequence goes on along the minus strand of OW388294.1, from coordinate 22,916,931 downwards.
TAACTTAATTGAATTTTGTTATAAGAAATCGTGGTAATCGTGTCAAAAAGCGATTTTGGCTTGTTCTGTGACATCGTTCAGTAAGGTTGCGCCAACAAATTAAGAAGGTTCTTTATGTGGACATCTTATGTTACTTACATTTATACATTTTATAAATTGTTAATTTAAATAACAAACAATGCCACCAAAAACCTCTTGAAAAATTGATTTCAGCATCCCAGGTGTATATGAACAGACATATAAAATAATAGCGTCATACTCTGATGTATGAAACTGTGAGTAATTCTTAACAAAATATGTGTATTCTAAATGAATTCAAAATCTACTCTCTCCAACGGCAGAATGGTTTTATACTATCTTAAAATGTGGGGACGTTCGGTTTGATGCGGGTATATAGATATCACAATGCTACCCGGTTAGCAAACTTAAAACTATAAAACAATCAAAACCATAGTTTAGCTTGTTATGTTTATAGTAAATGAAACAAGTGAATATTCAAAAGTGAAATGAAAGGTCACTATGTCCTTATACTTCAGGGCAGAAATACTTGTCTACATAGCGTTGGACAGACATGCCATTTAGATAGTGAAGAAATATAACAAGGTTACATTTGGGATTACACTACCTTCAATAGTAACAATTCACTATCTAAATGACATGTATTTCTAATGCATTCAGCCTTGGGAGCTGTGCCAAATTACGTCTATCAGAGGGATACTGAATGTAAAATAATGGTAAAATTAGATAGCGATTGTTGGACCTCGTTTTTTGTCATGGGCGAAATGGTCGTGTTGTAGCTGCTGCTACGGTCAGGGCTGGCGATAGTTGCCTTACTCTGAGGGTGTGGGTACGAATCCCGCATGGGACTTGTCCCGAAAAAGTACAAGAATTTGTACTATTGAAGGAAGTATTATCACAAATGTAACCTTGTTATACATAGCGGTGCATTGTTACACGGACAAGTTATTTACATGTATGTTCCTGAAAGAACACCCGAAAGGTGGGTAGCGTTATACACGTAGCTAGGTTTTACCTATATGTTAATTTACCTTCTCGTCGTTTTCTGTTGCAATCTCCAGTAAGAAGGAAAGTAATCTTCACCCTCTTCTGTACGGCAAGAGTCTTAATATAAGGCTTCTTCTCGGGATCTTTCGCTGCAGCGTCCGTAAATACGTAAACATCGGATTTAGGTTGGCACAGCGTGAGGGCTGGGATATTTCAAGTAAAAAAACAATATTAATATACATATTTGTCCAAACAATGTTCTTTCCAAATAGAAAATAATACCAATATATTTGTAAATATTAAAACATACCACTGATAGAAACGGTTTTGAATGTTGTAACCTTAAGTTAATAGTGCGCACTGCTATGCTAACATAGGAGAGTTTCCGACATACAGCAAGGCTTAAACTAGCCAGTGATGGAGATTACCACGAGCTATGACTTTCAACTGAAGTTCAAATTTCAATTAATGTACACGAACGGAATATACGTATATAAATACGTAGATGAATGGATATGTTCAACCTCGTAAACGTTGGTGATTGTTAGTCAGAAGTGCAGATATAAATAAAACCATTTAATCTCGTTGAATAAAAAATGGCAGTTAGTTCTTAAATCAGGATAAAGTGATGTTCACACGAAGGCCATTGACCAATGTTAATTTATAAACACCCAGGATAACTTTCAGTAATGTTGTTTCAGGGGACGTTTGGACATTTTCTAAATGCGTAATAGCTAAATAGTGAGTGTCACTTTACTACTTGTAATACCGGATATTAAACGGAAATGTTATGATAATACTCCTTAATTGTTAAGTGTTTAAAGAGGGTGTGACAATCGGGAAGCACGTGCTTTTGTGAACAGCATACTTGCCGCCCTTTAAAGCATGTCTTCCTGTCGGGTTAATGACAATGGACATGCCATTTGTTCTCAAAACAGATACACATGTCATTTAACGCCCGTAGTAATGATTTCATATACAATTACAATTGTTATGGTAAAATTTATGAAAAAATGGTGTTCGTTTTGATTAATATTGGTGTCTTTTATTGTTTTAAAAAAATGTGTAGGTGATTAATATATTAAGATTATTTGTTTTACATAGTTGATAAAGTGTATGAAAATGTGTATAAGGCAAATGAAAAAGTATCGTTCACGTTGTTTGTATTTGTAGAAAGATTACTTCAGTGATTGCTATGCAAAATATATCAGAACCGATTCAAGTAAAATGCTTGGTACATATTTGGAGAAACTTTGGTAAGAACTATGACTACGACATTCTTTAAAAATTGAATAATAGTATAGCAAATAAGCTATGCAGATCATCACTTGAGATTTGAAAGAGGCTTTTTTGGCTAATTTTCAAATTTCCCATTTATAATGATAGTTTATGTCATTTATATTGACACAAGAATGTAAAACATCTAATTACACAAACCAATATTCCGCAGTGGTAATAACATTGTTGCGTATAAACCAAAAAATGCATGGCGGCCATTTTATTGTGAACACATTTTATCATTACAAATGACAAAAACGATTCCCATGGCTTAATGGAACACTCATTATTCAACTTGATTTTCCGAAGAGAGTAGGATGTTTTACTATTGGTGACATTAATTTTGAAATACATTTCATCAACTTATTTCAGCAAAAAAAACCGTGATAGTTCCCCTTTAAGATATGCAACTTTACCTTCGTGATAGAAGTTCATATATTTAAGGTACCTGAGCACAGTCGTCCCTAGTGGAAAACATTGTGTATAATCTTGAATCCCGTTGTCCACGATGACGTATCAAACAACTCTAATATAAACCATTTTAGGGTGTTTATCCTGTGGCTCAACTAAAATGCAAACCTACCATTTATCAGGTATCAGGGACGTATACACACGATTTCAGTTTTCCAATGCTTTTTAAATATGAGATGAATTTAACAGTGGTCACTCTCAGGGGTCAAGTGTCAGATGACCTTTCTGACAAGGTTTATATCAGGTGTTATCCTACCTCATGTAAGAATGTCGATCCCTGATTGGTCCACGTGACCATTGACAAATATCAATAAACACCGTCATACGGGTGGATAACTCTTCCCGAGGGTGATACATGTTTTATATCCCGCAACATGAATAATGCATGCATCCACGTCAATCATTCCATGTCACGTAACACAAGTTAAAGGTCATAGAAAGAGAGTCGGACATGTAAGATAAATACGTTATAACATTCAGTTTGTTCGGGTGGCATCGTAATTTATCAGACCCTGTTAGTGTTTATCCAACTCGCCTGGATAAACACTAACACGGGTCTACGGCTCGTTGAATAAACACTAACGCGGATCTGATAAATTACGATGTCACCCTCCACTGAATGTTATAACGTATATTAACGGTATTTAAAAAGATGCTATGACCAGTGACAAGATTAAAATGGTTTACCCTTTTCAACTCCATCCAGTGCAAATTCTGGACAATCGCCTCCTCCAGAAACAGAGACATTCTTCAGGAAGTCCAGTGCTTCTGATCCAGACTCAAATCTGGAGACCTTGGTAAGCGATGCTTTAAAGCAAAAATACCAGTTGAATACGTAGCTTTTCAGCTATTGGACGTTAGAACACATACTTATTGAGTAATTTATATATCATATATAGTAATATATCAACAATGGTTATATAGTATGATATATTAATATATTTAGCTTTTTCGGAAATGTATGGCTTCAGTTGTGTTGTTGATAATTGGAGTTCATGTTCGTGTGAAGTTAATAATGTATCAAGTCACAAATTATTCCTCTTAATCAGTTTTATTTATTTAAAAAGATTTTCATTACGGGAAATATTAGAATACAATAAAAACATTACAAGTTTCCTTTCTATTTAAATCAAATAACAATGTAGATCAAATTGTAATTTCTCAATTTCCGCATTTCATCAAAATGAATACGTTATCAAAGTATATATTTCTTATAAAAACTTGTCATCCAATCTTAAGATGAAATATATCAACTCGAGAAAGCGAGCGCTCTACACACATGTATATAGCTCTAAGGATCATCCGAAAATATCAAAAACTTGGATACACCAGAGGGGCAGTCAATGTAAAAGAACTAGCAGAACTACCTGTATTTGACCTCGTTTTTATCGAGGTCACGGTGGCTGAAAAGATAAGTTGTTGGTACATTCATTGGTGCCTGACTCTGACATTCACTTTCCACAGAGGTTACTCCTTCAGATGTTATATCCTAACCTCTGTTCTTATTTGGCCGAATTCGAAGGCAGAAAAGGGAGAATCTGATTTGTTGCATTTGAATCTAGAGCGACGCCGTTGTAAAAGTGATATAATGCGATTTTCCGTTGAATGTGTTTTCCTCGATATATGCTATTTGATTTTTTGAAAACAATTCATAATAAACATGCTGATAAATAAAAAAAATTAAAAAATCAGAGACAAATATCCAAAATAGTTAATTTGTATTATTGCCATCAGGCATGTTCGAAGGATATGTGATAATTAACAAAACCCTCTAGAGTCAAATGTTAAGATCTTTGAAGTCACTCGGTCGTCAACATGAAAGATGAGTTTTCATTGGTTAAGAAGCTGGGGATTTTCAGCCAATTAAGAACAGAAGTTAGAAATCTGAACGGAATACCTCTGTGGGAAGAGAATGGGCTCTGAGAGTGTGGGTTCGAATCCATCAAAGGGACCCGTTTTCGTCGAGGTCATGGAGGTTGAATAGATAATCTGTTTGTACATTCATAGATCCTTGACTCTGAGTGAGAGTGTGAGTTCGAATCCAGCAGAGGGACAAGTCATGCCAAAATGACAAGAATGTGTACTATTGCAGAAAGTGTGATTGTGAATGTAACATATATATATATATATATATATATATATATATATATATATAAGTTAGCCGATACTTACTCGGATCGTTGAACAATGCTATGATGTACTCAGAAGGAGACCCTTGAGCCTTCTGTATAATGTCTGCCACTGTGTTCTTCACCGCCTCGATATCATCAGACATGGAACCAGAGTAGTCGATGACAAGAGCCAATGAGCTTCCACTCTTCAACTTAAACAGTCGCTGGTACTTGCTCTTACCAATAAGGGAGCGGAGTCCGTATTCTGAAATTTTGAATATTTCGAGTGTTCAGATTTAAATTTGTTGTTTCAACAATTATGATTTGGATAAGCAAAATTTTCTGGATACAAACTTCTTTATTGTGAAAATCCACCTGGTGAATGAGAAAGTGTATTACTTTGAAAAATCGTGCATGAAGTTGTTATCCGAAAAATCGTGTGTGAATATGCTATTCGAAAAATCGTGTATGAAGCTGATATCCAGAAAATCGTGTATAAAGTTGTTATCCAAAAATTCGTGTATGAAGTTGTTATCCAAAAAATCGTGTATGAAGTTGTTATAAAAATATCGTGTATGAAGTGTTTTTATCCAAAAGCATCGTGTATGAAGTTGTTATCCATAAAACTGTGCATGAAGTTGTTATCCAAAAAATCGTGTATAAAGGTGTTATACAAACAATCGTGTATGAAGCTTATCCAAAATATCATGTATGAAGTTGTTATCCAGAAAATATTATTTTCTTATGTTATAAAGTAATAAATGCTATCTAAAAATACTAATTCTCCAACACCTTTATTACATTGCCCCTTTTTTGCTCTCGCCACGGTTCAGTTCAACCGTTGTTTACATATCGAACACTGCCCTCAAAAACATATGTCAAACGAACTTTAATCCTAAAGGCTTATAGTTTATCAATTCATTAGATACATTTATTTAGTGATATGAGCAGGGAGCCTTAGACAAATGAAAACTAGATTCTCAACAAGATCTCGACCACGTTGTTACTATCTATGAGATCATCATGTGTCAGATAAGAATAAGTACTGAATAAAGGACTGAGACAGGGTTTAATTATTATCACTTACGTTCGTCTTCAAAGAAGTAGACAGTGTGTTCAATAGCTGCTTGCACTGCTGCAGTGTGTAGATGGTGGTGGGGAGAGTGGACTGGGTTGGTCGAGTCCTTGTTAATACCTCCTAAAGCAGCGTCTGTCTTTCCACTCCTGTCATACATGCCTCCGTGGCTACACTTCCCTGTCTGGTAATCCCTGGGGTCCTCTGAACAAAATTTTTTTTCATTTCTCTACTGGGGAAGTATACTTGTACTCAGATGAATTATCAACCAGATTCTCTCAACGTCCATCATATATCAGGTATTATCAAAAGTAAAACCTCATGGAACTTCTCAAGCCATGAATCATGTACATATGAACACTTACTGAGGTTAATGGCCCACCTAACGTATACACTGACAAGTCTAGAATGATGGTTCAGAGAAACATTCAATAGATGCATGGCTCGATTTCTAAGTTATAACACATAGATAACACATATAATGTACGGCTTATTATAGTATATATTGTGTATAAACAGTCCTAGGATATATGAGCAGGTAATTAAAAGCGATATTCAATTATCCATTGACTGTCAATTTGTGCTTGTCTCATGCTTGAAATCAAGATAACTGTTAAAGCCAACTATATAGAATCAAAGCAGGTTTCTCATTATCAAAGTGATGCCATTCAAACATAGGGAATAAATATCACTGATGTCTCCAAATATGAGGTAGATAAAGTAATAGAGTTCCTTTATTGTGTGCACGGTCATCTCAGTTCAACAATAGGAATTCTCAGTATATAATATGTATATAATAAGGTAATTAACAGGTTAAGAGGTACCAATATAACATGTTTATATACTCACTGGAAGGTTTAACACTGTTTTGGCCGCTCCTATATCCACTGGTTAGTGTAAACTTCCCAGTCAGCAAGTTATCTTTACACGATTCGTCATCGTCTCTGAAAGGAGAATGAATGTGTTACTTCGTTTAGTATTATATTTCAAAGGGGCAGTGGCACGTTTTTGCAAATTTTATTTTTTTCAAATTTCCCAGTGAGAAGTGTGTTTTACTATTAGTGACATTATTTTTCAAATACATTTCAGCAACCTATTTGAGTGAAAACAACGTGCAGGTACGTATGCAACGCCCCAAACATTGTTCTTTGTTTGGATCCTGTTCCCGTGAATAAAAGAATATATTGCCAAAGGAAAAGTTCAGCACCGTGTATTTTTATTTCTAACTAAATTATTTCAATGGACATAGTATTCAACCGAGCTCCAATTTTCGATACGAGCACACGTTTGCTTAACAAGCATTGTTTCATCGCGACTTGTTGTATTTTAACGTCTTTGACGTCACAAAACAATTGTTCGTGACGTCACGGTACATGTAGCTTGTCACCAAGAGATATTGTACTACGTCACACTACGAGAGTTGCGATGAAGTTTATCGCCATTGTAGCCTTATAGAGAATTCATTTCACTGAAAAAAACGATTATCTGACTCACTCTTAATGTAATAAAATCTAAGTTATAGAACTACACAGAACATACATTAACGCTGTACAACTCTACTTAGAGGAAACATGATATCACGTACATAGTGTAAGCAATAACGCTGAGCAACGCTACTCAGGGAAAACATGATATCACATACGTAGTGTAAGAAATAACGCTGAGCAACGCTACTCAGGGAACACATGATATCACATACGTAGTGTAAGAAATAACGCTGAGCAACGCTACTCAGGGAACACATGATATCACATACGTAGTGTAAGAAATAACGCTGAGCAACGCTACTCAGGGAAAACATGATATCACATACATAGTGTAAGAAATAACGCTGAGCAACGCTACTCAGAGAAAATATGATATCACATAAGTAATGAAAGCAATAACGCTGAACAAAGCTGGCCCGAGAAAACATGATATCAAATATATAGTGTAAGCAATAACGCTGGGCAACGATACACAGAGGAAACATGATATCACATACGTAGTATAGCAATAACGCTGAGCAACGCTACTCAGAGAAAACATGATATCACATACATAGTATAAGCAATAACGCTTGGAAACGCTACTCAGAGAAAACATGATATCACATACTTAGTATAGCAATAACGCTGGGCAACGCTACTCAGAGGAAACATGATATCGCATAGATAGTGTTAGCAATAACGCTGGGCAACGCAACTCGGAGGAAACATGATATCCCATTCATAGTATACACAACAAGACACAAGAAATGAGAACAAGGGCAATAATTCAAGAAGAAATAATTGTGCGCTTCTCATTTTCTTTCCATTAAGGTATCGATATCCTCAAGCCACACAACTGATTTGAAGTTAAACAATGTCTGAGAAAAGCTATATCCTTTGAAGATACTTGGAAAAGAGTCGAAAAAGCGGAACAAGGGGAATAATCCGGAAAAAAAATCACATGCTTCTTTTTTTAGGACTCCATCAAGGTATCGATACCCTTAAACCACACACCAAATTTGGTTATCCTATCTTAAATAGTTTCTGAGAAAAGCTGTCCCCTTTGGAGATACCTTGAACAGAGTCCAAATATACAGAACAAGGGCAATAACTCCGCAACAAATAATTGTGTGCTTCTTTTTTTCGAACTCCAACAAGGTATTTATGTTTACAAGCCACACACCAAATTTGGAAACCCTATCTTACACAGTTTCTGAGAAAATCTGTCCCCTTTGGAGATACCATGAACAGAGTCCAAAAATACAGAACAAGGGCAATAACTCTAGAAATTTGGTTGTCCTATCTTTAATAGTTTCTGATAAAAGCTGTCCCCTTTATAGCGGACGGACGGACGCACACACACACACACGGTCGGACGGACGGAGCTCAAACCTATATCCCCCTTCCACTTCATGGCGGGGGATAATAACGTTGAACAACGCTGGTCAGAGGAAACATATCACATACATAGTTTTTACTATTAGTATAAAAAATAACGTTGAACAACGCTGGTCAGAGAAAACATGATATCACATACGTAATGTAGCAATAACGTTGAGCAACGCTACTCAGAGGAACATGATATCATATATCAGTTTGACAACTTTTGAACTTGTGTTCAGAAATGTATGTAGATTGTGTAGAAGGTGGAATAATATTCACGGATTACTAAATGAATGATGGTAGTAGAGATACTCACTAAATGAATGATGGTAGTAGAGATACTCACTAAATGAATGATGGTAGTAGAGATACTCACCCACAAGACCTGCAAGTATCCAATGTGGGAGGAGCCGTAGCATAGATTGGTTTATCCCGTATTCCTGAAAATAGAGCAAAAATATTCTTTTCAGGAACATAAGTATATATAAGGCCTACAAAATAAAATAAAAAACCCAACTGTTTCTGGTCTTTAAAGGCTGACAAAAATTATGCGATGACGCGATTTGTTTTGTTTACGACATTTGTTTTTTCGAATGAAGAGATAAATTCAATTTTATACAAACATCTCACAAGTTAAAAAAAAAATTAACACATTATTGATATAAATAAAACATAAAGCATCTTAAATATGTGTTACTATTCCAAATGGCCAATAATCTCACACCTACACTAAATCTCATAAAAAAACAAGTGATATGTTCAATGTCCAATGTTTCTTTAGGCTAAAGAATTAGAGTTTTCTGCCCCTTTCTTTTGTTAAGACCTTGAAAAAAATAGACCTGAGGCGTGGGTTTGAAACTGACGCGAGCGGAAACCAGAAACAAATTCTTTTTTTTTAGGCCAAAGATAGATATTGAGCTGGATAAAGCAAACGAATGCGCACTAAACGTGAAGTTTAAACATGAAATTAACGTTTAAAAATAAACTTATTCAAATAGGTACAACATATGGTTTGCATATATACATGACATGACAAAGCTAATAATATTATCTTTGGTTTACCATATGCCAATTCATTCACGTTTCATTCCAACATAAAAAATCGAGAAAATGACACAATTTGAATATGGTATAGTTGATGTATATATGTCAGATCAAATCAAAGTAAATATGATACTTAGATATCGCATCGCATCTTGACAGTAATTTCGACTTTTTGTAAAGGCCCGTTCTCGGCGTACACTGTTAAGTTAGGACTTGAGGAACTTGTTACGAACTGTCAGAACATCAAAGTCCTATCGACTATCATATGATATACAAACAATTTGTTTATACTACAGGTTGGAAATACGAATAGCACATTGTGAACGGACCTAAAGATGATGCTCAATTCATGTTTGAAAGATATTGTCAATGGAAACATACCATGACACATACAAAAGACTTTTAGTTTTGATTCCTTACCTAAAGAAAGATACGGTTTCGGTCCATTGGCTTCCACCCAATTAGTATTACTGTAGAACGTATGAAGAAGATGTAGATATTGCCCAATCAGCTCACTGGCCTGCTCATAATTCGGGATGTCTTCTCTGAAGATGTCAAGAATCTGTCTTCGAAGGTTGATCATCTTGTCGTTAGCTGAAATGGTAAAATACATACATTATCAAAAGGTATCATTGAAGGGCTTACAGATCACGTAAATAAGGTTGTCAAGAAAATTTGTAAATATGATTTAAGAGGGTTATCTAAGTGAAAGTTTTGATTAAGTACAAATTAAATGTATTCTGAGGTACTGTGATCAACTTAAAGCATATCTTCTTACTCTTGGATAAAATGAAACTCTCAGGTACAAAATTGTACGATATAATGAGTCTTAATTATGACAAATGACATGTGCTTTATATCAAATATACCAACGCACTCGGTAAAAGTTAATGTACAAAAATACCACAATTTAAGTATAAGAAGGAGATATAATACTATTTCTGAATATTCTCTTTACTTCATCGCCGCCTATGGCTTCGATACTGCCGAAGTGGCGAGAGAAAAAACTCACTCACTCTCTTTACTTCAAGATTGAGAATAAAGTAAATATATTGTTGTTATTATTTAATCTGTCAAAATATTGTTGTTATTCCATGGCACTCTCTTCTGATATGTCTTTTATTTTACATACATAGATACCTGATTCCAATGAACTCCCTAAATATCAAACATAATTAATAAAGAGTCACATTTCTAAGGCTAAAAACGATAGAATCATATCTTATATTATTTAGCCTTTACCTCATAAGCAGAAATAGCCTTATTCAAAGACGGAATTTCATAATATTCTTCTCATTATTCACCCATTTCGAAACCTGATCAACCCTTGAAATTTAAAAGCCAACCTAGATGTGGGTCTCTTAGGGATCCTTAGTACTATTTAATAACAAGGTAATATTTCAAGAAAAATCAGTTTTCAGTGTCAAAGGCTACGTTTGATTTAACAACACTAGGGTCGAGTGGACGCATGCGCTTTGGCGTTTCTAATCAAAGGAATCGAACACGACTTGAGTGTTGATTCACAGTATCAAAATTCACCTCAGCTATCAAAACAAGCAATTCAAATTTTCGTTATAGAATATAACTACATGTAACCTTCCTAAATACGTAGTTATGTGATACAACCTAATATTTAATTCATAATGTGCACGTGTAACTCTTTTGGACATGTATATGCATTACCCATAATGCTTGTGACGTCACAACTCGAGTTGTTCTCGCATAATCGGAGAGTACGTTCTAGCTCAACTGTAGAGTCGAGTTGGCCGAGGACAAGCATTTGATTTGCAAATTGATACTCACGTCCGCAAATCAAACGAGGCATGAGTATCACCCTAATGCAGAAATTATCCTTATTAGTAAGAAAGTCAAACATATGCCATCTAGCCGTTGGCACCCCTCATATCGACAAAGAGTATATGTATCTCTTACCTCTTCGGATAGTTTCACCATTGAAATGCCACTCGGCCTGTTGTGAATAATCCATAGAGACCGCCTCGTTGGCTGCAGCTATCTCCTCAATGGCCTGCATAAAAGCGAATTCCGGTTCATCGGCTGTTATAGAGAATATTTGCATGTTCAAATAGAAACTCCAAAAAAGAGAAGATACAGGAGTAATATTAGACATAAATGACGTATAATTTACAGAAAATCGTGGTTGTTAAGAGTAATTTATAGAATATGTTTTCATGCTTATAAGTGGTTAGTTAATTTTAGAATTATACAAATTCGTACTTATTAAAAGAAGGTGAGTTAAATAATATAAATGTGTGCTTAAACATGTATATTTGGCACTTAATTAAACAATTCATAAAGCAAATTTAAGGAATAAAAGATGGTTTCCAAATAAATAACCAATAGAACAAATAAAACAGATACTGTTTTCTAAATTATAATGTTGTCTTGACATGATGTATCTTTGTTTCAGTCGTGTTTATCACTTGTGGATTGAATTATCAAGCATTTTGTATAGTGGCGTTTCTTTTGCGGATGAGTATACACTGAAAAAATTATCTCTTGACTGTACAGATTTAAATCTACAACTTCTCTTTCTGTTTCATCTTACCACTTCTTATATCAACCTCAAAGAAAACATCAACAATAACTAAGGTCGTTGGAATTCGGTTTTTACTTTCTCACGTTTTGTAAAGATAGGGCATGTACGCCGGTTTCTCTCACACGATGTCAAAACAAGAGTAAAGTATATGAGGAAGATTGCGTGCTTCGTAAAGATCAGTAGCTGTTTATGCTCTTGTTCTGTTTATCTTCAAACTTAACACGCTGAAGGCCACACCTAGTGAACAGCGTGCAAACCTTTGCGCTAATATGATGCAAGAATAAACATGCTAAAAGGTTCAAATGGTTGGAAAGTGCGCTGATAAAAGTTAACGTTAATGCGATGTATCTATGCATATTTGTGGGTTCGAATCCCGCAAGGAACTCGTCCCGAGAAAAACGCAGGAATTTGAACTATTGCATTTAGTGTGTCCCAAATGTAACACTATTAAAGTAGTTCACTATCTTAATGTCATTGAACATTATTCAAATTAAAAAGAATGTTCATAATTGCAAACAGTATGATCCCAAATATAATATTTAAGTTTATTTTAATGTATACATATTGGATTTTATTTTACCTAAAACAGGACATAAAGCTCAATTAGGAGAATATTTACTTTATATTTGATCGTTTCAAGGATATGCGGATATAAGGCACGTAAATGTACTTTCATTTGAAGTTAATATTCCAAAGTTAACACTCACAGGTCACGAGCATTATATACTTTAAGTAGCTGAAGTGCTTTCTTCTTAAGCATGCTTTCAAGTGCACGGAACTAATTGAAATGTTACGTAAGCGAGTAACAACAATTGTTGCATTGTTCATTCAAAAGGAAACTCATTAATGTTGATATTTCATCTTTTCTAAATACTTTATTATCTAATAACATAGAGATTGTTAACACACCTTATTTTACCCAATATAGTCACCAGAACGGATGTCGGTTATCCATCTTAGTTGAACCCTCGCATTAATTCTCTCGTAATACATGTACCTATGATATTGTTTGTGTGTTATATGTATAATTCATGTACCACCCATTACAATTTAAGGCTCTCTAGTGTACGTATTGCCAATCACTTTACTCAACCGCTCCAGGCTACATAATGCCAAACTATGTACATATTGTACAGATACTGACACATCATGAACCGTTGTGCCGTACTAAACCATAAACAACACATAATTATGTATACGGCACATTATTCCAATTTGTAAATATATGTATATATATATATATATATATATATATATATATGTATATAATGTACTTGACTGTTCTCTATGTCACTAATGTGAATTACGAGAAATAAAATTCTGTTCTGTTCTGTTCTGTTCTGTTCCGTAAAACCAAAGGTAGAAAATGTATAGAACAACATTCGATTTTGTGTTCGTTAGATGATAAAAATGATTGAAATTTTGCACATTTTGAATCCAATTTCAAAACAAAATCATCTGTTCACATATCCGATACTGCAGCAAGTTGACGTATGATACTCGTGCAATACAGCTGTCAAGGTTACAGTTGGCTCTCATGAGATAGTGAAAAACGTCTTTGATGGAATAATTGGTAGAGGGATAGATTGCAGTATTGAGCAACGAGATGAAGTCATTCCACTGCTCAAAGATGGAAGATCACAACATTATATTACCAGTCAAACGTCTTAGTGTATCATATAAAAGGTTGTTTCTAACCTCTTGACACGGAGTCAACAGAACAATTCTGTTTGGAGCAGATATACATGTACATGGAAATACAAATCATAGTAAATTGTCAAAATAGGTATGTTAATTTAATGAGCATAGCTATGAACAAATGCTTGTTCAATGCATCGATAGTGATTTTAAGAAAGCCGAATCGTTTTGTGTATTTTGGCGTAGCGACGTCATAAAATGATCTTTGAGTTTTAAGTAAGTTTGTTTTTATCTTGATATATTATCAAAAGTAACCTTTTCGTAAACCCCCTGGATACTGGATATGTTTATTTCCACGTACTTTGTAATTTAGTTGAATTGTTAGTCATAATTGTTTATGTTTGAAGGGTGAGTGGTTATATGTATTTAGTCTACTTGTTCTATGGGTCAGTTTCGTTGAGAAAAGAGCACCATATTGTTATTATAAGAGTAGGAAATGTTTGGACAAGAGGGTTACAGTCTTAACATACGGTGGCGATTTCCAGAAGAAGGTAACGCCCCTTTACGTTTGAGGAACATCTAGTTTAGTTTGTATATTAGACGCTACAACATAATCAGTTGGATGAAGCCTGGTTAAGTTTGAATATTATGAACGTATTTCAAACACTTAAAACAATTTGAAAATGAGGTGAGGTGAGGTGAGGTGAGGTGAGATGGGGTTTAACGCCGCTTTCAAGAGTATTTCACCTATATCGCGGCTGCTAGTATTATGGCAGGGAGAAAGCCCGCAACGCCATGTGGCTATACGTTGCGGTGAAACCAGCGAGCATCGGCTGGAACTAGCGAACCATGGGTGGTACTTCACTGAAATTCAGTGCAGCATTGCACCCAAACCTTCCTGCGTGTAGAACAGTTCTCTACTGCAGACAAAGTTGCCGTGCCCCTGGCGGGATTCGACCCCGGACCTCTTGATCCGAAGCCGAACGCGCTAACCACTGCGCTATCCCGCCCCTTTTGAAAATGACAGTATATTATAATTAATCTTAAACTAATGACGTTAAAGAGATCAATTTTAACTGCTTAATTGTATATACGATTTCATTGTCTCTTAATAAGGAATAAATGTTTAATATAGTAACCAGTCGTTGGTAGCCATCAGCTGAGCAATGAGTGAGGACATTATGATCTAGCTCTTATATAAAAAATTTGTTTATGTTTTCTGTATTTCCTTATATATGTCCCGACATAGATGGTGTCTGTCGAAGTTTGCGTGAATGTCTAAAGACTACAATAACCACACCTTCATGAAAGTGATTTAATGTGAATTCAGTTTTTCTAGACTTGTTGAATAAGGACCAACATTGCACTAAAGGCTTTCATTTCAGTCGTGGGGCAGAATTAACTTTATACCAATATATAATCCCTAAATTTTTTTACTGATATTTAACTTTTTAATATTTGACATGAAGTAAAATTAAAAGGAGATCTTACTTAATTTCTAGAGCCGAACCAACCAGATTTTCCAACGTTTTAAAGAGTTTAGAAGACCCCATTTATTTTTTCCTCTAGGGTCTTGGTGACAAACAAGAGTGGCCTATCTTGTAATGTATACTTGTGTCACAGTTTGTATGGCACTAAGTAATTCAATCAATTCTCCACTCCCCTCTTTCACATCTCCCCTCTCTCTCCTCTTTCTCCTATTTCTTCCCCTCCAACCATTCAGCCGAAGTAGTGGGCATTCAAACGAAACTTTATGATATTCACAATCTAGATGTTTTAGTCAAGAAATCTGATTTGACTCTAAGGATTCTAATAATTTTTTCTTCATTCCAGTTGTCTCACAGAAGCAAAAAGTGACATACATGTACTTTGAAATCTAATCTTCTTAACAAACGTCCTAACACGAACCCACCCTTTGCCATACCCAATTAAGGACCACACGTGTTTTAAACATGCTCACTTTCTTGGTTTATCTTGCAAGCCCTATACATAACATTACGAGGAGAGTCATTAAAAGAGAAGGGAAATTGGCAGGATGACCTCAATTCATGAAGACGTGGTGTTTCAACGACTAATAGAATAACCTCAACCATTTTGGTTGGCATAGTCTTACTCTGAAATTCCACCATTTTATCAATTATTGAAAAGGAGACAGTAAGAAATAGAATTTTGTAAAAAGAGTCTCCTTTTCAATATTTTGTTCAATTTTTTCTCATAGTCTAAGTGTTATACTATGGTTTGCAGTTTTATGACTTACATTTGTTTAACTATTTAGTCAATTTTAACTTTTATAAATGCCAAACACAGATAATAAGTCTTGTTAGAGACTCGGGGTTTGTAATAATTTAGATCATGTACTTAAAGACATAAAGAGCATTATTAAAGAGTTGAGGCAAGTCTACAACGAAGAAAATCCACAGAGCTCAGTTTAAGAATAAACTCAATCTTCACATCTCAAAGGCTCATTTTATTTTATTTAAATTGTTTGTGAAATTTTGAAACGTTTCGCAAAACTTCCTTTCAGAGACTAACTGTAAGAGTCCCTGGGCTCTAATATTGTACACTTACTTATCGTTCTGTAACCTACAGGTTCAAGTATATTAGGGATCAGATTCTCTCTAATTAGCCTGCATGAACATTCTATAAATACTTTGCTGTAAAACATGCCAACAAATACGTTTACAGATCTCATATACTTGTGTTCGTGTGAATTTGTAAACTGTGAAAATTTTCCTGTTGACAAGCCATAACAAATACGTTTTGTCTAGAATTTGAAAAAAATATCCTTTGACATTTATTGAGAATAACATGTTTAATATACATAGAGTGTCCTTGAGAAGTGGATTTCCGGTTTCCGGAAATGTAAACAAAATCGTATAAACATGGTGCATTTGAAGCTGATAAAATGTGAACATGATGCGTTTGACATTTTTTATGTTTTCAAGGCAAAAGGGAAATAGCATCACCAACATGTGAATAGAACAGTACAACAAGAAATCGGATCACAAAAGCATGCAAGATAGTATCGGGAGAATGTTGCACATGTAAATATTCTAACATTTTGTTCTGTGTGACTTTCCCCCATGGTGTTTTTCCAAGTGTGTAAAAAATGAGATTTTACATTGTTTGAATATTGGCGAGTGGTTTTTACATGTAAAATATACACGATAAACTAAGTAAGGGATATATAATTGTTTATGATAGATAGCCTTCATATGTCAGTATATTAAGGAATTAATATATCAGTATTCATAATTTAAAACATTGCATCAACCTAACTTTTTTGTCCAGTATAGACCGAGGGGCAAAAGAGACGATATTATATTTTCAACAGGGTCAAACGCAAACTATTTCTGCCGAATAAAGTCGATTTGGAATGTCTGTGAATTGAATATATCTCGGAACGAGAGAATGATACGTAATATTTTATATCTGTTCAAACACTCACTGGCTGCTGAATTGTTATTTCAAAGAGGTTTTCTGAACATAATGTTTGGAAATTTCAAAGTTAGTTTATTTGACTTCTGAAGACATGATGTAACTCTATTTCAATCGAATCTATCACTGGTGGATAGAAGTATCATGTATATTTTAATGGTATCGTTTCTAATGCTCTGGTTGCAGTTTATATGTATATGTTCTTTTTGATTTGTTATGGAAATTGGGAAGAAAATCAAGAGTATCGGAAAAACAACTTCTTTATTATGAACGTACTCGACGTTACGGAATTAACGCTTACTCCTTTATTGGGTGGAATGTTCTTTTGAAATGTTTATGAAAAATATAAATGCCTATATAGCCTTTAAAGATTTGTTCTAATCATAAGTTTAAGGTTATGGAAGTTTGAATTTGAATTTTGTTTATTATGTTATATGAATATACATGCGTGTAACTGTTAGACTTAAAAGGCTATTTCACATGTATATGCTTCATTACTTACATATAAGTGAGTAAAGGTTTCATGGTTCATATTTTATATATGATGCCAAAGGGAATATATGATATGTTATGGTTAAGTAACGTCATGAACAATTCCATTGTTTTAACGTTTCGACAATTACTATACGTTGGGACGAACGCGACAAAGCATTTTGAAATGTGAAGTATAAACGTGACCTAGTTATACGAATCAAAACACTCGAACTGAAAGCTGATACATTGTTTTCTTCTGTTTGGCTTGGAATCTACATATATCATGTTAAAACTGCTATTTGTGTTGTTTAGGGAATCGTATTGGACCACTTAGTGTCACCGGATGGTACACCGTATGTTGAACAAACATATATGGCAAATTCAGGAGAAATCTTAGTATGAGAGCTTTGGAGTTCCTCAACGAAACATTCCGGTCTGTCTGAAATAAGGTATTTTTCTGTCACAAATAAAAGTTGCATAATTTCACCTTTATTGGAATGTCTGGTTTTATAATTAAGCGATAGTGCAACACTTAAAGGTACATCCATTGTGTTGTTGGGGGTCAAATATAACAAACGTTGTAAATGATCTTATTTTATCGAGAAGTACCAACTGTTACCGAAAACTACCATTTTAATGATACTGGACTTAGTATATTGACGATATGAAGGTAAAAGTAGTGATTTCTGATCGAAAACCGGACAATGCACCGCGTGTGGCGCGCGCCACAGAGTCAAACGTAGTTTTTGAATCTTATTTACACCAGACAAAATAACAAAATTGGGTTAATAATGTTCAATAGGTCATATAACTACTGTGCATGTAAATAGGACGTTCACTTTCGGTTTCTACACATGCATAATGATGTTACTCGATTTTAATTGGAAAATAGTAAAAATGATATGTTCGGCGATTGGGGATGAATATGCAAGATAAGTGAATTTATGTGTATTGTAAACATCACATATGGTGTGTGTTGGAACGTATTAAAGCCAAATAAAATTTTATGAAACACAATGGATGCACCTGTAAGATTAATAAGGAATAAAGTAAGGGAGCCGATCCAAGTCTAGCAAGATGTAGATTCAATTGAAGTTTGTCCATGTTTGAATCAGGAAATGATTAAGTCATTGACATGTCTGTCAATAGATTCCTTTTACAGACATGTTGTTTTAAAATCAGATATTGACACCTGTTAACCATGCGTGCGTTGCTCGGATTGTAAATACGACCATGTGGGTTGTAACTAAATATAACCCCTACCTAGTTAGCATCATTTAGATAATATAAACATTGATTCATTCAGTAACATTGTTTGCTTTAAATATGCTGTTATATATTAATAATATCATAAATTATAAGGATAGACATATTGATTGCAGTGTACAAAAGCCATAAGCGCAAGTACAGCAACTCCATAAATGCGTATAACAATTCAAAAATCTTGCACAAGTCTATACTTAATTAAGCGCATATAATAAATATTGTGAAATTGTAGGTCAATGCAATGTGAGGAACATGGATTTATCCATCCTTTGTTACCAAGGGTATATAATCCGTTACTCTCAACTATACCACGGAGCATATTAAACCCTCAGTAACAGAGGATGGGATTTGTGCACCCAAAATGTAAACGAAATTTCACCGAGTGTATTTTAATCTTAATAGCATTGAGGCACATGAAGACAATGCTTATTTAAGTTTTGTAAATATTTAAATAATTACCTCCGTAGTATCGTTGAAAGAGCGTGTAGGGCGAGATGTCCACCATCCCCGTGAGTTCCCCGGCGGTTATGTTACTGCCAGGTCTTGAGTTCGCCTCGAAGAATGCTGCTACAGCTTTAAGTATCCCTAATTCGGTAATCTCATACAGAGTCAACGTCCCGGTTCCGATATCGACGTCAGATAAGGAATTTGGAAAAAATGCCAGTATATTTCCAACTTGCAGCATAAGGATGCACACTGTGGGAAGAAACATGTTGACAGACTCGTATCCTCGTGCATATACTCAGTTCTGTATTGACGGGACCTGCCGTACAGGCGTATCTGATGTGCTTCCTGAACGAAGGGTGCTCATTGGTCAATGTAAGTAGACACTTGGAAGAATGAGCAAATGGCCCTGACTCGGAAATCGGAGAAATTATCAGGGGCGTTAATCAGTTGATGTTCACTTCAATTTCAAAACAAATAGCACCACTAAAATGGGCGTTTCCTTTGATATTTTGTCCCATTGCTTCAAATGTGTTTTTAATGCCATTTTAAATGCGTGTTTAGTTGAATTTGCAGAACAATAGTATTTTTTTTTTTATGATTGGATGATAATTTATTGGTTTTTTTCTATTTCCAGTGTATGACAATACAGATGCATACTGAAAGTTTGTTCACCTAAGTATGTATCTTCTGCAAATATCACGTAAATTGGATTTCATTGTGATGTCAATTAAATTAAATCAATTACAATGACGAAACATTAAAACATGAAATAGATGGAACTAAACTCCCCTTAATTTTTAAATCAAAGGTTCAATGGCGGGTAAATGAGTGAAAATCACCAGCACATTGAATGAGATTTAGCGGAAATATATGATCAACGATCACTTACGGGATATTTTACAGAAGAAAATAAAAACTGTATAGTTTGAGAAGATTGTCCCCTGGTCACTTCAAATAAACAAAACTGCTACGATTTACTTTTGAAACATAAAATTAGGATATGTTATGGAACAGTCAACTGCCTTATTCCGAAGAGAAAAGGAAAAATGAACGTTCTCGTTTTCGTGTTGATGTTATGCTTTAAAGACATCCCAAGTGAGCAAGGAGTCAACAAACTTCCGGAATGAGACTGTATAACAAGCTGTAATCTGCAGGCTGTAACATACATGGCTCATCTATGTAGATTACAACATATGCAAGATAGCACTGTGTAGGTTGTGACCAGGATGAAGTTTTAACTTGCATGCAACATAGATTAAACTTTAGTCTATGATAATGGTATTTTAATGACTACTCACAGGACAAAAAGTAGTTATACCCGCTTGCCGGTCCACGTGGATACCGCCATTGTTTGTCCTGTGACTGTACTTTTATCCATATGATTATATCATTTCAGTTCCATACATGTATGTGTAATTCATTTATCTAGACTTGCTGAATGAGGATTTAGACTATAGTAAAGGCTCTCAATTTTACACCGTTATGGTAAAGACTCAATCTCATTAAAATCATATATTTGATTCGTTCCCAAGGTTAAGCTTTAAAATTTCGGTTGTCACTAATCCACAACTAAATGTCTAAACTTATAGGAACGAATCAAAGATATGATTTTAATGAGATTAGGTAAAGACTATACTCACGGGCAAAAGAAACGTCACCACATTTTGAAAACAGTATAAAATGAAATATTGATGTCGGAGAAAATAGATTTTGTATGTATTTGGTAGCCACATGTTTTCTTAAGAAATATTCACAATTTCATACATCAGAGTATGCAATTTTTATTTTTACATCTGTTCAAATTGACATGGGGTGCTAAAATCGTTTTTTAAATATGTTTTTGGCCCACAATATTTAGTATTTAAGTTTAAAACATTGAAAAAGTAGAAATTTAATTAATTCAAGATATCCTCGACATAAATAACCTTCTTTGATTTAAATTTGTTGACGCGTCTTTACTGTAGGACGTCCCAAAACAAGCCAAAACTGGCTTTTTGAGGCTTCTATCTCGTCTAGTTAAGGAGATTCCAAAACGACCATTTCTTAAAACTTGTGTTTCTCAGAGTTATGAATAGATAATGTTTTGAAAATTCATATTTAGTATTGTTGGGTTCTGAAGACATGATGTAACGCTGTTTCAGTCGCATTTATCGCCCGATGATTGAAATATCTTGTATTTTGTATGGGGACGTTTCTTTTGCCCGTGAGTTTAGTAACATATATACGCGTGACGATAAAGCCTCATTGATGTCCAACTACTTAGTAATACACTTGAAGGGGTGTGTTCAAGAGGGGCACATATTTATATAGCATAACAGGTGGACCCTTCTTGAATGCATTCCTTCAATTGCAACGTTTATTCATCCACACACGTATATTTATATAGATTTGTTTTTTTTCCTGTCACAATAAGTACTCATTACTCGAATTGTTTTGCTGAGGCAGGTTACAACTTATTATTTTATCATTATCATCAAGGTGTATTTCTACATCAACAAAAAGTAATTTTGTTTCTCGAATGTGACGTAAACGTCAGCGTTACAGCGTAATCTAGAGATAATAATTTGTCATTGTATTTTATTGTTAAATTTTAAACAAATTTCAGTTCTAAGAATGTGAATTATATTTGGCCCCTCTAATGAATGTATTTCAGATTCTGATTTTATAACAAAATATTATTTCAATCTCCTTGACTCAGTTTCCTAAGAGTAACTATTTTTAATCTTCTGTATGAAGTATTCCACACTATACCCCACATTCTATTTATGAATTAGTAAGAATATATTCCGAAACGCTCACAATGGTCACAATAGTTGTCATCCAGAAAATCTTCCTTTTTCTCATCTTACTTTGATATAATACTAGGATATTGAGATTACAGATATGCAGTTGCTTAGGTTTTAAGCGTACTTTCATCATGTACACAATTCTGGAATTCTCATCGCAACATGTACATGTAAGTGGTTTTATTATGATAATCGAGGATTCGATGAATATATATTTCGTTAAGACATCTACTAATTGTTTTTAACAGTTCAATTTGGAAAGTTATCAGCATCTGCATGGTTGACATGTTTTATCTCGCCATCCACCCAACAATGTTCTTCTTATTACTTTTAACATTGTTATTTTCAAAATACGTTAATTACGTTTTAATACGTTATATGAACAGTAAACCATATTCCTCTCACATGTGTTTGATGTTAAATTGTAAAACATAATGATTATGTCAATAAATTGCATTATAAAAATATATTCCAAATATTCTGCCAACCATTACATCAAAGTCCCCAACCATAAACTATCAAAATATGGTATGTATGGAATGCATATCAAACATTCCCTTTGGTGCAGCGAACTTATTGAATAAATATTTATGAACATGAATTTAATTTTCTAATTCTAGCCATTCTTTAAACAACGACAAAGCGTTCGGATATTCACAGCTTGTTCCACTTTCCTCTTTATATTGTTTGTAAATATTTGCATGTAGGTAATTTATGATATCTTTCAATCACAGGCTGTGAATGTGTTGAAGTCAAGCTATGAACAGCTGGAGATAGAGGCAGTAATCAACATAGCGTACTGTCAGTCAGTCAAATGTCAGCTCAGATAAGGCCAGTTGTTAAAATGACTCGTAAATCTCAGTCAGATTGCCAGATCAGTTCCATGCACTTTTGGGCTGTCCTTAATAAATTTGGTGTTTTTTAACACCCGTCGACATGGAATTTCCTTTCCGCCCAATTAATATAAATATTCCATTATTTAATTGTTTTATCGTCAACAAGAATGAGTGATATAAGCGTAAAAATGTAAGCTTTCAGTAACAAGTAGGTCATCAAGTGAAAAACAAATTATTATTTTCATTAACGTACTTATACAACAGTATCTATCATAACCTTTGTGATTAATAAATCATCATTTGATCTACATTTGTACATGTTTTATCTATTAATCCATCCAGGTTGAACCCCACTTTCCTGAATCGCGTAATAAAATGGAAAATCACTGAAACGTCGATTTTCCATAATTATCTCTGATGACAAGAATATTTGCAATCTCAAAAGACAGTAAGTTTGTAAGTATTGTTGGCTTAAGAATGCAAAACTAAAACATATTCCCTCATGTTATGGTGTCCCTTATATCTAGACTGTATACAGGCTTATTAATTTTATACAACCACGGAGAAGGTCAAATGCGGTAATTTTGTAGTTTTCTAATATTTCTTTCACTTTATTTGGAGTCTGGCAGACTATGACATTTTTTTAATGAGCTGTTTGCATATTATTACTTTCTTGGGCCACCAGTAATAGACTGTAAATGATAGAATTCTACCCTGTGAAATTCTGGATTAATTTTATATTTGCATTATGTCCTTTGTTATGCTGAAATGTGTTTTGTAAGCATTGTAGAGCTACAACGATTTCATTTTAAATGTTTCACTTTTGATTAAGACCTCTGTCTTCATCAGAGAAATGTCCGAAATGCTGACAGAAATGTTGAACTGAATTTCTGTGCAATAAGTCTCTTGTTCGATTTTTACCGTAAATTAACATTTAATTCAATAAAACATAATACAAAACTCATAGATATAAACTAAAACCACAAATATATTTTGTATGATCCCCTTTATATTCAATCATGGAATAGGTTATTTATTGCAAGCTGAATTACCAGGACATATTTAAGGAACATTAAATGAAACTTTTGACTAAAAACTATTTAACATGCATGATTTTTTTCTACAAACTTCTCAGATTATTCCTCAAAGAAAACAACAATGACATAATCCTGAACCTTCTCATGTAATCATGTATTGACTTGAAACCAGAACCATTATCCTTTCATCCACAACGTACCAACATTGTTTGTTCTTTGAAGTCATCTTCCTCGGAGCTCTATCTAAACACAGGGGGAAACCGCCCTGCAAGCAAGATCTTGCAAAAACAGGAATGTTCTCTGTATATCTTATCTGATGGTCTTTAAGAGGGAACCTTGAACCTACTGACATATTATCAGTGTAGATGTATGTAAGTTCGGTTCTGTATAATACTATGCCTCATTAGTAGCCTAAGACCTCGACTCTGAAAAACAATTATTGAAAAACATATTGAAAAGGTGCCTTTTAACATTTAGCCTCTGTAAATTCATCATTGATAAAATGATGATTTTTTCAGAATCATACTTTATAGAGTCTGTGTGTAAGACTACTTCACAAGACAAGTCTGTAAGATGAGGTGAGTTGGCGTTTAACGCCGCTTTCAAGAGTATTTCACTTATATCGCGGCTGCTAGTATTATGGCAGGGAGAAAGCTCGCAACGCCATGTGGCTATGCATTGCGGTGAAACCTGCGAGCATCAGCTGGGACTAGACAAGTCTGTACCTACGGAAGCTATTCGAATACAATGTTATCATCATGTCGATGCCCACTGTAGCACATTATACCAAAGCGTTACTGTATGTAACAGGTGTACATACATGTAGGTGAGAGATATACCCGTACTTTTCCGAGTGCATTGAATGAAACCCTACAGTTTTCCTCGTGGTCCTCAGATGACAATGTGTATGATTTGAGATATAAGCCACGAATGTAGTCGAGTCGGAGTTTTGGAAACGAATCCAACATGGCGGGTGTCGC
Source organism: Gibbula magus (assembly GCA_936450465.1). Classification (NCBI taxonomy): domain Eukaryota; kingdom Metazoa; phylum Mollusca; class Gastropoda; order Trochida; family Trochidae; genus Gibbula; species Gibbula magus. Next base: position 22,891,636 of record OW388294.1, on the reverse strand, counting down.
TCCTTTAGACTATTGGTATAGAAGGGTGTGGATACTCTTATATTGATTGTTTATAGTAAGACATTTGGTATCCTCAATTTCCTATGGTAATGTAAACTCGCTGAAATGTACAAGCTAACGTCATAGTCTACATGGCTAATGTCAATATAGCCAAAATTTAGAGAAGAAGCAAGTTTCAATATGTTAAGACATTTTGCACCCAAGATTAAATAACAATAATATATAAACAGAAACATTATAGTGGTATTACTATTGGTATTATATCACGCATTATAAGAACCTTATTCATTTGGTCATGAACAAAGATACAAAGTTTCAACTGACCCTGTGGTCTATAAGGTTAGTTCGTTCGGCCAGAAAGCAACAGGACACAGGTTCGTTCCCAGGTTAGAACAGTTTAAAATATCTTATATGTTCATATATAATCTGACATTTTATAAAGCACCATCACTTAGATTTGGAAATAAATAAACAGTGGAGGTATATCATAAAAGCGTAAGTGTATCAGCTAAAACACCTACACTTGCTACAAACGAAAGACCGGAAGTGGGATACAAACAAAATCAACCGATGATCGGAACCGTGTCAACGTTTCCATCTTACATGAATAACTGCGGCAGCTAATTTACAAACCGCTTCTAGCCCACACATTCTCTTCCACAGAAGTTACTCCTAAGATTTGTCTATCGTAACCTCTGTTATATATTGAGCAATTCTTGGCTAGAAATAGAGAATCTTACCTGGTTGCATTAGTTGTGCAATCAGCGACGTGTTTTTGCTACTGAGCATTCCGTCACTATCAAAATTACGAGAGTTGCGTTATCTGTACGATGCGCACACATTGTTTTCAAGTCAGAAACCGGTGTTTGATTGGACACAAATAAGGCCGATAAGACCAGTGTTGCACACTTCAACCCTAGGGGATTATGCGAAAAACGTGAAATATCGCCAATATGTAATAGAGGTTACTATAGAAAATATGAAGGGAGGACAATGTCTGCACAAAAACTGGTGCAATTATGTGTTTTTCATAAGATGCATTCCATCAGTATAGCAATGTTGGTACCATTATTTCATGTTCTAGTTAGACAGACTACAAAAATCTTTTCTGAAATTGAACATTTATTTATAAGGTTTATCTGAATAGGGTAGTCTAAGGTCAATTAAACATCAAAACAAGTTCACTGTTTTGTAGTTTGAATTTAGTCGATCAATTAGACAGAATGCAACAAAGCATTTATACTTGAGAATCACACATGGTTGAATAAAGAATACATGACTTTTTTTTGTACATACGTACTACTTTAAACATTTTGCATAATTCATAAATGCAGCACCCTTATATTGTGGGAAGTTTTGCGTCAACATGTATACACGTATACAAGTGTTCTAACTTTTTGCAACTTCAAAATGTGTGGAAGATATTGCAAATAACAATTTCATACTCTATAATGATTCCACATACTGGTTTTCTTAACACTGATTAATACGCACAGAGGTATCACTTCAGGTCGTTCATTTAATTACTTCGTAGTGACATAAATACAACCATTATACCATTATTATTATTATTGACTTGTAACTTGTTATTATTCTGTTCGTTGGTAGGAATGATTTTCTCATAGCACAATCGGGAATGTGTTCTTCAGGCTATGTCCAAACTTTTCCTTCTGGAGAGCGGCATATTGTATCCAAAGATATCCGTTGTTTTGTGACTCGGAATGCACTGGAAATCAAAATAATTATAAGGAGAATCATGCCAAAAAATTGCAACAACATACATGTAACGAGTTCTACTATAATGACCTTAGTTAAATGAATTACTACATCGTGTTTCAGCTTCAGCTTTCCCGGATATGATTATATATATATATATATATGATTAAATCATCGTAATTTCTTCGAACATTTTATTTTTTCTATATATATATCCGTTATGTAATGGCCTGAAGAAGCTGAGTACAGCTGAAAGCGCTAGTCATAAAATGGATGTTTACTACTTCTGACTCCATCATTTTTTATATATTTCATGCCTGAGAGTTTGACAATCTTCTGATTGTGAACTTTGTGTGTGTGTATATATATATATATATATATATATATATATATATATATATTGAATATAGTACCTTGATAGAATGGTCAATTATCTTGCTGTCTGAACTCTCAAATTCGCATGAGACCTACACATCTACCTCCAACACTGAGTTTCACAACCACTGACGTTTTACATGTCGCATCATTTTCTTTCAATACGGATACTCACCTCACCTATGATTGCCATATATCACAGAATGTCCATATGGTATATCATAACCGGGTATGTAGCTAAGTTGGTAGAGTGTCCGCTCATCACCCGGAAGACCGGGTTTCGATTCATACCGAAATACGTTAAAATACGGGATTTCTATCTGCCTTGCTTGACACTCAACACTTGACACAAAACAACGCTTGAACTGGCGCTGCACAGTGACTGTCGGGTGCGGAAAGCACACACTGAATTTCCTATGTACTTTGAGGACAATAAAGAGTTATTATATATTATCATATTATATAATGAGAGAGATGATATAAGGTATGTGTCATCTCATACGACAACATCATAAGGTATACAACATCAAACATAAAATATAACACGTTATCACACACGCAATTAAAATGCAAATCATTTTGATATTTGACCCTTACACTATTGATGACCACATCCCCTCTATAGTCCTCCAAGGCCTCTCTGGCCAGGATGTTGACAAGTACAACAGTAGCCACTTGACTCATCCCGAAAGCATCCGTCGGCCAACCTAGTCTGTAGTGGCTTCCTTTCTGTCCCTCTCTACAACAAACACAGTGTCAGCATGTAAGTAATACATGAATACTCACACATTGATAGGGTCAAATCAAGATTAAATGCAACCATACTGTTAGTACAATTTTTACGTAAAGTTACAATTTTCTTAAGACAGGCCAAGGATACATCGTTAACATTGTATTTCATGGATCATAAAGGTGCTTCTTATAGAACTTTCATAAATCAGAAGTAATATTTGTACATTATTTCATCTATGAATTACAATGATAAATGAATCTGTTAATACCCAAAACATATACATACATCATAAATACCATACGTTATGTTCACGGTAGCTTGATAGACCGTTTATTTCACTGCTGTTTTTCAGTATTTCACTCCTCGCCATATAGTAAAAACTATTATGTTTTTTTAGAAACATATGCCACTTAAAACGTGAATCAATTTAACATTGATATTTATCTTTTCTTTAATCAAAATACATACTTAACAATATGTTTTAAATAATACATGTAACAACCTGTGTTCACAACACAAACTACGTGGTGGAGACATCTTCAAGCAAAAACAAAGATATTCGTAAATACAATACTTCTGGGATCTGAGTAAGTATATATATCTGGCATATCATCTTAGCCTTTCAGCCCGTCAAAGTCTATCGCAGCTGTTGTACTTAATCTTGTTTTGCCGGAATCCGATTTTACCGGTTGTTATCGCGTAGCTCAGACTGTCAAAGCAATGTTTATTCTGTCCCGGCTATGTGGTGTTGGTTCCATGTATACTAATTGGTTCAACATTGGTACTCAAAACAAAGCTCGTGACGATGAGAGCTAAGCTTGATGTTTTTCCATGAAACTGAATGTCTCAACTAGACTAAACTTGAGTCTAGAAAGTGTTATAATTTCTCTACCTTCTTCAATGTGATTATGTATTTCAAAAGATGGTTCTATCGGGTATTTTTTGTGGAAACGAAATTAGAGAGTAACTTCTGTTTACTCAAATATTGTATTAATACATGTATATTGCACGATCCATGTGAATATATATGACAGAGGGTAATGCTTGTATGACTTTATATTTGATAAAGTCGAACGGACATTCTTTAAAACATATAAACAATGAGAAGTGAAGCAATTCATTGGCGCTACGAGTGTGGAAAACTTTCTTTCAGCAAAACACGACATTCTTGATTAGTTTAATGATACAGTAATGTGTTACTTTGTGAATATCCATCAACGCATATTTCTATTATTTTGAAAATATATAATTAGTCAAAATACAGCGTTTTTCATTTGAAGTTTTGCAAAAACACAAGATGGCGTACAATTAGCAACAACTGTATTTATCTCCATTAAAATACATTTATATTCGCGTTTGTACGGCAAGTAGTGGCGAGTAAGCCACTGCGCAACGGAAATCTCGCTGTAAGGCTAGTTGCGATTTCCTACTCGCTCTTACCATATTGACATGATTACTCTTTCCAGAGTTTTATTCAAGAACCCAGTATTCCTTTAATCATATGTTTTCACTGCATCTAGACTTTCTGAATAAGGGCCTAGACTGTATTAAAGGGTCTTATTGTATTATACTGTATAGCGAAGGAACAGAAGTAGCCACAGCAAGTCTAGAAGGATTTGTCGATACCTTGTTGTATATATCACACCGGATACTAACCATACTTATGAATTACTTTCCTTTTTATTTGTTCTACAGTAAATAAATTATGTTCGTCTGGTAATGCTGAGTATGGATTTCAAGATAACACCTTATTTATAGTAGGCACACAGGGTGTGTGAGGAGTTTGAGCTAATGTTTCATCATATAGATGATGATTAGAGCATGTTCTTCAAAACATAATAGTTCACAATAAAGAAGGAGTTACCCGAAAGTTTGTATTTCGCTACAAATGACCTTCAAGGATTCGAGGATGTGCAGAAAATGATCATAAACATGTAATACTTTTTTTTAAATGATATTTAATGATATTTATTCACCAATTTGACAACATCGACATATTACAAACCGAGTGGACATGCCATTGATATTGAAATGATATACACTTTTATTGGTTGAATTAACTACGAAATAGCTACACACATGACGTACCGTAGGAATTCCTCCATTAATGCTCCAAGTTCCCTTAATCTTTTGCTGTCATTGTGTTCCTGTAACTTGGCTTGTATGACTGAAGAACATTCTGAGAATGTTGACTTAGTACTGCACACAACCACACAGAGTCTGCATTGCAAGAGAAAAGCAAAATCAGTAAATGTTAACCATACCTGCACAGGTGTATGTCGTTTTGTGATATAAGTACGAAAGTGTACGTCATATTGTTCTAACTGGGCGAATGAAAGTACACACCTCAGTTGGTCTGAATTAACGCAGTATTTTAAAAGGTGAATTTGATTATGGCACGATACATTAACACTTTTCTCCATTAAGAATTTAAGAATGAATAAATTGGGGACTGGTTGATTTGTAGTAGTTACACCAATATGGCCCCTACCATGTTTAAAATGTTGTAAGTGTGTGCACATTTATTTTCACATAGAATATGTCTTCTACGTCGATAAACAGTTGTTTTCTCTCCAAATAAATTTTGGAGGATTTTTCAAATTTAAAATGTCATTTTTTTTTCAATTAAAAGTGAATAGAAGTATTCATCAACTGGTGACTCAACGCCTGCACTATTCAGTTTCAGTACGAGGTCGACAACTTATGATGTGTAATTGAAAATCATATTATGATAAAACCAACTGAGGTGTGTACATTCTTTTGGCCGGTACTTTATATTGCATTTAGAAAAGTAAAATTATTTTCTACTTTTGATTTGTTTTTCAATTGCTGCACCTTTGTTGATTAATTCATAACCTTTATTTACATGTAAACAACTCCATCAATATGTTGCACATCCGTGAAATAATAAAGAAACAGTGATTTGGCAGAAAAAATAAAATGAGTAAAATTAACACTATAACTATTTGAAGTCTGATTGTAAATGTGCGAAGATTGTATGAATCGGGTACGCATATTTCTTGTCGTAATTGTAGACAAATTAATAAATGCCAAAAACACTGCAATTTATTACCCTTGTAAGAAAACGTACTTGTACATGTATGTAAAAATAAACACGTAAGTAGTATGTTCACAATTAATAATAATACAAAATATGTGTTCCGTTAAAGTACACTAACAAATAAAAACGATTATGAGCAGTACATATTTCACTCCATGCTCTACCAACAGAGGTTACTCCCTTCAGATTTCCGATCCTAACCTCTGCTCTACTAGGTCTGGTTTTTCCGGCTCAAGTAAGATTCCCCAGTGGGGAAAAGGGGGACCTCATACTGTATCCCTGCTTCTTAACCAAAGAAAAGTCATCTTCCAGCGACGGAGTGACTTCAAAGGGTATTGCTAATAAGCATAATTATGTGCTTCGAATATGCCTGAAGTAAATAACATAAATGAATAACATGAATACACTTTCGGTATTTGTCTCTGATTGATTCGGTCTTCTTTATTAATCACAAAATCAAATAGCATATTTCGAGGAAAACACATTAAACTTTTATTTCAGCATTATGACGTGTCATTTGCAAATGCCACTTTTGCAACGGTGTCGCATATTGCATAACTAGAATCAAATGCAACCAATCAAGATTCTCCCCTTTCTGCTTGCGAATTCAGTCCTAGTAGAGGTTAAGATCAGAAATCTGAAGGGAGTAACCTCTGTGGGAAGATAATGGTTTCACTCCTTTGATTCATATATTATAATTTCAATCAAACAACATCAATGTAAACCCACTTACCGAGCGTGGGGATTTAGGAGACGCCATAAAGTATTCACCAATGACAGAGTTCCAAAGAAATTTGTAAGTAGACATCGTGTCACGCCATCTGAAAACCTTGAGTTTTTCTTCTGAAATAAAGAAATGAACATGGAAATACAGTCAACTCGCGATAATCCGGCCTCCGATAATCCGAATCTCGCAGTGTCCGAACGGTAGCAAGCTGTAACCAAACTAATCTCTATATAAACTCATTAAATGTGGATTCATTAATCCGTTGCTTCCGTTTCCGAATCCGAACGCTAATTAGCTGTAACGGATTAGTTAATTACAGCTATTTCTGTTTCATTAATCCGACGGTTCATCAAAGCGTAAAGCATTTACACGTCACTAGACATAATCATTATAATAACTGAAGTACAAAAGAAAGAACACACCTCAGTTGGTTTCGATTACTTTAATATTAATTTAATTTAGATGCATTTGATTATGGAATTATAAAAGTTACACATATAGTTATAATGCAATAGTTTGAATGAATGACATTTGTGACTGGTTAATTTGTATTAAGAATATCTTTGTTTAATGTAGACAGAGTAAGAAATGACATTTACACCAACATGACCCCAACCATGTTTACAATGTTGAAAATGTTTGCAGAACGAGGCACTTTCACTGATTTTCACAAAGAAGATGCTGTTTATTATGTCGATGAACAGTTGTGTTTTATAATTTGTGAAACAATTATAAACTCAAAATATCCTTTTTTCAAAGATTTTTAAAAAAACACGTCGAAGTATTCCTTGGCTGATGACTAAATGCCTGCACATTTCAGTTTTAGATTTCGACGTCGAAAACGTAAGTTATCTGTAATTGAAAACCAGACGTATGATAAAACCAACTGATGAGTGTACTTTCTTTTGTACTTCAGTATGTCATAGAAGCTCCCCGTTATATGAAGTATAACAGGTTCATGACAGATTATTCGTTCTGGCATGGTCATATGAAGATTATTTCACAAAATCATTGCCACGATTTATTACCGATCCTTTATTATTTGTCCTGAAATTCTTTATATGTGCTTATGTAGATGACAAACTACGGATATCAACGACCTCTATATTTTGCAGAATCCACATGTCTTAAATAAACGTTTCTTCTCCAAACAATTGAAAGAGTTCTCAGAAACTGCTTACGAACACACCAAGATATGTTTTACTGTGACATGCAATTTTCCAAAATATATAAAATATGATTAGTTACAATTAGTGAATGAAAAATGTGCGAGTGTACAGGGAATTAATTAACAATGGTCACAAGTGGTCACCCGGACGCAGGCTACTTGACAACGCCCATTCCGGACAATTGTCGATCAATTTGACAAACTATACTAATTGTAGTTTAACCCATGTTTATTTCTATTGTCTAATCATGCGCTTAATAAGTATCCTAATTATTATGGAGGAGGATGATTCAAGTCAAAAGTGAATATACAATGTATATGAGGCAGAACATATCACGGGTGACTAGTTTTGTGCAACTTAACAGGGAAACGAAACACTCAGATATCATTTGGGTTATCTGCCATCTTACAGACAGGCAACTGACCGACGTCCCATTCAGCAGACACTTAGTGGAAGATTAATTAGGTCATCCCCTACAGATACAATGGAACAGCCCACAGTCAGATCAAAGCAGAGGGTGACCATGCATCAGCTTAAAGCAAAGTAGAGTAAGCTTCGTTAACGAACAGTACAGATGACATAGTTCTTTGTTGTGATCAGAGGATCAACAGATGATATGTCTTCTACTCTCAAAATTGTATTCACAGTTAACGTTAATTTAAGATAAAAAGTTTTAAAGAGCGTCTTGTCACTTTTGAGTGTATTAATCCAGTTTCAATAAATATTTATGTGAAATGTGTCAAATGTGCTGCTAAACAGTGAAATATCAATGTTATTTAAATAATTATTATCTTTTATTTGGACTGGTCTATTACAATGAATAGGTAACAAGCAGTAACCCAGCTGTGCACCGAACCGTAAATCTTGTTCTTTTAAGGCGTCTGTCAGCTGCCTGTCTGTCATCATTTGAATTAGGTTACATTGCACTGGTGAGCACTCAAATTAACTTCCTTGAGCATAGGTTATATTTGTAATGGATATTGATAGTTATACTAGTAATATGGAACATGCGATCATGAAGAGACGGATGAACATACCGGAACTGTGACGATGGCAGCATTATGAAAGAGTACATCGATTCCTCTATAGTTGTGTTTGATGTACCGACTCAGTCTTTCAACGTCGTCTTTGTCTGTTGTGTCAAGTTTGAGGAACATAGGTCTATACCCTTCTTCCTTCAGCTGGTTCACACACATGCACGAATATGAATTCCTCGCTGAAATATTGCGGAAGATGCATTATACTTATCCGAATGCCTAATTGCTATCTTCATCGAGAATATCACAATATAGCATGCATTTTATGTAAACTGGCAGGCAAAAGAAAGTGAACACCTCTTTTTAAATCACTTTAATTAAGAAGAGATGAGGTACATTGGATAGTTCATTCTTTTCGGAAAACGTCAAAATCCTAAACTTTAATGTTTAATTAGCCAGTTTGGCACACAAGAAAGCCAATAGATGTAGGGGTAAAAAAAACACAACCAAAACACGTTAATTTTAATTCTTTCTATTCCCTTAAGTCGTTCAATTTGTAAAATGTGCCAAATGGGTGCCAAATGTGGTCGATTGGTGAGTCAAGCATTATGAAATGCACTGTCTGATCGAGAATTAAAAATGTCTTACGACGTCACCTGACAGCTGTTTCTGTGTTCATGCAAAACCTGTATTGATGCTTGTTCATTAACTGGAGGGTATGGATTGATTCTAACACGCCATTGTGGACCGTCTGACAGTTGTCCAATCAGCGACAAGTCTTGAGAAAATAGAAATTATTGTAAAGCTGTAACGTTGCAAGTCAAACCGACGTTCTCACAGCCATAATGATATTAGCCATACATCAAAGTTTAGCGGTCAGTACCTGTCTATTGAGCAGTCGAAAAACTTCGATTCTATCAGTTCAAGGTCTTCTGGTGCACGTGTGCACAGTGACACGCCGATCTATGTTGGTCGTCGTCAATGACGTCACTTAAAGATAGCGTTGGCGACGGTCTAACGCAAGCAGATATCAGCCTTCATGGGGCAAATGGACCATTGTTTTGTGTGTTCTCGGATTGTCAAATGTCTCCCAAACTCGGCTGTAATTTGACAACACATTTACATTAGCAGTGCAGGAACAACGGCGATTCTTGTAGCGTTGGTATCCATTGCCCAACTTTTGTCAGATTTCAGAAGTTATCCGAGTGTTTCTGGTGTTATTTTTGACGGGTTTTAGGTGTGTTTTTCACAGATGGGATGGCCAACGTTAATAATCTGTAGCAAGTTTACCTATGTGTCACGTGACTTTACACCAGTATGGAGGTCACGTGGTTATAATTATTTTCCAATTTTCTCCAAAATGTGTTAATCTGGTTTTAGTTCAACTTTAAAAAACAATAGTTAATGTTTAGGCCCTGTGTACCCGATGCTTACTGTCAACATCAATATTATCCAGTTTCCATAATTTCATTTTAAAAAGTGTATACTTTCTTTTGCCTGTCAGTTTATGATTAATGTATGTCAATATTTCTTTAAAATCCTGACTCATGATGCAAAGATAATAACAGTTAATGAATTTCGCAGAACAAACATTAATAATAATTAAGTACCCCCTTTAAACCTGGTATAGACACTGTTATATGTGGGATCATACTTTCTGCAATAGTACACATTCCTTTACGTTTTTCAGGACGACTACTATGCGGGTTTCGAACTCACACCTCGACAAAAACGAGATTCATCAACTTGTAGTTAAGCTATTTTTATATTCAGTACCTCCCTGGTAGGTTTAGAGTGACACAGTTCAAAGGGGAGAAATGTGTAGGGTATCTTCCTTACAATAACTTATACTGGAAAGATTATATATATTAAGTATTATGTCGAATTGCAGATTATTATTAAACCGATCACACATTATAATTATTTCCATGTCAAAACTGAATCGTTCAGAATTGAGTCTTCATAAATATTTGCTTAGTCATGTTGCTTCCATCGTATTGCGATGCGTAGACTGACATTAAACATGTGAAATTTAATAATTAGTCTATCTGCATCCACGTCTTCTGTAATAAATTTACGATTGCAGTTCCATGTGTGTATTCAATCTTCTACTAGACTTACTGAATAAGGACCAAGCCAGAATATAGGCTACTCAACTACAAATGTATCTGCATAACCATGCAGCTTCTTGGGCATTGAAATGAATATTGAAAGCTAAATGGAAGATTATTGAAGGATCTTGTTTTATACACATGCCTAGCGCACGACTATGCGATCGGGATAAGAACTTTTGACAAGCAGTCTATACATACTAACCGGTTAGGATGACATCACCGTCAAAGTGCTTGCATAACTCTCGCGCTACTGCAAGCATAATGGTGTTTTCACATCCCGTAACCTGGTAAAAAAATAATTGTATCTATAAAAAATCTTTATTTCCACAATAACATCATCCTCGGTTACCCATTATTTTATATATGCTCAGTTACTCTCCACTATATCACCCATGGGAAATTTCATCAGAGAAATCTGTACCCAAATTACCCGCTCTTGGCCGGCGTGAGCCAATCAAATCGCTACGCAGCTTGGACCTGCGAGCCAATGACAATTCATATCACTTCGTTGCAAAGCACGCAAGGTCATTTTGTTAGCCATCCGTCACCGGTTATCTCCCTTGACCATTTCCGTCTTATCGTATTGATATTTTCTTTGGTTACTGACTTCGTCACGCCGGCCAAGGGCGGGTAATTTTAGTACAGATTCTCCTGATAAGGTCTCCCATGGGTGATATAGTGGAGAGTAACGGAGCATTATAAAACCATGGGTAACCGAGGATGCAATTATAACATATGCACATTGGAAATGTGTCTTGAGCATTTTGCACCCGGTGGTCACAGTGTAGCCATGTTCTGTACTCATAAATCTGAGCGTCAAGCAACAACTCCTTTCCTTAAATGTCAGTCTGATTAAAAATCGACCTTGTTCCCAGGAAGAAAAATTGCAAACTTAAGCATCTATCCGCCCGGAATACAAACCAACGGTTTGGCGAGGAAATCTCAGAACGACAAGAGTTAATACGTTCGTATCCCGGTAGATGCACTATTCTGCAACTTTTATTCCTCGGGAAAACGGTCGATTTTAATCAGACTGCCTTTAATGTCTTTTGGTATGACGCGACCGGAATTGAACCCCGTTCTTCCGGGTAATGAGCGGACACTCTACCGACTGAGCTGATGGTAAAATTACATACAATTGAAGGAGTATGCGTTTATGAAGGAAAATGTTTCCATAAATTGTGACTGAAAGAACAAAACTTTAAATCGTAGAGCCGATTCCTTAAGAAAAATAAAAAAATAAAGAAATAAAACCAAGAACATCAGTTACAAGTATATATACAACAAAAAAACAAGTTATTCTGAGAATTGCTGCGTATTCCCATAAAGCCCCTTTGTTAAAATTGAATGAAGCTGAGTAAAATATCCACTTTGCTCTTATCTTTGAATGAGGGCAAGGTTCTATGAAATGTGAACATGGTTGTCGGCACAGTGCAGACAGATGCATGATATACCGTTATGCCGTTATCTGTTACTATGTCCTCAAACAAAACATCGCGCATAAAAATGCAGGCCAAGTTCAAGGTCGAAAAACATCACTGACGCAGTGTTCGGGAGCGCTCTTTTTGGCACGCGCTCGCATGAACACATCAAGCACGAACGTAACTCAGAGCAGAGTGATATCCATGCTTGGTCGAGTGCCCAGACAGCCATACGTTGTATGTATTGTTATTCAGTCTGGGAATAATATTTTCTGCATTTAGGATAAGATGTTTGATAATAATACTTACAATAGCTAATCTTGTTGATGTCATTATGACGTCCATCCCTGCCGGTGTGCAGGTTAAATATCTTGACTGTCTCGTGTGTTGCCTGCATACCTGACCTGACATACACTCGCGTATACGGCTCTATATGCACAAGCATAAACGACAATCATTTACAGACTAAAGGTCATGTCAAGGGGTTAGGGGTAATCCTACTTTTTGGGAATTGGGGAAATTAACATGCACATGTACTACATTGCAGCATTATTTTACAAATAATTACTAAATGACACATACGAATATACATGTAGTAATGGAGCTTCCAATTTCAGAGAGTAGGTTAATTACGACGAATGAAAAACTACACCAAAGAGACTGTTCACGTTTTGATAACATAAGACTATTATGATAATAATAACTGTCATTAACGTGGTGCATTATGCACTTTTTTTAGTTTTAATTATAAAAGTGGACATTTTAGTGTTAGATATTAAAATGATGTTAGTGATCTGCACGCTTTTATGTTTCAATTATTCTCTATACTCTTCTAAAATGTTCCGGTTTTAGGTTTTAAAAATTGTCACTGCGGGTAATTGTTTTTTTTTATTATGTGATTTTCTGCTTATTAATGGAATGACCAGTTCCATATACTGTTGATATGTAGAAATGGTTTGACAACGGGTAAATTAACAAACTGACAAAAGTTGAAAATACCCATTCCTAAACAGGGTTTTTGCATTTAATCGAGAGAGCAACGAGGTTATACACACGTATACCATTTTGGTGTAAAAATGAACATGTAATGAAGCCTATCCTAAACAGGCTGTTTGCATTTATCCGAGAAAGCAACGAAGTTATTAATTAATTAATAATTAACGGAGTTAATAGCAGAGTCCCAAATTTATTAAACATCATAGGGTTGCAGTCGTCTTGTTACTGATTATAGACATGTGTTTTTCTGCAAGCTAATATTCAATCCAGTAGAAATAGATCCGGATATTTAAAACAAACACATTTTATGACCAAATTATTCTAAAATTATTCACTAGGGATAGCCCACTAAAATCAACATTTAGAAAATGTTCATTTTCGTTCATTCCTCTAATAAAAAGATACGCAAATAGTTAAATATTTAGTAAAACGAACAACTTTTATTGTTGTTTAATTTTTCAACAATTGCATCTCCTTACCAAATACATGTACATGTACATGTATATGACATATTTCATTCATACAGTTTTAAAATGTGTTTTACTTACTAACAAAAAATTTTCACAGCATCAGAGTTGATAATATTGCGCCGTTGAATATTAACATTTTAAAACATCAAATCGTTAGAAAAATTGTGGTGTGTGATGGAAACAAGCCATTCTGAAAGAAGCGTACGCAAAATAAAATCACTCTATATTCGTGGACATGAGATGAGAGTTATCTTTTCCTTCAGTAACTTCACGTCATTGTGAACACCTTTTGCATGTTTCTCTTCGTCGAAATATGTCAGCAACCGCCTTAAGGTAAGGCATAGAACAATATTAATGTTGAAATGAATTTCCCATCGGTTATGCTTTTCTTTATAGTGAATATTTACTTGTTTTTGTACTCAACATTTTACAATGATGAACCTTACCATGTACAGACGCCAGACCATAAATATAATATTATAAGTATACCTACCTATCTATCTAACATATAAAGAAGGAATGACACAGTGGATCCTGTCATTGGACCAGCAATGGGAACTTGGATCGGTCTACGATGTTTACAGAGCGTATTTGAGCCAGAAAACCAGTTCAACCATTCACGGTCCTATGGCAGGATCAACCATGTTTTACCTGATTTATATGTTATAAACATGGGTAGGTATACATATATATATTGAAGGTCTGGCGCCTATGTCACCACGCGACTGCTTCTCGTCTCATTTTCCAACAATGACACTGACATCAATCAGCATCTCACTCTGTGTTCTAAACGTTTTGTGTCATACAAATCTTGTTCATGTATAGGTGTACAGGTCTTTTAAATATTCACTAAATCAGTCATTGTCGTGAGTACGAATTCATGGAGAAACTGAAGAATGGGGTGAGTAATGAGTATAAATGGATATTCACGAATGAATAAAGTAGTTCCGGCAGTGTCAAAGGTCATCGTTTGTCAATCAAATCACCTAAAGGTGTAATGAAACATCTTTACGAAGTACCACGTGGGTATTAAAACAGTATTGAGCATTAACGTACCTTCACTATGACAATGTGACAATGTATGTAGTACATCACCCATAACTTGCAGTCATTGATCACATTTCTGTCTTTGTGAACTGTTTTGTTAACATTTAAGGAGAGATGGGACGATGAAACAAACTATTTTATAATTCGTTTATTTTTTCAAAATAGCAGGTTTATTGTGTCTTTTATAAAAAATGTAAGAAAATTTGGGGGTCACCGAACGATTTAAAGAGTTATCGGCATTAATAATAATACTCCCGTCGGCAAATTACGCCATTTTTGACTGATTTGATGTATTTAAATGAAGCGCTCGCTTTCAACGAATAAGCTCAGAATCCTTTCAAATACATTTCAGTTACATACGGGGATGCATAGCAAGTCTATATCTTGAAAATTAATGACACTGGAAAGAGAAACAAAATTAAATTAAGCACTTTTTAATTAAAAACGGCATTTTCCCCATCGTTTTTCGCATAATGATCAGGATTTCTCACTGACCCACATCTTTTAGATATTTCTAAAAATGCAATATAATGTGCAAATTTGAATAAACAAAAGAATTCAGAAATAAAAATAGGGGGTCACCGGAGGTTTTTCATCACTTTAACGTCATTTTGTATATTACCTTCATAAACGTAAAAACCTAACGTCACGGCAATTTTGATGGTTTCAAGTGTAACTTTGACGGCCTACCGTGTAATCATTATTGAACATACTATCAATCTAGGAGTGCATGATGGAAGACTAACTATCAATTGATTATACCAGGCGATTTAAATTCATCAGTAACTAAAGATACGTATGTAATTCGAATAACACACACAGTAACATATTTACCGTGAATATAAGTGACGATAACGTTATGCGGCATGTCGTAAAATGACTGTTAAAAAGGCGTTACGGAAAATTTAAGCACTTTCCGTTAGTGTATGGATAAGCGTATGCTCCAAACAACGTAATCCATATATTTTTAGACTTATTCATTACAATAATTTCTTGTCGCAAAATGTTACCGTACATGTAAGTGAGTTCGATTTCTGGGTCCCATCTCTCCTTAAGCTACAAATGAAAACATAATTCGAGATTGTCTGTGCCCTGAGTGCGATTGTTGATTTCTGGGCTCCTTAAGGATTTCATTCATATTTTGGGAAGTTTGACTCTGACCATTTAGATTTCTAGGGTTTTTCTCTCTGATAAGGCATATGCACTTAGGAGCGACGGAGTCTCCAAAACCTACAATGTATAATCCCTTATGAACCTCTGGAGATTATGGTCCTGAGAAAAAAATCAGAAAAGGTGACACCAACATGACCTCTACCATGTTTCAAATGTTGTAAATGTGTGCAGGACGAGGCACATTTATTGATTTCCACATAGATTATGCCTAATTTATCGATGAACATTTGTGTTTTATCAAAATTAATTTGGGGAAATTTTGAAAATTAAAATTCCATTTTTTACATTTAAAAAAAAAGTAAACATGTAGAAATATTATTTGACTGATTGAATTTTTGGACAAACTTCCCAAACTATTCTTTTATTGAACAAGACGTCGAAAACTCGAGAAATTTGACATTGAAAATTATACCTATGATAATTACAACTATGATGCATGTAAACTTTCTTTTGTACTTCAGTTTATGTACAACGTATGTGATATTGCCGAGAAAATGTATTGTTTTTGTACAATGTATGTGGTATTGTCAATAAAATGAATGAACATGGTATAAATGTATATGTTGTGTAGAAAATAACCAATCTAGTTAAAACTAGCTGTAATGTTATTTGTCCGTCATTACATCTAGCGAATTACTGCTAGCGACCAATGAAATGAGGACAGGAAGTCATATTTCAACGAATCACAGGCGCAGTTCTAGCTCAAATACATATATGCAGCGACCACGGGTGCTTACATGTAGCTGTATTTACATAGCAATAGTAAGCCTAAAACAGCGAGGCATTTCCTTAACTATATATGAATTTACTACCACTTATCCTAAACTATCAAGAAAATAGAAAACTGAATTTAAAAAACATTAGCACCTCTATATTTAGAATGGAAAACACCTTTAATAATTAGTGCGTTTATTTTGGGTCGTGAACACCTGCGAAACATTAAGTGTATATATACTGAGATTCATTGAAAACGCACCGACTTTAAAATTTATTTTGAAAACAGTCCAATCCTGTACATTAATCTTGCTTATCAGATTGAAGCTGCATCAAATCACTGCAATAACATACATGTATGAAAGTGGTGTTTATGTGATCGTTGAAACCCATCACTGGACATATTGCTGAAACACTCTTAACACTCTATAAAAACAATCCTTAAAGATAAAAAAAATAAATTTATTCAACGCCTCTTGAACATATGTCCTAATGGTAATTGTAAGAAGCGCTTGTAAAATGTTACATCTAAGGAGTATTATACATTAATTGCTTTGTTGTATATTTCAAAGGATCGGTTTTCTCAGCTTCACCACATGGGTTTGATTTTAGATCAAAATAATATTACATTTAAACCAAAAAAAACACAAAAAGTCGCTCGTCTTCAAGTGAATTAATATTGTCACAGTATTTACAAGTTCCCTTTTCCATTAGAATAGGTGACATGGCAAAGCGACCCCTCTCACAAGATAAAGGGAGGTAACCAGACGGCAACCTCAAGAACACTTCATTTGTTCTTCTCGAACCCCATTCTCGGTTACCCAGGGTTTTATATATGCTCCGTTACACTGTGATAAAGTGGCGAGTATGCTCGAACCCATACACACTGTACAAAGGCGCTAACATCAGAGTTCTATTTAATACACCTGCATGATGTTACTTTATTTCAAGTCATTTTAACGGTATCATCCCACGATTTCTGTGATCACTCCGAGATAGCACTACACGTTAACATTCCCTGAACTGTATCCTTTTCTGCAATAATAACACTGTGCATTCAATTTGTGGAGCAAAGTAATTGTTCTTTTAATCCAAGATGTCTTGATAGTAAACACCTAGTCATAAGTAATTGTTCTTTTATTCCAAGATGTCTTGATAGTAAACAACAAGTCATATAGTTTGCGAACTGTGGGTGGTACAGGCATCTTTTAAAAACTATAAATTTCAATATGCTGACATCATGCTTAAACTGTGTTTTCTCTATCCATTAATTGAAGGACATATTGAACTAAATCTTGAACATATATACTTTTTGGTTTTAAGTGGGAAAATAATAACCCCTTAAATGTATTGCCTGATTGTGAAAAAAAAACACGTACAATATGAGCAGAAAATATATCAAGCCAAACTTGAATCATATTGAAATGAAAGAGGAGAATTATATGTAGATAAATTGCTTTCTCAAACAACAAACACACTTCTTTTTTCGCATTGTGTCCATCTCTCCACACTTTATTACTTTACCTTTCTATGTAATGGACTATCGCTGATCAATTTGAGCCTCTTTCAATAGTATACGTCGTTCTGGAAGAATGATTGATTATGTTTAGGCCATATCACTGACAGTGTCTATGACGATAGGTAACACTGTTTTCTATTCGCCTTGTAAACAAACAAAGAATGTAAAATGACTCTGCTTGTAGCAATGTCTGCAGACACTGTCATTATGCTTATACGCCATGTAATCATGTGATTCATTGGGAATACATATTTAAAAAAAAGACGCAAATTATACTTCATTAAATTGTCCTTTGTTTTAAAATATTCACAGTTATTAGAAATTAGAAAGTAAAATTCATGGTTTCAATACAAAAAAGTATAAAGTTTTACATGCTTATTGTAAAATAGCGTGGTTTATTACTGAAAACGCAAATGTCATTTGATTGACTTACTGTTACTGTTACTGTCTTTCATCTTCTTCTATGTCTGATAATCTCTTGTTCATTATTATGCTGTATCTTATGTGAAACGGAAATACTTATGTAGTATTGGATTTCTTTACTGAAATATACAACACACCGAACACTTTTTTCGTTATTTTTCCTTTTTCTCTTTGTCTGGATAAACACAAAATATGATGAAATAGCAGAAGACATTATATAGAAACCATAAATATATATACCCTGTCGCCGTTTTGACGGGAAATCTTACTCGCCGTTCGGACAATTTTCTTTGCCGTTTTGACCATCTCACTTTCACCGTTCTGACTATAACTCCTTCATGCTATCAATTTCTTGAAACGTTTGTACCTGTGTCGTGCATGTCCCAACTACTTTCAGCCAGTAGGAATATGATACAAAGATAGCGATAAATCGAGATCATTTTTATCCTACAGGATTAAATAAATCTCAAATGACACAGATACACTCGAGGGGTTGGTGTGTGTTTATGATAATCAGAAAACTGTTTGCATGGTATCACAATTTGTGAAGATTTTATTCCTTTGCCTCTTATCAAATAACCCAATCAAACTGATCTAGGTTAATCCTCGATCAACCAGGGATTAATGTCCCAATAACCTCCACAGATATTCCTTGGAGTTATGATCAGGAAAATATTTTCAAAGATAGCCAGTCTCATTCACTAATTAATTTAAGCCTTGTAGCATTTCCTTCACTTTCCGTGGTAACACTGCACCTGAAATGCATAGTGGGGTATAATTTGCTAACTCAGAAACGTTCAGGAAAGGCGACAAGACTCAAAGTAGCCAGTGTTGGAGACTGATGCGAGCTATGCCTTGAAATGTATGAGGAACAATGTTATTATGCGCCTTGAATCACCTTATCATATAGTTCTTCTAAAGTTTTTGGCCTTTCGGGTTGGGTGCAATTTTTTAATATTGCTGATTTTGTAGTTCATGCGGATTTAATGCAACGTTGCATTAATTACTTCCGGTCTTTTAACGTTAACTTTACAACCTGAATACGTACATGTCTTCAAGATAACTAATATAATACATTACCCGAGGGTAGGTCATTTGTAATATCGAGGGATGTGCTTTATCCGTGCATTATTTATATTTGTAAACAATTGGCGTGACATAGTGCCTTTAAAGGTTTCCTGTCGTATATAAATGGGTTGCATTAATAGGATTTGATTTGAAATTAAGTGATAACTCCTGGATTGATAGAGAGTGGGGTATACATCATTACATCATCGAGTTTCCCGAGTGAAACCAAATGGGGTTTATATCATGGCACAGTCCGTCTGTCTGTCCGTCCGTTCCGAACAGGGTCTCATCCCTTGCACTTTGAGTTATTTACATGAAAAAAGGATTCTTTCAAAATAGTGTTAAAAAGAGTTAAATAAGTCATATGAATCTGCACGAGCTACCTCCAAACAAAAAACATGGCATCTGCTAACTGGCATGTATGTTATTGATTTGGTCCAAGATGAGAACATATAACGTGTTTTAAAAAAAAAATTCAATTCAGTTTCTATTCCCTATACAAGGAGATACCTTGTGCATGGGTGTCCTATCTTATGCATACAAAGAGTTCATATGGACGACCTTTAGCTGTCCAATGAACTGGATGTTTGGTGTTTTCCGCTGACAGTGTATATAGTGAAGGTGTCCCTTTAATTGGTAGAGATTCGAATCGTGTGATTAATATTTTTAAAATAATGAAATATAATATAAATATATTAAATATTTTATGTTGTGATTACATCTTGTAAATGAGTGTTTACAACTTGTCAAAGTTAAATTTCAAGTTTCGCTTTCATGTCTTTTTAGAACTTGAATATACAATAGTAAACTTGCTTTCAAACCTTTAAAGTTGTGATTTCAACTTTATAACGTTAACCACTTTAAAAGTTGTTCTTACACCTTTGCAAGTTGTAATTACAAAAACTTGAGGATACAGCTGTTTGTGCTTTGTGAACAGCTCAATTTGTACTAGAGCATTAAACTTTCATATCGCAAGTTATTTCCACCTATATATTAACATTTTACTCGGATACGGTGGCACATGTGTAACCTTTGTACGCAACACAAGTCAAATGTAGACTGAAATCAGGTTTATTGATTGCGTTGTACTTCTGATACTGAATTTATAAATAAAGAAGATAAAACTCTTTGTGAAAGTGTTCAGTTTTATTTATTGTAATTGTTCATTCATTTTCACATTTGACAATGATATATATACACAGAGAAAAACGTTAAGCACCCCCTGATATTTGTGATGATATATTTTCGAGAATATTTTAAATAGTTAAACAAGGTACATTTATGAGAAGAGTAGTGTTTGTGCGATACGTTCCAACCAGCGCAGTGATGCGTGACAGTCGCGCCTACACGATCGGGCATGCACGTGCAACATGCTACGCTCGAGGATCACAAAAAGCAGTATGGCCCAACTGCATTTGGTGGTGTGTAACGTTGTTTTCCATAGCCATTCAAGCATATCGTATTGAACATGGCACGACGATTGTCAATGGATCTCAGAAATCAAATTATTGGTGTGCACTCTACAGGAATGTCCTACGAAATCTGGACTACGATTACACTTTTGTGTGTCGTTTAGTCCGGAAGCATGCGCAGACAGGAAGTGCAATGGGCCGTCCAAGGTCTGGAAGACCTACTGTCAATACACCTCGAGAGGACTGTCACCTTCTTCGACATGTACACCGAGAACCCTTCCTCACAAGTCCTCAGCTGAAACGTATGTGGTAACCAAATCGAAACATCAGCACCAGAACAGTCAGAAATCGCCTCAAATACGATCTCTTGATACTTTTAGAAAAAATCCTTGACACTAACGACTTCCCCAGCCATTCATCATGGAAGAAACTGACAGCTGTGACGATCGATAATGTGCAAACTATGCTATAGTGTAACAGAAAAGTTAATGACAGCTACTTCGACACATTCAGACAAATCCATCCCAAAGTTGAGACACATGCCGCATGGAAAATGTGTAAGCTATACCCGGACACTGCAGTCAATGTTCAACTTCACGTCCTACTCTGTAAACATATGAGAACCATAACATCAAATCGTCTGTGTCACAGGTGTGGACGATTCTACAATAATGTAATTGTGCATGCACTAACAATCTGTGATTTCACGCTGTCACTCCGTGACAATCGCTGGATAGAACTCTCAAATGTTGGTAGTCTAGAATTCAGCGTGTACATGCACAACAAATCCAATTTAGACACCATGTGCTCACTTCTAGCTGCAAGAGAAGACAGCAGCTTACTGTGTGCTGAGGAAAAAGAACAGTTCTCATTGATCGCTGTCCAGTTTGTGACTGCCATTTGTCGGAAGTACCTCGACATATCCTATCAAAGCAGAATGTTATTTGATTGAAGTAACATGTAACAAAATGTACATCGAAAACACAACCTGACAAGTCCTCAGCTGAAACGTCTGTGGTTACCAAATAGAAACATCAGCACCAGGACAGGCAGAAATCAGCAGGACTAAAGGCAAGGGGCGGTATTCTAAACAAATCTAAGATTTATCTTAAGTTTTGACTTAAATTTTATTTTTCGACTTAGTTAAGTCTGAAACATAAGTTAGTATTCACAAAGAGACTAAGCCTAAAACTTAGCTGAGACTTCGTAAAATACTTAAGTCAATTTGTTGAAATGAGTACGCACGTTGTCAAGGGGAATCCCTGTCTAAACAAGATGTTCTCGGGATTCCCCGGACGTTTACACCAGACGACACAAACAGCAAGATGTCACTGTCAGCGAGTTCACGCAAACGTAAGCCGAACTGGACCAAGGATGAATCTTTAGCTTTAGCTGAATTGGTTAAGGAACTTAAACAGGCAATAGAGGGGAAGTTTCGCCTGGATTGACAGCCGCTAATCGGCAGGAAACATGGCAAGTGAGTGCGCTGCTCTCACGAATATTATAAACATTGGTTCTAACTTTACAATAAGTTGTTTCTACCTACAATGATAATAAAATGTATAAATGAAAAATAAATTTATCAAGGCAATCACAGAAATTTCATCAACATAGATATTCTCATGTTAACTGTTTTCATTGGTCACCTGTTTTCGTGGTATTTACATAAGACTTTATTTCTGTCAAACTGCTTGCTAGGCCCGGATTCACAAAACTTTTTAGAATTTTCTTAGTTTTAAACTTAAGATTTCTTAAAAATTCTTAGCTGAGAAATAAGTGTAAGTAAGAACCCATCAAACTTCTAAGCAAAATTCTTAGCTTAGAATTTCCGGGAAGAAAAATACACGGAATTATGGGATACAAATTTACACTAAGAAATTTCTCAAGTGACGTATATGGGAATCCCCGTATCTATAAATAGCAAATTTGGAACTCTCCTAACGTAGAGATACGGAAGTGTCGTCACTCGCAGACGACAATATGGAGGCAGACAAAAAAACAAGGAAACCAAACTGGTCGGCCGAGCAGGCGCTCTATTTAATGAGACTTGTTGACGACAACAATGGTGTGTTACTAAGTAAGTTTGGATCCGGGGTGACATCAGCAAAAAAGAAGGAAGTCTGGCTAAACATCACCAGCCAAATCAATGCCGCTTTCACAGGTATTAGAGATGACAGTGACGTCACGATCATCACAAAGCAGCGCCATTTTGAGCGGGCCCTACGAAATTGTAAACAAAACTCAAACCCCCATTTAATCTTAATAAAACAATAACATGTGATACAGTTCCCACAGAGAGCACAATAAACATGTAAGAAACATGAAAACGTATGAATATGCACTACCTCTTTATCATAAGCACCTAAAGTATCCACTGACAATTGAGACGTCCATCACCTGTGTCTTCCGCTAAACGACTGAACATCAACTAACGGTCCTTCCGGTTAAATTTCCGGAAAAGAAGGATTAAATACTAAAAATTCAATACAAAAGTATTCCTTTGCTATAAAAATCTGAAAATGTATCTACCGTTAGGTAATGAGTCTGTGTCCATGTTCGTTGGTTTGATGCACGATGACAAGCAATACTTTACGCGCAAAAAATTATTTTGTGTGTTGTTGACAGGCGCTTCGGTTTTCGAGCAGGTGCGGGATTGACAATTAAATTCCTAACTTTTGGTTAAAAAATATTTTTTGGAGCTTCAGTACCAGATTCATATAGACCATGGTCTGGTGTATGTAGACATATTTTTTTCATAATGTCAGATACTATAAATACTTTTGCATAGCCATTTAATTTTGTCCAATTGAAAATGCGGATGTGACGTATTCTGCAATACTCGTCCAGAGAGGTATAAATGACAGTGTCTGCACGTGAAGAACGCAATCCAGATTGGATTTTATGTACTGCGAGAACACGTGCGAATTGATGTTAACACAGCCTAGAGAGACATGCAGTTGGAAATCATCATGTGAGTATTTTGACTTACAATTTACCGTACCTATTCCTTGACTGTAGGATTTCTTGCCAATTACTTGATCATTTTCTTTTGATCTTCTCCCCTCTATTAGTTGTCAGCGATAATAAATACTACTGCATTTATTGTCAACTATTTAGTTTTTTTTAAGTTAACGATTTACTTTGAACATTATTCTGGGTTTCAAATTTGAAGTTAGGTTTGTGTATAATATTGAATCCATTACAAGTCGCCATCGTAGTTGCTGGGATTAATAAATAAATATTAAAAGAAACAAAACAATAAAATGTACAAATATTTTAGTTTATTAACAATGTAGAATACTCCAAAAACCAAACGGCAGACAGTCGGAATGGCAAATGAAATCAAATTCAAATTCCACTGAATCCGGGGGAAACCTAGCTACTTGCCCGGTTTTCTGCATTTTAGAAGTTGAAGTTATTGCAACAAATTAACATACATACTTAGATGTACATACATTATTTTTTTGTCTACGTTCTACGCATTTATCACCACTGCTCTATGCTGGTCAATTGACCAAATTACAGTGACATCTGGCCTTACAAGAAAAATGTTCGGCTAAACATTACCGTGTGACTGTCTAACATAAGAAGAACATGCCCTGTTCGGCAATTGAATCTTCGACTTCTTTTACATTCCAGCAAATACGTATATCACATATAATTCCTTGATTCCAGTACACAACTATCGTCGGAACAATCCTCGATTCTTAACTTGAAAGTCATCTAAAGAAAAAAATGGACACTAAGATATACTAGTAAGTAGTATATAAAAATCTCTTTCATAATCATGAAAATAATGTCGGCAAACATGACGTCAACAACTGTACGATGTCGACAGACAACGATCTTCCAAAGAAAGTTTAGCCCACTGTCCTTGTTTTCACTTCATGAAATCAGAATAAATATGTTTATTTTATAAGATATCTTTCTTATCAATGCGACATCATGAGGCTTGAACGTATTTCATTGAAAACAACGGCGGATGATTTGGCACAAGTAGATTGGAATAAATATGATATTTTCACATTGGTTCCATTTAGATAAATATAAATTATGTTATTACAAATCTTAATGTATTGTTAATTTGTGAACAATATGCAGAAACAAATATTGACGCGAAGCCTTCATAATTATTTGTATTTTCGAATAGGCTAGCAAAAGCCTTTAATTCGAACTGTCCTGTGTCGGGCTCTAGTTGTAGTGTTCATGAATTTGTCATAACTAAGTTTTTAATATAATGTAGAATATAAAACATCCATTCAACCAAAGGTCTGATTAAGATAGAATGATGCGTCCAGGAATTTTTATTTTGCCATTTGGACCTATGTTTTGCAAACAAGCTCCATTCACCGTCTTTTGTAGGCGGCGCGTTTTAACCAGTAGGCCTACACGTAATGGCATTGTAAGGAGTCTAGATACACGCGCTGGTAAACTGTTTAATCGTTATCACCTGACTTATTTGCTACCATACCCCGAACATATCAGGATGACGAAGTATTACACTGTCAGTTATATTGTGAGAGTACAGCATCTACCCGACCACCGGACAGGCTCCATGGTTTTTGGAAATCGGACGTATTGTAGCCTACACTAACCTTACGCATTACATGAATGCCTTTCACAAATTGATTAAATTAATCTCATTAATAAATAGTTTAACTGCTTCAAATTTGAATGACAATTGCTATTTTAAAAAAAAAAACAACAACAACAACAAAAAAGGAATTATGTTGGTCCTCAAAATGGATATTCGGGATTGACTTTGCAAAATGTCCAATATGAACATATAGACCTATGTATATGGAGGCTTGTTATTTGTAACATCAGTGTACAGGAAGTACTTACCGAAGCTTAAGAACAGTGCGTTGGCATACTTTATTTGACAAAGAAGAAAACACAATTCTGAAAAAATATGTCAATGTTTTTCCACATGTTTTAATTCAAACAACGTTTAGATTTCACCTAAATAAAGCTTTTTATATTTTTATTTTGAAACGAATGTTCAAAATAGCATCAGTTTCATAAACATGTTTCATCTTTCTCATTGTTCATTTTAGGTCCACTTAAAAATAAAACATCCAAAAGTGTTAGGAAAATCTAATTGGGAAGATAACTCTAAATGTCTTGTTCTTCAGAGGGTTGTGTGTAATATTGGTCTCTAAGTGACAGTAAATGTGAAGTAGTTGTCATCATGCAGCAGCTCAGCTCATGCAGACGCCTCTTAGATCCTTGCACACACGTGACCACTGTCCTCAAGTCGCCGAGCACAGTGAATTTTAACTGTGCATTTGTATCCAAACAAGTAATTGATTAGTTTTAGTAGAGGTTTATAATCATTCATTGAATGTTCATCTTTAACAATTATGACTTTGGTGGATATTAAACATTTATTTATATTGTTTTTCAGGTGTGTGAAAGTGTTGAAAATTGTGGCACTGCAGGAGTTGCCTCCCTTCCCGTCTTGGCTCTTTCCAAATGTTGAACTTTAAATCGACCGATCGTGATTAAAACAAAGATTTTGGGTGGATTTTTTTTCACTAAAGTTTTTTTCTGATTCCCAATATCTTATTTCTTACGGATTTTTATTTTTTTTTAGTTTGGTTGAAAAACCGCTGTCATCCCTACAGGTATGTTGACGTTGTCATTGATGATTGACTGAACGAGTAATATTATCGGCCTGTCGTAAGTTATGAATGTACCA
Source organism: Gibbula magus (assembly GCA_936450465.1). Taxonomy (NCBI): domain Eukaryota; kingdom Metazoa; phylum Mollusca; class Gastropoda; order Trochida; family Trochidae; genus Gibbula; species Gibbula magus. The sequence continues at coordinate 22,864,820 of OW388294.1, read as the reverse complement.
TATATCTTATTGATATTTTCATAAATGTCGAATGTTATAAAACATATACATTATTGTCCTATTTTCGAGCATCGAAACAAAGTCATACCCATGTTTATTTAGGAGGCATGATATTTAAACTAACGGATATTTTATAACTTATTTATGCGTATTAATGGTTTCAATTGAACTTTGTTCTTTGAATATTAAATACATCGAATTTTAAGTAGGTGAGATGTGTCATGTTGATCAAATGAAAATTTATGTTAGAAAGCCTATAGCCTAGTTTTCGTGTAAGGTAAGTATGAAACTACCATGCAGCCTGGTAAGATTTTAATAATCATTTTATTTTGCCATGATAGATAGATAGATATTCTTTATTTCCTCCAATGTTGAAGATATACAATGTAATACATGATGCAATCAATTTTGCATTATATGATGTGCAAAGTTACAGGTGCACATAGCACTAAAATAAAGAGAAATATGTACATTAATATCTATAAATATGGAAAGCTAGAAACACGTTTCGAAGAACACGTTTCGTGAAAGATTCACACATTTGAAATCATTTAATTTTATTTTGTCCAAATGTGAAAGATTCACTCATTTGATTTATTTATTTTTTATCAAACGGTGAGAGATTCACACATTTTATTTCTCAGTTTACTTTGTCAAAGTGTGAAAGATTCACACTGTTTATTTCCCAGTTTATTTTGTCCAAATATGAAAGATTCACACATTTCATTTTTCAGCTTATTGTGTTAAAGTGTGAAAGATTCACACATTTAAATTATCATTTTATTTTACTGACCCCTTTTTTTGACTCCCTTAAAAGCTTTTGAATGGTAGTCCATATTATATGGAGTTGGTTCAATTCCAACCAGAGGCATACATAGAGTCCATTTTATCTACTTTCTTCATGTTATTATTAACAATTGTATCTTGAAAATGCCTTTAGTTAGTATTCGGTTTTGGTCATATTATTGAAATCACAAAAGCATTTTTATATACATTTTAAATGTTGGTCAATATATGGAATAATGTCAAGTTATATTAAAATTAAAATGTAATTTATATAATGTAGAAAAGGAAAATTAGGAAAAAGTAAGTTTGGATGTAAACTAATGAAGTTGAAAATATTACCTTTTACCAAATGTATGTAAAATTGTTTCCACTTTTCTGACATGTTGTGTAAGAACCACTGAAGAAGTGGGAAAAAAATGGCGCAACATTCAGTCGAAATCCAAGAATGAGATATCTGCTTTCAAGAAAGCTGAAATGTCAACTGGTAAAAGTCAAGGCAATAATATTCTTGGTTCAAAAATATGTAATTTCAAAATTTGTGTAGATTGTTGAAATGTGTAAAATGGACTTATGAGACATGTACATTATGATCCAGGAAACAGTACAAATTTGTCAAGTTTGTAAGAAATTTGTTCTAATAAATGATACGCAATATTTATAGATAATCAATGTCTTTACATTGCAGGCGGTGGTCCATCCCCCTCTTCATCCTTGGATGAAACAACAGAGATGGTTTGGACAATCCTGGGCAAGGACAATGCATCAATATGTGGCATCCCTGGTGCCATGGACACAACTCTCCTTCAACTTCAGCCCAGGTTAGAGCAAATTTAATTACAAACTCTGTTACTGGGACTAAACAGCCAAACAAATATATTTTAAGATAAACTGAAAAAAAACAAGTGTAGAAGCGAGCATAGCTCACATACCCCCACTTCCGAATATAGTTTGAAAATTGAAATAGGAAAGGCACATCTATGGGAATGATTAAACTGTGTGTAGAGTTGAATAAATATGGAACAGTTAAGTCATGTTTCCATGGAAACCGCCAAACATAAAATTCAGAAATAGGTCTAACCCTTAAAATGCACATCTAGGCACCATGGTTGACATGTGTATTAAGTTTGGTGTAGAGAGAAAACAAGGCTTGGGGGAGGTGTGGTGAGGCGAGTAAGGGTTTAACGCCCATTGTCTTAGACAAGTTGGGGTTACCGTAAGGATTTTATTTTAAACCTTGCTCAAGAATGACCCATATAATACCGGTAATTGAAAAAAGATGAAGAGGGAAAAGATGAGTTAATTTGATGAATATTTTTTAATAAATTCAAATATATGTTGCCTTTGTGACAATATACATGACAGAACAAATTGAGTAACATTGGAAATTGGATATGTATTTGCTTTTCATTTAACCAATCTCATTTGACCCTGGGCAAACAAACAATGGCTTCCAGTTTAATGTCAAACAGCTGTTTGCGGAATATTGTTTTTACTTGAAACATAATATTCATTTTCAATGCAATAAAAGTACTTTAACCTCAAAATCTCTACAACATATAAAATCTGTTGACTTATTTCAAATCCAGAAAATAATATATTCAAAATTTCAGTGATGCTCCCAGTATGTCCTACATTGACATCCAGACCCTCACAACCATGGGAGGATCTTTGACGACTGTCAGTGAAGCAATTCCCCTGACTCCTTCGACTATGGCTACTCCTTCGTCTGTGACCGTTCCCCCAAGTGTGGCTGCTTCTCAGACCGTGTCTACTCCTATGACTGTGCCGCCTCCTCCTCCGACTGTGGTTGCTCCTCCAACTGTCAAATCGCATCTGCCACCTTGCTGTGAGGAAATGTTTCACAAAAAAATGAAATTGGAAATTGATTTTCTAGAGTTAAAGAAGAAAATCTTGAATGTGAAATTAAATATGTTGATTGAAGAGTAGGGAGACAAACTCAGACAACACATCATGTCTTGATTATTTTTGGGGGGATTAATCACAGTGAAAGTCAGGGTAGAAATTAAATTTTAAATTTATCATTTCTTCATTGATATTTTCCAATGAATGTATGAGCTATGCAGTTGATCTGATTATGATGTATATAATATGTATTATTTATTTGTTTGGTATTCTACATTAAACAATACAATTCCATGGCTCTATGTTGTTATATTATTTAGTTAAATGTTCATTCATCTCATATATACTTCTTGATATATTTAACATCAGAAGACACAATGGGTAGATTGTCTATATCATCTTACAAAATGATTAACATATTATGATAAATCCGGCAATTTATCTTACCTAAAAGTGTGTATTTGCAAAATGGTCTCTGTAGACCAAGTTGTGCCCTGGCAGCTGGTGAGCAATGTCATGTGGTTGTGTGTCCTCTGGACCTGGGTTTGTGGTGTCCTCATCAGGCATTTGTATGTTTCGCATTTTGCAAATATTATGCAATACTCCACAACATATGATGACCTTTGAAAAAATAAAACCTTATTAATAATTTTCATTGAGACTTGTAAATATGTTTTGTTTATCATATTTCGTAAGTTATCATAAAAATGTATTATTATTTAAAGCCTGATGAGCTACATAGCCAGTGGCTCTCATTTTACCATTTTCCAATTCAAAAGATATTTAGAGACAATAATTGATTTCATGTGGCCTACTGCATTAGACAAAATGACAAGTTAACTTTTTATAGCATATACATATAGTTTTAGAAAACATTTAATACGTTAAGCTGGTAACTATGCCTTAAAATACATACATACATACATCCATACACACACACACATACACACACACACACACACACACACACATATATATATACACACACACACATACATACATACATACCTTGCATGTTTTCTGTGGTGTTAGCCGGACTTCTCCGTGTAAGACAAGGAAGCGCCGCTTAAGTTGGCCGACTCCTAGGTCCACCACACTTCGTGTTTGCTTGTGAGCTCTAATAAACAAGAACACATTTCTGAACTACTTTTTCAAAAAAATATATGTATTTTGATATGATAAAATTACATGTAACATTACATAATATAGTTAAAGGATATATACTCTAACTCAAGCTGTATTTGAATACATAGACTAAGTTTATATGATACATTGCCTTTAATAGATGTTTTTTGTAGGGGTATTTTAAAAAAGGTCAACTAGTCTATGTTAATATCATTGAAATACTCATCACTATAACTTGCTAAAAGAACACTTTCAATCATTACTTTCAACGTATACTAATGCAACCTCAATACCCGGTATTCATTTCTCAAAGATTGAGGAATATTCCATGACAGAAACCGATTTTGTTTTAAATACAACCCAGTTACAGTTTTATAATCAACTTTGAAAAGGGGCATTACTCTAAATTGACTGTCTTAGAAACAACGTTGTGAAGGGACTTATAATTTACCTGTTGTAAGAGGTCTGTGAACCGGGATTAGGACGGGGATACGGGGTGAGGAGCCAGTCCTATTAGGCTCTTATTTGGTATATATGAACTATGGAGAAAGACCAAGATTTGAAAAGTATTTCGCTAAAATCTGTCAAAGGTCAAGGTCACAGTGAGGTCAAAACTTATGCATGCTTTTGTGAATTAGCGTATTTTAACTATGGACACTTTGAGTCATTGCATGATTGTTATACGTGATGAAAAGTGATATTGGTTAAGGCCACGTTAATCCTTTGATCACATTTTGAAAGAAGAAATAGGTTTTAAGAACAAACTTGTGAAAAGTGACCCCAGTGATGATTAGTAATAACTCGAATAATGAACAAATCTTTGTTAAAAATAATTCCCATTTTATTGATGCTGACTAGAAGGCGGAACAGGGAAAGGCGAGACCCTAAGTTTCGGAGCTGCTCTGCTTTTTTGCGGTGTCCCGCAAACGCTAATCTAGTTAAAAACCTATTATCTGAATGAAAACGTCATTTTACAGGGATTCATATTGCTGCAGGCCATAGACCATTGTCCTATTACATTTTCAAAATTAACTCCTCTTGACTTAGGACATTGAGACTGACAAATAATTTTGATAATATTTCTACATATTAGCCTAATGAATCATGAATTTTTATCATGAATAATTAATCTGTGGAAATTTTAAAATTTGACTAAATCTTGAATGCAAGTTGCAGCATGAAATGTCATTCACAAGTGTAGTTGAATAATGCATGTCCATGGAAATAAAGTCCCCATACCAATATAACTTGCATACGCCTCTACAATCACTGTTTACCATGGGAAAGCAAACATAATTTTTTTTAAAAACAGCAATAACTGCCTGTTATTGAATTAAAAGCTGTTACAGAGTAAACATACTTTTAAGTTGTAATTTTATGTTAAACTGGAAAAGGTTTTACATGTGTGTAATGTAATGAGGTAATATTAATCATGGAATATCTATTGGAGAAAGTAACAGACCAACTCAACACCATCTCCAACCAATATCGCACCCGTGATGAAGTGATTAAGAAATGGAAAAATCTAAAGAGTGCCGGGAATAAAAACTACAGCACATTCAACAGTGCAACAAATGCAACTGGTAAATATTTGATAATGTCCCTAAACTGCTTATTCATTGTTAAAGTACCATATTTTCTGTAATATTATATTTAAACATTAAGGGGTTTTCCCTCTCCCTGGTGCTTATTGGAGCCCTGTCTCTTACTTGAGGCCCAGCCCTTCATCTATTTTTAGGTTTGACAAGTGAAGATGTGTCAATTTGCCTGGTAACCTCCGATATCTGTCTTTTCTTGACTAATATCATGTTTATCTCATCGAGTGAGGTAGAAAAGCTATATGTTCTACCTCACGAGACGAGATAAACACGGTTTTGTTAATAATTGGTGGATATTCTATTTATTATTCTGTGTCAGACCATTGTTAATGACGTAAAATTATATCAGTCACTAGTCGCAGTGAAAATATAAGTTATTTTCCCCTTAGTTTGATAGACAGTTTATTTCACAGATAAATCCCAGTATTTCATTGCTCCTCATATTATAAATTGTGATAACTTATTAAAGGGAACATTTAAATATTGATATTGCTTCTTTTAACATTTGAAAATAAGTACTTTAGGTTGAAAATCTATAATAGATTTTAAAAAATATATAAATGAATTATTTAAGAAGTAATAATATGTTATCATATATCTATCAGGTGGTACACCTACCCCGACTCCGGTCAGCCCAGTGACAGATGCTGTAGTGGACTGCATTGGAAGAGACAGTGCAGTACTGACTGGGATAGGGCCCATGTCCATAGATTCAACATACCTACATCTCCTTGAACTAGAGCGTCACTTTGAAAAGTAGGTTGGTTACATTACAGATTATTAATATTTGGATGAAAAAATGGCTCATTAGAATTTGAATTGTATAGCTCATCAAGCCGGATGGACATTAGGGCATAGCGTCCGCCCATCTCTCTGCCAAGACCTAAAATCCAATTTTAATCTTATTTGGGGGCGGGATAGTTCAGTGGTTAGCGAGTTGGGCTCGTATGAAGAGGTCCGGGGATCGAATCCCACCAGGGGCACGACAACTTTGTCTGCAGTAGAGAACTTTTCTATACGCAATAAGGTTTGGGTGCAATGCTACACTGATTTTCAGCGTAGTACCACCCATGGTTTGCTAGTTCCAGCCGATGCTCGCAGGTTTCACCGCAATGCATAATACCAAGGCTTTGCGGGCTTTCTCCCTAACATAATACTAGCAGCCGCGATATAAGTGAAATACTCTTGAAAGCAGCATTAAACCCCAACTCACCTCACCTTCATCATATTCTCAAGAACAAAAAGACCTAGAAGGCAGAAATATTGTCTGCATACTCTTTAGCCTATGGAGATTCTAAATTGGAGAAATGGTGAATTGTGGCCCCAAATAAGGGCCTCACAGGCCATGACCCAAACTATCTATTTCAGTCTTCATAATTAAACAATATAAACCATGATGAGTTACAGAGCCCATGGCTATTTTTTAAATATTTGTACAATTGTTAACTAATGGAATTCTAAAACAATTTCTAGCATTTATACAACTTATTCATATTGTCTAATAAGGTACACTACTACACAGAAACATATGAAGGTTTAAATGGAAAAAAAACATAAGAAAAATAATGTTCATATTTGGTATTTTATTTATACCTATTCTTACTATTTACAGTGTCTCTGAACAAGCTGGTGAACAAGTGCTGAACATTCCATCCCCTTATGTACAGTCGCCTCAAGTTCAGATCACTCCACGACAACCTCAAGTTCAGATCACACCACGACAACCTCAAGTTCAGATCACACCACCACAACCTCAAGTTCAGATCACACCACCACAACCTCAAGTTCAGGTCGAACCACCACAACCTCAAGTTCAGATCACTCCACCACAACCTCAAGTTCAGATCACTCCACGACAACCTCAAGTTCAGGTCGAACCACCACAACCTCAAGTTCTGATCACTCCACCACAACCTCAAGTTCAGATCACTCCACGACAACCTCAAGTTCAGGTCGAACCACCACAACCTCAAGTTCAGATCACACCACCACAACCTCAAGTTCAGATCACACCACCACAACCTCAAGTTCAGATCACTCCACGACAACATCAAGTTCAGATCACTCCACGACAACCTCAAGTTCAGATCACTCCACGACAACATCAAGTTCAGATCACTCCACGACAACCTCAAGTTCAGATCACTCCACGACAACATCAAGTTCAGATCACTCCACGACAACCTCAAGTTCAGATCACTCCACGACAACATCAAGTTCAGATCACACCACCACAACCTCAAGTTCAGATCACACCACCACAACCTCAAGTTCAGATCACTCCACGACAACATCAAGTTCAGATCACTCCACGACAACATCAAGTTCAGATCACACCACCACAACCTCAAGTTCAGGTCGAACCACCACAACCTCAAGTTCCGGTCACACCACCACAACATCAAGTTCAGATCACACCACCACAACCTCAAGTTCAGATCACTCCACGACAACCTCAAGTTCAGATCACACCACCACAACCTCAAGTTCAGGTCGAACCACCACAACCTCAAGTTCCGGTCACACCACAACAACCTCAAGTTCAGGTCACACCACCACAACCTCAAGTTCAGATCACACCACCACAACCTCAAGTTCCGGTCACACCACCACAACCTCAAGTTCAGGTCACACCACCACAACCTCAAGTTCAGGTCACACCACCACAACCTCAAGTTCAGGTCACACCACCACAACCTCAAGTTCAGATCACACCACCACAACCTCAACTTCAGGTCACACCACCACAACCTCAGTCATCTCTGCCTCTTCAAGAACAGTCAATTCATGCTCTGTTAAAAGAAAAATTAGAATTGGAGATTGAGTGCTTGAGATAAAAAAAGAAGCTATCTCAAACGAAAACTTACCGGTAATGTGGAAGAATGATTAATTGAAATAATCCTAGCCTTATTGCTACCCAATTTAAATTTACATTCAAATGTACAGAAACTTAAGGACAGACTTTTTTGCACATGAATTATTTTCATATTTAATTCATATGAAATTGAAAACCAACTCTAGGATAAGTTATTTATTTGTTTATATGTCCTATCTATATGACTAGTAATTTTATAACTGTTAATTGATAAATGTGAGATTGTTTTTTAATTGCAAATTTTCTCAGTTTTTAGCTTAATTTTCATGTAATATTTTTGCTCTCATAAAATCTTAGATGATAATCTATAAAAGTGTCATATTGTACTGTCAGAAGAGTATCTTTTATAAAATTGCAGAAGTATTTTAGGACTACATGTGTACTATAATATTATTGTTTGCTGTTGAATAAACTGTTAATATTTGAATTAAATTATCTTGTTGGTTATCTTTTCCCTTGCAGTGAGTCTGTTGAGATAATGAGCTATCCTGACAGGCAATGTTTATGCTATGCAAACATCAATTACTTGGTTTACGGATTTTCATAACTTTCACTTTTAGTTCGTCAGTAACATCTGGTAACATTTTTATGTAATAGCATGGATCCTGGGAAACTTTGTCAAAATCATGGAAGGAGAATCCGTAAAGCAACTAAATAATTTTGTTTGCCCAATATAGATTTTGAACTACTCACATGGAAAGTTTGGAAGTGCAAACTGTTCCCGGTATCGAACTCCCATGTTAGGCTGGGCAGGCAGAACTAGTGCGCCGTGTTGTGGGGGAGGGTTGACTCTGTGATTGCCATCGTTTGGAAGTGGTATATTCCTGTCTTTGCAAATGTTATGCAATACAGCACAGGCGATATAAATAGCAATATATCTATCAACGTAAATGCGACTATAAATTACAAATAGGAACACAGAATCTAAAATATGTTATAAACTTAAAGTATTTAACTAAACATCTCTCAATATAAAGTTTAAATGTTACATGTTTATCAAATAATACCGGTAGTCAACATTCAGTGTTCACTTAATTAATTTGTCTTTTCTTGACTAATACCATGTTTAACTCATCATCGAATTATGTTATCGACATTGTAGCTTTATAGTGGGTTTATTTCATTGTATATTATATAATATGATATATCTCCGTTATATAATACACATTTTTACACATAAGTCTTGTTGCCACATTAAATTCTTTAATAATTTAAATTAATTCTACAGCCATTGCCTATTTGTATCATGAACTTCTTGTTTGACAGATTGAATAAACGTTCCGCATTATAAAAATTCCTTGCAAGCTTTCTCTGGGGTCAGTCTTATCTCCCGATGGAGTACACTAAACCGTCTCTTCAACTGGCCAAATGCCTTTTCCACTGAACTTATTGTTCTCTTGTGTGCTCTGCAAACAGATATAGAATTAGGATCATCATAGTCTCAAACTATTAATGATAATAATGTTTATACTTGAAACACAATAATTGGCGGATATTATTTGATCAAGTTGTAACGAATTCCACCACTATCTTCTTTTGTACACACCCGAGTTCAGTTTTTAATATTAACATAAGAAGGGGCATAACTCTGAACATTATTGAATACAGTTGACGGAGACATGGTTGACTGTTACTTAGTGTTAGGAAATTTAGCTATTGTTACCTGTTGTAGTTCGACTGATGACCGGGTTGTGGTCTCAGGTGGGGTGTCAGGAGGGGTAGCCGCTGTCTCCAAGTAGATGGGCTCCAGTTGGCAGGTGATTACCTTCCATGAAGCGGTGAAGTCCGCTCTGAGACAGAATCCTACTGTCGTGTATCGAACCCAACGTGCAACGATGTCTATTACCTTGTTGTCAGCATCAAAAACAAACTGTTGAAATGATTGAAATAGTTGAATTTACGAATAGTACTACATGTATTTATTTACCTCATATCAATTTAATAAATACAGTCGGTAAGTGAATGAAGACGTCACTTTGAAAACGTAAATAAAAAAATAATTGACATGTGTTTTCAATGTTACCGTATTTCCTCTAATACAACCCCGGGGTTCTATTAGAGACCCGGGTTGTATTGGAGGCCGGGTTATATGTTTTCCAACATGAATTGACGTTTATAATCTTCTTGGGGTGACCTATTGGAAAGGTAAACTTAAGTGATCTTGTACTACAATGTACATATCTCGTGGCATTTCTGCTGAAATTCATTTGAAAAAAACATGGAAGTTTATAGTTGGGCGGAGATTTACTATCAGCATTGTATAAGGAGAAGTAACTGAACAAGACGGACATTTGTTGTCATGGACCTGTTATGCTGAATCTCACACGGTCACACCAACATTTCCCCTCAAATCGAGTGTAGATCTATAACTAGTTTATATGTCTGAATCCGTAATAATTCTCACAGCAAGAATAATAGCATAATCGCGGCCTGCCTCCTTTGTATTGAGCTTGACAGGACCTATATATGGTCTGTCCGAGAGTCATAAACCAAAACAAAAGATTTATCCAACAGGAACATTTCTATTCAAGTCACCAAAGACCACTGATCAACATTCAAAAACCACTTGTATTGTAACTCTCATGAACACCATTTAGTATGTTTTAATTGCAAACACTAATGTGACGAAACAACAACAATTTTAGAGCCTGAATTTACGCTGGATCTTATTTATACAATTCGTACAAGTCGGTGATATTCCACCTTTAGTAAGTATGTAGTCCCTGTAACGCAATCTTCACCCTCAATGGAGTCATGGAATGCACTCTTCTCGCCTTCGTCCTTTGTACATCGCTGGTGTTTCTTTCTAAAATTGATGAATCATACTAGGGAATAATAGCACGTGATTATCTGCAATGAAAGTAATGGTCAAAAATACACAGAAATTATATTATTTTCAAACAGAAAACTTTTTTTAAAAAACGTCTATTTTCATTATAATGGCCTGGTTAAAACTACCACATCAATGCCATCTTTCCATATCAAATTGCCCATAATGTATAACGTATTTAAAGTACCATAGAAAACTGAATATAATTAGGCATCGAAGATATGTTCAATTTAAGCACAAAATTTAACTTTTTTTGTTACATTAGTTACATTTTTTTGCAATTCTTACATTTTTCGTTGCAAAAGAGCATGTCATGTTTTCCTGCTCATGGAAAAAATGTTAAATATAAAATCATACTCTTTCCTTTGTCATATGTTTAGGCAAGTACAATGGTTTGATCTGTCACATTTGTAAATTTCTATCCGGGTTAGACTTATAAAATTTCGAACTAGTTCTCATTTGCTCAATATTTCAACCCTGTATTTTATTCTTAATAAGGGATAGCCTTGATTGTAATAAGTAGCTCTCTATAATCATTTAATTACATAGTCACAGTGGAAACATGTTGAGAATCTAAAATTAATGGTCCAAGTCGTGTGACTTTTATATCACACGTACAATGTACAATGTAATGTTATCACCCCTCACTCTGCACTGAAGTACATGTTATCTAGATCTGTTATCAAACTTGCATACCTGCCAACTGTACCGTTTTGTCGTTACCGACTTTGATAACATAGTCAGGTGATATTACATTTATAAATTACACAGACAAGCGATAACTGTATTTCTGTATGGAACTAGGCAGTGATCACAGCTCTGTAATGCTACTACACACTATGGAGGTAGCAAAGTTCATTTCCGTGTTGGTCATTACTTTACTGCTGGGTTGTATTTCGTGTGATGAGAGTATGGAGATTTATAATGAAAGACTGGATTTACTTGACAACAAAGTGAAAATCATTACAAACAGATTCGATGTAAACCTTAACCAGATGTCCATCGATAAATCTGAACTGAAAATCGAATTGAAAAAGCAAATGTTGTCCCTCAAGACTGAACTGAAGGCCAACATACGGCAACACGTCAATGAGGCCCTGTATGATATACTTAAAGGTGAGTCGATTGAAGATATGTTAGGGTCTCAGATTTTCTCTGAAGTGAGGCATCTAAGACGCAGTAATCACCAGATGAAGAGAGAACTTCACCAACTGAAGAAAGCGCTCGGACATGTTCAGGATAACATGGTGGATAACATGGAAACTCTCCGGAAAGGTGAGACAGAAACCAGTGAGTTGATGACTTGTTCTAGGTCTCTTGTGAAATCAGAACTATTAACAGTTCAGTTAGCAGATCGTGACAGTCACATCCATGAGTTCAACCAGAAGCTGAGAGAATGTAATTTTCGCAGCATCATTCAACTGGACACACTTACGGAAACAATTCTTCAAAGGTTGAATGTTCAAATTGTCGTCAAACAGAACTTCTTACAAACAAGTTAGCAGAGCATGACCGTCAAATCAGTGAGCTCAACCAGACTCTGAGGACACGTGTTGATGTATGTAAACCATCTAACATTACTAGTAACAAAGAAAATGTTTCAGCTTTGGAAGCAACAACACATACGTCAACAGTCTCATCTACCACAACTTCTGTACCAACAACACTTACAACAAGACTAACAACATCTGAAACAATGCAAGAGAGAAGTCGGATCCTTGTGATACCAATTTTTAAAGGAGCTCATCTTCAATTCCGTCAGTTCAACATCAACACAAAAACATTTGACATATATCCTTATCTTTCGCTTATGAGATATGATTCTGTTGTCTACGTTTCCAAACTAAACTCTTTATTAATTGGTTTATACAGACCAAACAGGATCATTATCTCAGAACTTGACACTTCCAATTATGAAATAATAAAAAACGATGTGAGAACACTAGGAATGGCAGCTGATGAGGAAAGAGGAATTGTGTTCCTCACAACAGAAAAACCAAGTGAAACAATCAGTACAATGACTTTACGTGGTAATAACTTCACCAACTTAGTTAAACTAACAGGTTCCCCTCGTGCTATTGCTATAAATCCCAAATTAAAGATTGTTTATGCTTGTAGTTATTATAAACTTGTCAAAGTATTCTATAATGGCACAGGGTTAACCACACTTGACACTGGTTATGGAATATACGCAGTGACGCTGGACATTACCAAGGGCTTCTTGTACTACGGCAAGGGGATGCAACTGATGAAAATGTCCCAGTCTACCGAGATCATTAGCGAAGTGACACAGTTAGGTTTTGATATTTGGAATCTGATTTACTACCAAAACAGAGTGTATTATTCGAGCTGTTCTAGAACACCCGGTATACTGGGAGCAGTGGATGTAGGACAGAACATCGTGTCTAATACACTTCAGACATTGAACATGACGGGTGTAGATATCTATGGTGTGTGTTTGATCCCGTAAATATACTTAGGAGAAGACAATAGACTGATATTGATATGTAATCACATGTGTTAGGGAATGGTCAGGAGTCAATACATATTGAGAACATTTCCTGAAAAGAAGAAAAATGTTTACTTGAGGTAGCAAGTAATATGGCATTTGCTAGAATTTGGGCAATGACTTTTTTTTAAGAAATGATTTCATTTTGGCATATTCTATCAAACAGTTCATGCCGTGAACCATAACATAGTTAGCTAACAATTATTATATAATTTGAAATATCGTGTTGACCATGACCATGTACCTTGGAGGATGTTCTTCAATGAATCAAAATCAAGAAAATATGTACTTTTATATCTCCTTAGTAATAAACACACAATATAGAGTATACTTTATTTGTATTTGATGTATTTCTATTTTCTTCACTTGTTTAAGTACATGTAACAATTGTTTTGACACATTTGTTAACTTCAAGTGCGGAATGGAGAGTTACTCGGACATTACCCTCTACATAATGGCTACCATTTGAAAATTTGTTTTCTTTGTAATGCTTTGACACAAGGACACACAGTGCGATGTGCATTATCATTGAGATTCACAGATCAGGAACAAGTTCGAATTTGTATTTTGATCGAAATGAATTTTAGTTGGAAGTAAATTAAAGGGCATTTTGTCAATATTATTCAAAAATGATATTCTATAATTAGTGTTTGTAAATTGCAGTATGCTATGTACTATGTTGTCATATAATTGTCCTATTGATTGTTTGCCAACTTAATTAGTTTTTAAAAATGTGTTAGAATTTATTGTATTGTTGATCAAGATCTCATCTCATCTAGAATAATGGCTACTGGTTGGATATTTATTTCTTCACAATACCTTGACACAAGTCACACAGTCTTAAGCACATTATCATTCTTCAGATTCACAGATAAAAAAAAGTTCGATTTTTAATTTGATAATAATGGAAATTAAGTATTGTTTGAAGTAAGGGAATGGCATTTTCACAATTATTCAGAAATGATAGTTATTGTTTGTAAATTACAGTATACTATATACTATATACTATTTTGTCATGACATTGTTTTGATGTCGGAATGAAAGTATAATAAAATGTCCTAAACGTCATTGTATTGTTGATATCAATAAAGTTACAAGCTACTTCAATATCATTGCAACAAATAGGGCGACCTTCCTTGAAAGTATGTTTGTGATAAATGTCATCCAAAAGAAGTTAACTGGTTACTCTCTTACCTACGTTATGTACTATAAAACGATCTTTATTTTTATTTAATGAATGTGTTCCATGCTATCCTGTTACCCGTGTACCAGCATCTAATGAAATGTGTTGTGATTCTTATAAATGTATTTCCAAAAGCTTCTATACCATGTTAGTTATATATCTGATGACCTTATGTATGCATAGATTCCATTAAATAATTTTAAAATATTGCCTTCTTCCATCTTATGTATTTATAAGGTCATGTCTAATGCATTTGTTCAACGTCATAAATAAGGTTTAATGGTATTTCTCTGGTCCTTAGACATTTTAACATAGTTAGGAAATGATATTGAATGATTCCTGTATCAGCCATATTCGAAGTCAAACCAAAGTCCAGTGTGTTAACATTTGCCATGATGAAATATTGTGTGTTATCTCAATATTATTTGAAACGTACAGTATGTAACTTCGTGTTTGCATTATCAAATGACAAATTAAAAAAAAGCTATTTCCATTGGGTAAACAAACAAATATGCAGGAATGAACATAATTATCATCCTGTGAAAGGATTATACACTCATGGGCAAAAGAAAGAACAGAGTCACACACAACTTTTCAGCCGGATAAAGTTGATTTTGAATGTTTGTGACGAGGATATATCTTATAAAGAGATATACACAATTTTTATTCATGGGAATACTTTATACACACATGGGGTCCTAAAATAGCTATTTCAGTGGTTATTTTGGGAAATATACTGTCGGCCAAAAGAAACGCCTACTTGATTTTTCTTAAAATGGCAGATATACTTTATATAACTTATGAAATATAATATATAATAGTGGTCTCCACGTTATGCTGAAGCAATAAATAATATGCCAGTCCATTGAAATTGTGGGAAAAGTGTGATACAAGTCAGTAATATTCATGAAAACAATGCTCAATTAAGACCTCTGTTTCCGGCTGATTCATTTATGCACCATAACCACGTACGTATATAGCGTCATAACGACTTTCATGCGAATGTGTGCCTATATTATTGCTCGTGGTTGTATGAAAATCTGTCTCCAATGTTTTTCTGATCAAGCACTGATCGAAAACTGAACAATTTCATCAATGCATTCATTTGTGACATGACAACTTCTGAAATTTAAATATATAATGCAGAAATGGTGCAACTTCTTAATGCTCTAAAGTTGCTTAACTGTTCATTATAATTTTTACCTAATTTGATAATATATCTGGTAGGCGGTTCTTTTAGCCGACAGTGTATATTAGTTGTTCTTAATATATATCAATGTAATGGTTGTTTAAATCACAAAACCGTGTGCAAAGTCAGTAGTGCCTTTAATATTATTGTACTTAGGATCCTTTCAACTAAATACTTATACATGTATGACAGAGCACACTCGTGTTAATATACTGACATTGAAGGCCCTTGATCTTATTCAAATATTGTTAGTGTTTATCACCAGATAAACGAATTGCACCATAAGAAATTGGAAGTGTGCTAGTGTCGCTTTGTCACCTCCAGGGTGACATATAAATCTGCATGTAAATAAATACATCAAACAGTGCTATTGGTACATAGTATAAAGCAGACAGACGTTTACTCCACTACAAATGAACACTTAAAACAACCTCATCATACCTGTCTGTGATATTTGGAATGTTAAAATAAGATACATGTAGTTGTCACTTATCATAATTTAAGACATACGGTGGGCTATAGGATTTTATTTATTAAAGGTTTACATTTTGTTATATATTATTAGTATTTTTCATGTAATGATCTTTACAAAAAAAATATAAATAAATATCGTCCATGTTATCACAACTTCACTTGTTCAACCTTTTATGTCATTGTTATCTCATCGTGTAATTATAATTGTTATCTATTTATCATACCAACATGTATCCTGTTTATAACGTGCTGTTTCAGCATCTCTTCCATGTGCTTGACAACGGTATACGGATCTATACCGAAACGTCGTCATTGATATAAGAAGTTGAACATCCATAAAATATTCTTGTCTTTCAACTATGTTAATAGTTGAAGACAGGACGATAGTGTATCATGTTATATATGCAACGTTCTGTCAACTGTCATATAACAGGTAGATAGGATACAATAAAACACTGTTGTCACATAAGTAAAGTGGTTTGTTTCATAAACTGACACACAAAAGAAACGTTATTTTCTTAAATTTAAATGTATTAAAATGCAAAATCAAATCAAATGGCACTATTTCAGCAACAACACCTGACAATGCTTTCAAGAGATGAAACGAATGTTTCCTTTAACAATAATATTTCACTGAAACCGTAACTGTTAAAATGTGAAACCGAGATAGCCGGTTTAACCACCCCGGGCCTTCATCGCAGAAAACGTCAATGCAGTCAAGCATCTGATGACGTATTTCCTCGAGTACCTGATGTAGTCACATACTGTTGCATTTATCATCCAAAACTGGCTCCTTCAGTATATATCGCTTGTGTGATATCAAGCGATATCTACAAGCGGTATCTACATTGTAGATCTCTCAACAATCACATCATCACAATCCTATTACATCATCAGTTAATGACATCATAAGACTTTGACATCACCTGAGAACACTGTTGACAATGTTATGACGTCAAAAAGTCGAAGCTTAACAATGATATAGTGTCACAATGCTGATGACGTCTCAATGCTATGACCTCACTGAGCTCACTGCTGAAGAAGCTAAATGGCAGATTTGTGTTACAGATATGTTCATTTTTTTGCTTATAATGGTTGATGAATGATTTTGAATGATAAATAAAACCTCACCCTCGTTGATTAAAGTTAAAATTGTAAAAAACTTTAATCAACTCGTGTTGATATGTTTGATATCAGAAGACATTTTGGTGAGATTCTTTATTTATTTCACCCTTTCTAGTTTTACCAAGTTTGAACATGACATTTCTTTTGTGTTTGTTTTGTTTTGCACTAATTGTGTAACCTCTACGCACGTGTATTATGTCTTTCTGTTTTGTATTTGATCTCATATCAATGGTACAGAAACTTTGGGTGTGTACGAGTATTATTATAGATTAAAAGAGGTCACTTACGTGTTTCTTCTTTCTACTACATGCAGCTGGAATGAAGCCAATGTCAAAATGAACTTTCGGTTTGACCTGGTTTACAGCTAGATGAATAGTTTCTGTATATCAAGCATATATGGATTTTAAAAAAATATATACATGTGTATCTAATGAGGAGATTATTGAATATGCGTATGTGTCATACAGGTTTTTATGAAAGCAAGGAGAAATTTATACTTTCATCTTTTTGTAAAACATTACATAAGTTTTTTTAAACATTCAAATGGTATGCCTTCAAGTAATGTTCTAACGTAAAAGGAGTTATCTCTTTCAGTGATATCACATTTTCAAACAATGCAACACATAACCTCGCAGTAACAGCGTTTGTTAGTCAAATGTAACATGTGTAGTATACCCGTTATATTGTAACACAAAACACCATTTAAACTAATTCATTTACCAATACTTTATTATCCGTTAACATTTTAAAATTTTCTAGTAACAACTTCCTATTTAATTCCGTGTTTCAAGTAAACCCTTATCCTATTAAGTTTTCAATGTGTCGTTAGAACTTTCACTACAAAGTTGTATCCAAGAGGAACATTCATTATTCCCATCACCAAAGACCACTGATCAACATTCAAACGTCACTCATAGTTTAACTCCCATGAATGTGTTTTCGTGTGTTTTAGTTGCAAACAATAATGTGACTTTAACAACACTTTTAGAAACTTATTTTACGCTGGATCTCATTAATATAATTCGTCGGTGACGAGTTTTGATAGAGTAGTGATAGACTACCGATAGAGTAGTGATAGGGAAGTGAGCAGCAGATCATTGCCAGTGCCAGTCTATCATTTGTCCATTGCTGATATATATTAATTTAACTGTTCAAGTTAAAAGTTGTGATTATTAATGAATCATTGAGAATACCAAAGTGTAATAACATGTTTAGAAACGATTATTTTTAGAGTTTGGCATGGTTAAAACTAAGCCCTATTTCCAATATCAAAGTATCTAGTATGTATCTAGTATTCAATAGTTACCTGAAAAGTCCTTGTCATCAAAGATAGGTACAATGTCGAAGATTTAACATTTCCAAAGTTTGTTACATTTTTCCCAATTGTTACATGTTTCATTTCAACAGCGAAAGTAATGAATATCAATAAATGCTAACTTGTAAATTATACTCTTGTAATTGTGTAAAATTGCAGGCAATAACAACGGTTTGGTCATTTATGTTTGCAAATTGATTTTTTATCAGGATTACACTGATCAAATTAGGTCTACTTCATACTCAATTAATATTTAGAATATGCATTTTACTCTTAATAAAGGAAAATCAGTTCATACCAGGTCATGGTCACAGTTACATGTGACATGCTGATAAATCTAAAGTTGAGAGTCGAAGTCGTGTTAGTTTTACATCAAATGTGCAATGTACATAAAACATAAAAGAATGTGCCAGTTAAAAGTACTTGTAGATCTTAGTTAACTGCAAATGCCTAGGTATCGAAGATACTGTCAATGTTTACAAAAAGTGTTTGATCAAGGTTTTTCCATTTTTTACAATTGCTATATTTTTCGTTGCAACAGCACGTGTAGTGTAAATCTTCCCGAGGGTGATACATGTTTTATATCCCGCAACATGAATAAAGCATGTATCCACGTCAATCATTCCATGTCACGTGACAGAAGTTAAAGGTCATAGTTTGTCGATTGATAAGTTTTCTGTAAAACAAATCTTGTTTTTATGATATTTTGAGACATGCGGTAAGATACATACGTTATAACACTCAGTTTGTTCATGTGAGATCCAACTCACTTACGGCTCGTTGGATAAACACTAACGCGGGGCTGATAAATTACGATGTCACCCTCCAATGAATGTTATAACTAATAGTGTTATAAGTCAGGCATGTACAAGGTAAGGATTTAGTCGTTCATTTTCCAAAGTGATTCGCATTCGGATTTGACTGAACAAATTATTCCAAAGTTATTATTTGCGTAATACGTGGACTCCTTTACTCTTTATAAGTAATAAATATCTATCTCTATTAAAAGTTAATATCAAGTCATGATCTCAGTGAAAATATTTATCATGTTGGGCTACCTGAAGTCAGAGTACAAACCTTGTTAACATCACAGGTACAATGTGCAGCTGGAAAATGTTATCAAGCCTCAGTCTGCGCTGAAGTACATGTTGCCTAGATTTGCTATCAAACTTGGACACCTGCCAACTGTACCGTTATGTTTTGACTGATCTTGTTAACATAGTCAGGTGATATTACCTTTATAACATACACAGACAAGCGATCACAAGTTGCTGTAAGGACAGTGTTTACTGCTCTATGTTTCTGTTACACACGCATAATGAAGGGAGCCAACATTGTTTGTGAGTTGATTATTGTTTCACTGCTGTGTTGTACCAAGTGTGATGAGAGTATTAACATGTATAGTGAAAGACTGGATATACTTGAAAATGAAATGAAACTATTTACAAAAAGATCTAATATGATCCTGAACCAGATGTTTTTCGATAAATCTGAACTGAAAATCGAACTGAAAAGGCAAGTGCTTTCTCTCAAGACTGAACTGAAGGCCAACATACAACAACACGTCAATGAGGCTCTGTCTGATATACTTAAAGGTGAGTCCATCGAAGATATGATAAGGTCTCAGGTTTTCTCTGAGGTGAGGCATCTAAAACGCAGTAATCACCAGATGAAGAGAGAACTTCATCAAATGAAGGAAGCGCTCGGACATGTTCAGGATAAAATGGTGAACATGGAAACTCTCCAGAAAGGTGAGAGAGAAACCAGTGAGTTGAAGACTTGTTCTAGGTATCTTGTGAAATCAGAACTGTTAACAGTTCAGTTAGCAGATCGTGACAGTCAAATCCTTGAGCTGAACCAGAAGCTGAGAGAATGTTATGTTTCGCAGGACCATTCAACTGGACACGCTTACGGAAACAATTCTTCAAAGGTTGAATGTTCTAATTGTCGTCAAACAGACCTTCTTACAAAACAGTTAGCAGATCATGACCGTCAAATCAGTGAGCTCAACCAAACGCTGAGGACACATGTTGATGTATGTAAACCATCTAACATTACTAGTAACAAAGAAACTGTTTCAGCTTTGGAAGCAACAACACAGACGTCAACAGTCTCATCGACCACAACTTCTGTACCAACAACACTTACAACAAGACTAACAACATCTGAAACAATTCAAGAGAGAAGTCGGATCCTTGTGATACCAATTTTTAAAGGAGCTCATCTTCAATTCCGTCAGTTCAACATCAACACAAAAACATTTGACATATATCCTTATCTTTCGCTTATGAGATATGATTCTGTTGTCTACGTTTCCAAACTAAACTCTTTATTAATTGGTTTATACAGACCAAACAGGATCATTATCTCAGAACTTGACACTTCCAATTATGAAATAATAAAAAACGATGTGAGAACACTAGGAATGGCAGCTGATGAGGAAAGAGGAATTGTGTTCCTCACAACAGCACAACCAAGTCAAACAATCAGTACAATGACTTTACGTGGGAATAACTTCACCAACTTAGTTAAACTAACAGGTTCCCCTCGTGCTATTGCTATAAATCCCAAATTAAAGATTGTTTATGCTTGTAGTTATCATAAACTTGTCAAAGTATTCTATAATGGCACAGGGTTAACCACACTTGACACTGGTTATGGAATATACGCAGTGACGCTGGACATTACCAAGGGCTTCTTGTACTATGGCAAGGGGATGCAACTGATGAAAATGTCCAAGTCTACCGAGATCATTAGCGAATTGACACAGTTAGGTTTTGATATTTGGAATCTGATTTTATACCAAAACAGAGTGTATTATTCGAGCTGTTCTAGAACACCTGGTATACTGGGAGCTTTTGATGTAGGACAGAACATCGTATCCAATACACCTCAGACATTGAACATATCGGGTGTAAATATCTATGGTGTGTGTTTGATCCCGTAAATATACTTAGGAGAAGACAATAGACTGATTTTGATATGTAATCACATGTGTTAGGGAATACTCAGGAGTCAATACATATTGAGAATATTTCATGAAAAGAAGAAAAATGTTTACTTGAGGTAGCAAGAAATATGGCATTTGCTAGAATTCAATTTGTTTTGGCAAATAATTTTTTTTAAGAAATGATTTCATTATCGCATATTCTATCAAACAGTTCATGCCGTGAACCATAACATATTTAGCTAACAATTGTTATAAAATTTGAAATATCGTGTTGACCATGACCATGTACCTTGGAGGATGTTCTTCAATGAATCAAAATCAAGAAAATATGTACTTTTATATCTCCTTAGTAATAAACACACAATATAGAGTATACTTTATTTGTATTTGATGTACTTCTATTTTCTTCACTTGTTTAAATACATGTAAAAATGGTTTTGACACATTTGTTAACTTCAAGTGCGCATTTGAGGACGACTAGGAGCTGTTGATGTACAATAAGATGTATACTGAAGAATAATGGCTACCATTTGAAAATTTGTTTTCTTTTTAATGCTTTGACACAAGGACACACAGTGTGATGCACATTATCATTCAGATTCACAGATCAGGAATTTCGTTCGAATTTTTACTTTGATAATAATCAAAATGATTTATAGTTGGAAGTAAAGAAACGGCATTTTGTCAATATTATTCAGAAATGATATTCTATAATTATTGTTTGTAAATTGCAGTATACTATATACTATGTTGTCATGTAATTGTCTTCTTCATTGTTTGCCAACTTAATTAGTTTTAAAAGATGTGTTAAAATTCATTGTATTGTTGATCAAGATCTCATCTCATCTAGAATAATGGCTACTGGTTGGATATTTATTTTCTTCACAATACCTTGACACAAGTCACACAGTCTTAAGCGCATTATCATTCTTCAGATTCACAGATAAAAAAAAGTTCGATTTTTAATTTGATAATAATGGAAATTAAGTATTGTTTGAAGTAAGGGAATCGCATTTTCACAATTATTCAGAAATGATAGTTATTGTTTGTAAATTTCAATACACTATATACTATTTTGTCATGTCATTGTTTTGATGTCGGAATGAAAGTATAATAAAATGTCCTAAACGTCATTGTATTGTTGATCTCAATAAAGGTTACATGCTACTTCAATATCATTGCATCAAATTGGGCGACCTTCCTTGAAAGTATGTTTGTGATAAATGTCATCCAAAAGATGTTAGCTTGTTACTCTCTTACCTACGTTATGTACTATAAAACGATCTTTATTTTTATTTAATGAATGTGTTCCATGCTATCCTGTTACCCGTGTACCAGCATCTAATGAAATGTGTTGTGATTCTTATAAATGTATTTCCAAAAGC
This sequence comes from Gibbula magus, assembly GCA_936450465.1. NCBI lineage: Eukaryota > Metazoa > Mollusca > Gastropoda > Trochida > Trochidae > Gibbula > Gibbula magus. The sequence goes on along the minus strand of OW388294.1, from coordinate 22,841,613 downwards.
TTCAATACCATGTTAGTTATATATCTGATGACCTCATGTATGCATAGATTCCATTAAATAATTTTAAAATATTGCCTTCTTCCATCTTATGTATTTATAAGGTCATGTCTAATGCATTTGTTCAACGTCATAAATAAGGTTTAATGGTATTTCGCTGGTCCTTAGACATTTTAACATAGTTAGGAAATGATATTTAATGATTCCTGTATCAGCCATATTCGAAGTCAAACCAAAGTCCAGTGTGTTAACATTTGCCATGATGAAATATTGTGTGTTATCTCAATATTATTTGAAACGTACAGTATTTAACTTCGTGTTTGCATTATCAAATGACAATTTAAAAAAAAGCTATTTCCATTGGGAAAACAAACAAATATGCAGGAATGAACATAATTATCATCCTGTGAAAGGATTATACACTCATGGGCAAAAGAAAGAACAGAGTCACACACAACTTTTCAGCCGGATAAAGTTGATTTTGAATGTTTGTGACGAGGATATATCTCATAAAGAGATATACACAATTTTTATTCATGGGAGTACTTTATACACACATGGGGTCCTAAAATAGCTATTTCAGTGGTTATTTTGGGAAATATACTGTCGGCCAAAAGCAACCCCTACTTGATTTTCCTTAAAATGGCAGATATCATTTATATAACTTATGACATATAATTAATAGTGGCTGAAGCAATAATTAATATGCCAGTCCATTGAAATTGTGGGAAAAGTGTGATACAAGTCAGTAATATTCATGAAAACCATGCTCAATGAAGACCACTGTTTCCGGCTGATTCATTTATGCACCATAACCACGTACATATATAGCGTCATAACGACTTTCATGCGAATGTGTGCCTATATTATTGCTCGTGGTTGTATGAAAATCTGTCTCCAATGTTTTTCTGATCAAGCACTGATCGAAAACTGAACAATTTCATCAATGCATTCATTTGTGACATGACAACTTCTGAAATTTAAATATATAATGCAGAAATGGTGCAACTTCTTAATGCTCTAAAGTTGCTTAACTGTTCATTATAATGTTTACCTAATTTGATAATATATCTGGTAGGCGGTTCTTTTAGCCGATAGTGTATATTAGTTGTTCTTAATATCTATCCATGTAATGCTTGTTTAAATCACAAAACCGTGTGCAAAGTCAGTAGTGCCTTTAATATTATTGTACTTAGGATCCTTTCAACTAAATACTTATACATGTATGACAGAGCACACTCGTGTTAATATACTGACATTGAAGGCCCTTGATCTTATTCAAATATTGTTAGTGTTTATCACCAGATAAACGAATTGCACCATAAGAAATTGGAAGTGTGCCAGTGTCACTGTGACCTCCAGCGTGACATATATATCTTCATGTAAATAAATACATCAAAAAGTGCTATTGGTACATAGTATAAAGCAGACAGACGTTTACTCCACTACAAATGAACACTTAAAACAACCTCATCACACCTGTCTGTGATATTTGTTAAAATAAGATAGTTGTCACTTATCATAATTTAAGACATACGGTGGGCTATAGGATTTTATTTATTAACGGTTTACATTTTGTTATATATTATTAGAATTTTTCATGTAATGATCTTTACAAAAAAATATAAATAAATATCGTCCATGTTATCACAACTTCACTTGTTCAACCTTTTATGTCATTGTTATCTCATCGTGTAATTATAATTGTTGCCTATTTATCATACCAACATGTATCCTGTTTATAACGTGCTGTTTCAGCATCTCTTCCATGTGCTTGACAACGGTATACGGATCTATACCGAAACGTCGTCATTGATATAAGAAGTTGAACATCCATACAATATCCTTGTCTTTCAACTATGTTAATAGTTGAAGACAGGACGATAGTGTGTCATGTTATATATGCTTTGTTCTGTCAACTGTCATATAACAGGTAGATAGGATACAATAAAACACTGTTGTCACATAAGTAAAGTGGTTTGTTTCATAAACTGACACACAAAAGAAACGTTATTTTCTTAAAATTAAATGTATTAAAATGCAAAATCAAATCAAATGGAACTATTTCAGCAACAACACCTGACAATGCTTTCAAGAGATGAAACGAATGTTTCCGTTAACAATAATATTTCACTGAAACCGTAACTGTTAAAATGTGAAACCGAGATAGCTGGTTTAACCAACCCGGGCCTTCATCGCAGAAAACGTCAATGCAGTCAAACATCTGATGACGTATTTCCTCGAGTACCTGATGTAGTCACATACTGTTGCATTTATCATCCAAAACTGGCTCCTTCAGTATATATCGCTAGTGTGATATCAAGCGATATCTACAAGCGGTATCTACATTGTAGATCTCTCAACAATCACATCATCACAATCCTATTACATCATCAGTTAATGACATCATAAGACTTTGACATCACCTGAGAACACTGTTGACAATGTTATGACGTCAAAAAGTCGAAGCTTAACAATGATATAGTGTCACAATGCTGATGACGTCTCAATGCTATGACCTCACTGAGCTCACTGCTGAAGAAGCTAAATGGCAGATTTGTGTTACAGATATGTTCATTTTTTGCTTATAATGGTTGATGAATGATTTTGAATGATAAATAAAACCTCACCCTCGTTGATTAAAGTTAAAATTGTAAAAAACTTTAATCAACTCGTGTTGATATGTTTGATATCAGAAGACATTTTGGTGAGATTCTTTATTTATTTCACCCTTTCTAGTTTTACCAAGTTTGAACATGACATTTCTTTTGTGTTTGTTTTGTTTTGCACTAATTGTGTAACCTCTACGCACGTGTATTATGTCTTTCTGTTTTGTATTTGATCTCATATCAATGGTACAGAAACTTTGGGTGTGTACGAGTATTATTATAGATTAAAAGAGGTCACTTACGTGTTTCTTCTTTCTACTACATGCAGCTGGAATGAAGCCAATGTCAAAATGAACTTTCGGTTTGACCTGGTTTACAGCTAGATGAATAGTTTCTGTATATCAAGCATATATGGATTTTAAAAAAATATATACATGTGTATCTAATGAGGAGATTATTGAATATGCGTATGTGTCATACAGGTTTTTATGAAAGCAAGAAGAAATTTAAATTTTCATCTTTTTGTAAAACATTACATAAGTTTTTTTAAACATTCACATGGAACGCCTTCAAGTAATGTTCTGACGTAAAAAGGAGTTATCTCTTTCAGTGATATCATATTTTTAAACAATGCAACACATAACCACGCAGTAATAACCTTTGTTAGTCAAATGTAACATGTGTAGTATGCCACCTTCACTACAACGTTTTATCCAAGAGGAACATTCATTATTCCCATCACCAAAGACCAATGATCAACATTCAAATAATATTATAACTCCCATGAATGTGATTTCGTATGTTTTAGTTGCAAACAATATTGTGACTTAAACAACACTGTTAGAGACTTATTTTACGCTGGATCTCATTAATATAATTCGTCGGTGATAAAGCCTGTGATATAGTAGTGATAGACTACTGATAGAGCGACAGAGTAATGATAAAGCCTGTGATAGAGTAGTGATAGAGCAGTGAAAGAGTAGTGATAGACTACTGATAGAGTAGCGACAGAGCAGTGATAAAGTCGGTGATAGAGTAGTGATAGACTACTGATAGAGTAGTGATAGACTACTGATAGAGTAGTGATAGAGTAGTGAGCAGCAGATCAGTGTCAGTGCCAGTCTATTTGTCCATTGCTGATATATATTAATTGAACTGTTCAAGTTAAAAGTTGTGATTATTAATGAATCATTGAGAATACCAAAATGTAATAAGCTGAAATGTAACAAACAAAACATGTTTAGAAACGTTTATTTTTAGAGTTTGGCATGGTTAAAACTAAGCCCTATTTCAAATATCAAAGTATCTAGTATGTATCTAGTATTCCATAGTTACCTGAAAAGTCCTTGTCATCAAAGATAGGTACAATGTCGACGCAAAATTTAACATTTACAAATTTTGTTATATAGTAATGAATATCAATAAATGCTAACTTTTAAATTATACTCTTGTAATAAGTGCAGGCAATAACAACGGTTTGGTCATTTATATTTGCAAATTGATTTTTTATCAGGATTACACTGATCAAATTAGGTCTACTTCATACTCAATTAATATTTAGAATATGCATTTTACTCTTAATAAAAGAAAATAATTTCATACCAGGTCATTGTCACAGTGGAAACATGTAACTTGCTGAGAAATCTAAAGTTGAGAGTCCAAGTCGTGTCAGTTTTACATCAAATGTGCAATGTACACAAAACATTTAAACAGTGTGCCAGTTGAAACTTGTATATCTTAGTTAACAGTAAATGCCTAGGTATCGAATATACTGTCAATGTTCACAAAAAGTGTTTGGTCAAGGTTTTTCCATATTTTGCAATTGCTATATTTTTCGTTGCAACAGCACGTGTAGTCTAAATCTTCCCGAGGGTGATACATGTTTTATATCCCGCAACATGAATAAAGCATGTATCCACGTCAATCATTCCATGTCACGTGACAGAAGTTAAAGGTCATACTTTGTCTATTGATCAGTTTTCTGTGAAAACAAATATTGTTTTTATGATATTTTGAGACATGCGGTAAGATAAAAACGTTATAACATTCAGTTTGTTCGTGTGAGATCCAACTCGCTTACGGCTCGTTGGATAAACACTAACGCGGATCTGATAAATTACGATGTCACTCTCCACTGAATGTTATAAACTTATAGTGTTATAAGTCAGGCGTGTACAAGGTAAGGATTTAGACGTTCATTTTCCAAAGTGATTCGCATTCGGATTTGACTGAACAAATTATTCCAAAGTTAGTATTTGCGTAATACTTGGACTCCTTTACTCTTTATAAGTAATAAATAGCTATCTCTATTAAACGTTAATATCAAGTCATGATCCCAGTGAAAATATTTATCATTTTGGGCTACCTGAAGTCAGAGTACAAACCTTTTTCACATCACAGGTACAATGTGAAGCTGGAAAATGTTATCAAGCCTCAGTCTGTACTGACGTACATGTTCCCTAGATTTGCTATCAAACTTGGACACCTGCCAACTGTACCATTATGTTGTGACTGATCTTGTTTACATAGTCAGCTGATATTACCTTTATAACATACACAGACAAGTGATCACAAGTTGCTGTAAGGACAGTGTTTTCTGCTCTATGTTTCTATTACACACGAATAATGAAGGGAGCCAACATTGTTTGTGCGTTGATTAGTATTTCACTGTTGTGTTGTACCAAGTGTGATGAGAGTATTGACATATATAGTGAAAGACTGGATTTACTTGAAACTGAAATGAAACTATTTACAAACAGATCCAATATGATCCTGAACCAGATGTCTTTCGATAAATCTGAACTGAAACTCGAACTGAAAAGGCAAGTGCTATCACTCAAGACTGAACTGAAGGCCAACATACGGCAACACGTCAACGAGGCCCTGTCTGATATACTTAGAGGTGAGTCCATTGCAGATATTATAAGGTCTCAGGTTTTCTCTGAAGTGAGGCATCTAAAACGCAGTAATCACCAAATGAAGAGAGAACTTCATCAAATGAAGGAAGCGCTCGGACATGTTCAGGACAACATGATGACCAGGGACACTCTCCAGAAAGGTGAGAGAGAAATCAGTGAGTTCATGACTTGTTCTAAGTGTCTTGTGAAATCAGAATTGTTAACAGTACAGTTAGAAGATCGTGACAGTCAATTCCATGAGTTGAACCAGAAGTTGAGAGAATGTAATGTTTCGCAGGACCATTCAACTGGACACACTCGCGGAAACAATTCTTCAAAGGTTGAATGTTCTAATTGTCGTCAAACAGACCTTCTTACAAAAGAGTTAGCAGAGCATGACCGTCAAATCAGTGAACTCAACCAGACTCTGAGGAGACATGTTGATGTGTGTAAACCATCTGACATAACTAGTAACAAAGAAACTCTTAGAGCGTTGGACGCAACAACACAGATGACAACAACATCTGTACTAGCAACTCTAAAAACAACATCTGGTCCAAATGAAGAGAGGAATCGGATCCTTGTGGTACCATTATATACAACTGCTCATCTTCAATTCCGTCAGTTCAACATCAAGACCAAATCTTTTAACATATATCCTTATCTTTCTCTTAGGAAGTATGAGTCTGTCCTCTTTGTGTCCAAACTAAACTCTTTATTGATTGGTTTACACAATCCGAACAGGATAATTATCTCAGAAATTGACACTTACAATAATAAAATAATAAGAAACAATGTGAGAACACAAGGAATGGCAGCTGATGAGAAGAGAGGAATAGTGTTCCTCACAACAGTACATCCCAGTAAAACAATCAGTACAATGACAATGCGAGGGAGCAACTTCACCACCTTAGTGAACCTAAAAGGTCCCTACAATCCTCGTGCTATTGCTGTAAATCCCCGATTAAAGACTGTATATGCCTGTAGTTATGACAAGGTGTTCACAGTATTTTATGATGGCACAGGATTGAGAACATTTGACACTGGATCTCAAATCAATGCAGGACATCATGAAGGGTATACTGTATTACAGCAAGGAAAAGAAGCTGATGAAAATGTCCCTGTCTACCGAGAAAATAAGTGTAGTGACACAGTTTAATCGTTATATTTGGAATATTATGTTCTACCAAAACAGAGCGTATTATTCTAGTCGTACTGAAACACCTGGTGTACTTGGAACAGTGGATGTAGGACCGAACATCGTGTCTGATACACTTCATACATTCAACGTAGCGGGTGTGAGTGCCTATGCTTTGTGTTTGATTCCGTGAATAAACTCATCAAGAGTTTCTTATAGAAGTTCAATTGAAGAATTATGTTTTGTCTCTTCGTTTTTTTTCGTTTTTGTTATGTAACTACACGTGTAAAGACATGTCCAGAAGAAAGAGACGATTCCCCTCATTATTTCCTACCAGATGCAATATTAGCGTTGACTAGATTTCTATTCATTTTTAAAAATAAATTATTGTTTTAAGACAATATTTTATGTTGGCACATGCTATGAGATATGTTATATGTTATAACATATTTAGCTAATAATTATGTCTTCTTCTTTGCAATGTCATTTAAGTTTTGATATACATTCGGATTATGTTCTAAACTCATTAAATCAGCACAATAATTTATGTACTTTCTTACCTCCTTAGTTACAAGGACACAAAATATAGAGTACAATATACTTGTATTTGATGTAATTCTAATTTTATTTTCTTATTGAAGTAAATGTTACAATGATATTGTATAACTTGTATTGTATAACTTCAATTGCGCATTAACAGAAAAGTAGGTGCAATTGGTGTACAATAACATTGTATACGTCTATACCTCCTCATTTACTGTTTATATGTTATCTCTGAATTGAATATGGCAACCTTCCTGGAAAGTATGTTTGTGATCAATGTAATCCAAAAGAAATTCAACTCATAAATATCTTACCTACGTATAACGATTAACAGCTTTCTTTATTTCCGTTTCATGTAATGAATGTGTTCCAAAGCTATCGTCTTACCAGTGTGCGAACATCTAATGATGTTTGATGTGTTTGTATTCAATTTATTCTAAAAAGATTTAAAACTGTATCAATACCATTGTAACTATATCTGATTAACTATTATAATAATGTTTTTATACATCAGGAATAATCCTAGAAACCAGGCATGATGTGTTGCTCGCTTCACTTGCAAAATATACCCCTGGAAGTTTTATCATTACATCTTGATAATCTTAAGGTTGCCATTGATTGCTATAAAGATTTTTACCTGTTTTGTATTCATGTGTCTCGTTTGTGAAATGTCGTCGCTTTAATACACATAACAAAATCATGAGTGTGAGTTATGAATATATGTGCATGTGGGTAATGCGACACCATTGAAAGTCATTAAAACTTTGAGGACAGAAAACTCACTCACTCATCAGCGGTTAGCAGGAAGTTTTGAGACCACTACGAAATCTGGTCGTGGTTGGATTCGTGGAAGGTGAATTTCAAAGATCACATATGACTCCTGCTAGGCAGTGCTTAGATCAATGTAATGGGATCTCAAAGTTTCCACTATTTTAATTCACATATGACTACTTAACATGATATTTTCTTCAAAATTCATAATATTAGTAAGAGTAATTGTCTATTTATACATCATATTCATCCATGCATATTGCATGCTCAACGCAAACATGTATGTCAACATTCAGTAATATAATACTTCTGAATAAATGTAAGGCATGCATCCAAGGTTTAACTTTTTTTAAAGGTTGGGCGTACACATGGTGAATAGGGGTTGGGGAGTTCATCATTCTTAATGAGTAGCAAGATTAGGTATTTTCAGCGTCATACTGATCAGAGCAAAGGTCTGCTACGTATATTGTGCAGTTGACTTATCTGTCATTTTCCTTACTGCAATATCGTGCTATCATTGTCATTTAAAGAACATATATATATAGCTGATATTATTTCGTAATTGCCCCTACGCACCTTTAGAGAATTGACTGTTTTAATTGTTGAAAACAGCCATGACCATAATGTTTGTTTAAATTACAAAGCTGATTGCAGAGGCTTTTATAGGAATATTTTCAATGTTCAACATAGAACTATTACTATTACAAACCATTGCCTTTTCATTATAAGACAGTTATTTATGACATTTTTGTTCCCTTTTATCATATCGTGCATGATTTATTCATGTCAATACTGCTGTGTGAAGTTATGAGCATCTCAACTTGTCAAAAAGCTTTTAAATGGATGATTTAGTACATAATAAGTTAGTGATTGCATCCAATAGTAATGTTAAGTATTCATGTCCAATTTTCACAATATATTACAACAAGTCTGCAGTGGCGCTTTCGATATTATGATACTAAACATAGTACTGAATGCAATTAACTGAATACCTATACACGTATGACAGTGCAACCTCGAGTTTATATATGTATATGGAGGGGTCATAATCTAATCAAATATTTTAAAAATGTGTTGTCACCAGATCAACGACCTGCAATATAAAAAACACCATGCCCCTAGAATGAGTGAGTGAGTTCATGTTTAAAGCTGCTTCGGCAGTGTCGCAGCCATTGTGGGCAAACCATGCCGCTGAAGGTGTGCGAGTGTCAGTGTGACCTCCATAATAGTATAAATACCTGCACGTGACAATTACTACTTCAAACATACACTGGTATATTTATTTGACATAAGCAACATTTCACGACAATTAAACACTTAAAACTTAAAAGTGTAAAATAGATAGCTGTTAATGATCTAATAGAAGGACTTATGATGGACTTAAGATTTTTTGCAGAATGTTAAATACTGTTATTCATTATCTCATACTCTCTGAATATAATATAACAACATATTTGGAGTTAAAGACTGGAGATGGTTGATCATGTTACATGTTCAAGAACATAAAGGTTATTTTCTGTCAAACGTATTAAATTGAGTACTTAGTATACCAAAGAAATAGCAATATTGGCCTTCCAAATCAAGTGAACACCTGCAGCCAAAACACATTAACATGCAAACAAGGGATGACAACAACGATTATCAACATAACACTGAAACCATACTGAAACCCAAAGTGTTATAAAGTGAAAAGATTATGTTGTTAGCCAGATCTGCATGCATTAAAGAACCTGTTTGCTGTCGTCATACCAAGTGAAGCCCCATGCAGTGGAATCTCTAACATTCTCTCTTGTTCTTCCGAGAGTAAACGTGACATTTCTTATGTGATTTTCTGCAATAATATTGCAAAGTCCCCGCAAGTGCATTTTTGCTAACCTCAATATAACAGCTGTAGTGCGTCTACTCAAGAAGTTAGAAGAGGTCACATACAATTGAACTTTCAGTCTGTCTTGGTTTACAACTAACTGATTATGTTCTGTAAATCACGCATACGTGTATATAATCTCACAGACAAAACGTGTGCTAGTCAAACGTAATACTTGTATATGTGTATATACCATTTATATGACATTGGGTACCTAATAATGGCAATAGGTAATTAATGGTTTTCTTATCATGCTAGTTCGTAAAGCTTGATAACAGTTTTAATGTAATGAGCAAAATTTCGTATTTTAAAAGTCAAAAGAAAGCTTTATAGCTAATAGTGTTCTATTTTCGTCATAAACATCCAACAGAAGATTATCAAAATGCACCATGTCAAAAGAACACAATTAACTACATAAATCGTTTGTATAACCACGAGATGCTAATGATATATCCCCACCATATATATATATATATATTGTCAACCTTGCGGTGTGGGGTCGAGCGTTGTCATGCTGGAAAACCATCTGTCGGCGGACGCCATGTTGAGCCAGCAATGGAAGCAACGCCGGATGAAGGATGGTGTCAACGTTGAACATTGAGGTTGCCATGGACCACTACCAACTGGGACCGAAAGTTGGTGTTGATAGCACCCCTAAACATGACCCCACCTCCACTGAAACGATCCCTTTCCTGCAAGCAGTTACGAGCGAAACGTTCATGTGGACGTCGGTAGATATCAGGAAAACTGACGTTGAATCGAGATTCATCAGAGAAAATGACATTTTGCAACGTTGTATTGTGCAGATACCCCTGATTTGCGGCCAATTGTTGTCTGGCAAGTCGATGGCGATGCAAAAGGATCTGACCTTGGTAAGGTCGACGGCAGCGTAACCCATGAGCAGCAAGACGCCTTTGGACAGTTTGAAGGCTGATCTGATGTTGCTGTGTTCCCACAGTTCCCCTGGCAGTAGCAGCAGCTGACTAGAACCTGTTGCGCAGATGTTGCAGTCGGATGTGGCGATCTTGAGCAGCGGTTGTTACAGGTCGGGGTCGATCAGAAACTCTTCCAGTGGCGTGGAATCGTTGTCTGAGACGAGCAATTGTTGATGCGTGCTCATGAAAGAGTCTTGCGACGGCTACCTGTGATGCGCCCTGATGCAGCATGCCAATAGCTCGGTTCTTCAGTTCTTGCTCATTTCTTGCGTAAGGCGTGGCATGTTTCCGAAGTGACGAATGTTAAAATTGTGATCAGTATTTGAAGGGCCAGAGTGCAGGGAATGCACGTGCCAAACGTGTGACATGGGACTGCTTAAAATCGTGAAAAAAAGAAAATGTTTGCGGATTCATGAACAAAGTTCATTACCAAGAACTGATAATGGGTTCAAACTCAGAACTCAACAAAAATGATCCATTTCAAGTTTCATATGTATGCCATAAGATAGGAAAGCCCAAGAAAACGTTTTACCAGAAATATTTCTAGAATTAGGTATTGCATTTTTTTTTATGGCTTTGAGTGTATATGTAGAAAAGAGTAAACATCAGATGGTTTTGACTGGATCAATCTTCTTTAATACAATACGATGAGCTCATTTCGACCAGTATATCGTGTTTTTCAAGTATGGTTAACAAATGGAAGATTGCATATTTATGTATGAACAAAAACAATAGCATGTTGTAATGCTCAACATCTTAACACGTCAGTCTATTGACACCAACATCAGTCATTGTCTTTCAATCACGTACGTGAAATGCCTCAAGGTCTTCGATTGGGTGTCACTCCATGACAATGAGGTCTCTGAGGGTTAACGAGTTTATTGTGTGTCGTTGATGACATGTTAAACAATGTAAACAATCAATTTCTCGTGTGAATTAACTGTTCAGTGATGGGCAGTATTAATTAATGAAAAATGCATTGTATTGTATTAACGAAGATTGATTCAGTCAAAACCATCTGATGTTTACTCTTTTCTATATATAACCCTACTTCACGTGAGAAGCAACTCATCTTATATATATATATATATATATATATATATATATATATATATATATATATATATATATATATATATATATATATATATAATATTATATAATATTGTCCATAAACAATACAACGTTTTCAAGGTAGAAGTTGCTATTAATATCACCTTATTTCCAATTATGCCCTAGTAACGATATATACCATTGATAAGGGGTAGCCGTGAGTGCTCCATAAAGCTCTCTAGAGCCAGTTGATATCAGTTAATGATGGCACTGGAAATGTTTATCGCGTAAAGAAACCTAAAGTCCATGTCGTATCATGTTTACATAACACATGCAGTTTGAAGATTGATCATTTTATCACACCTTAATCTGCACTGTAGTCCATGTTACCTAGAATAGTTATCAAACTGGGACACCTGCCAACTGGAATGTTATGTCGTAACTAACATTGTAAACATAGTCAGGTGATATTGCCTTTATAACATACACAGATAAACCATCACAGCATTGCTGTACGAAACTATGCAATGTTAAAATATCTATGTTTCTACTTCAGACATACACACAATGGAGATAACCGACTTTCTCTCGTTGTTCCTTACGGTTTCGCTGCTATGTTGTACCATATCTGATGGGAGTACTGAGATTGATAATGAAAGAAGCTGAGAGAATGTAATGTTTCGCAGGACCATTCAACTGGACACACTTACGGAACCAATCCTTCAAAGGATGAATGTTCTAATTGTCGTCAAACAGACCTTCTTACAAAAGAGTTAGCAGAGCATGACCATCAAATCAGTGAGCTCAACCAGACTCTGAGGACACGTGTTGATGTATGTAAACCATCTAACATTACTAGTAACAAAAAAAATGTTTCAGCTTTGGAAGCATCAATACATACGTCAACAGTCTCATCTACCACAACTTCTGTACCAACAACACTTACAACAAGACTAACAACATCTGAAACAATTCAAGAGAGAAGTCGAATCCTTGTGATACCATTTTTTTAAAATGCTCGTCTTCAATTCTGTCAGTTCAACATCAAGACAAAAACGTTTGCGTATACCCTTATATTTCGCTTATGAGATATGATTCTGTTGTCTACGTTTCCAAACTAAAAGCTTTATTAATTGGTTTATACAGATCAAACAGGATTATTATCTCAGAAATTGACACTTCCAATTATGAAATAATAAAAAATAATGTGAGAACACTAGGAATGGCAGCTGACGAGGAAAGAGGAATTGTGTTCCTCACAACAGATCAACCAAGTGAAACAATCAGTACAATGACTTTACGAGGGAATAACTTCACCAACTTAGTTAAACTAACAGGTTCCCCTCGTGCTATTGCTATAAATCCCAAATTAAAGATTGTTTATGCTTGTAGTTATCATAAACTTGTCAAAGTATTCTATAATGGCACAGGGTTAACCACACTTGAAACTAGTTATGGAATATACGCAGTGACGCTGGACATTACCAAGGGCTTCTTGTACTATGGCAAGGGGATGCAACTGATGAAAATGTCCCAGTCTACCGAGATCATTAGCGAAGTGACTCAGTTAGGTTTTGATATTTGGAATCTGATTTTCTACCAAAACAGAGTGTATTATTCGAGCTGTTCTAGAACACCCGGTATACTGGGAGCTTTTGATGTAGGACAAAACATCGTATCCAATACACCTCAGACATTGAACATATCGGGTGTAAATATCTATGGTGTGTGTTTGATCCCGTAAATATACTTAAGAACGGACAATGGACTGACGTTGATAGGTAATCACATGTGTTAGGGAATACTCAGGAGTCAATACATATCGAGAATATTTCATGAAAAGAAGAAAAATGTTTACTTGAGGTAGCAAGAAATATGGCATTTGCTAGAATTCAATTTGTTTTGGCAAATAATTTTTTTTAAGAAATGATTTCATTTTGGCATATTCTATCAAACAGTTCATGCCGTGAACCATAACATATTTAGCTCACAATTATTATATAATTTGAAATATCGTGTTGACCATGACCATGTACCTTGGAGGATGTTCTTCAATGAATCAAAATCAAGAAAATATGTACTTTTATATCTCCTTAGTAATAAACACACAATATATAGAGTATACTTTCTTTGTATTTGATGTACTTCTATTTTCTTCACTTGTTTAAATACATGTAAAAATAGGACACACAGTGCGATGCACATTATCATTCAGATTCACAGATCAGGAATTTCGTTCGAATTTTTATTTTGATAATACTCAAAATGATTTATAGTTGGAAGTAAAGAAACGGCATTTTGTCAATAGTATTCAGAAATGATATTCTATAATTATTGTTTGTAAATTGCAGTATACTATATACTATGTTGTCATGTAATTGTCTTCTTCATTGTTTGCCAACTTAATTAGTTTTTAAAGATGTGTTAAAATTCATTGTATTGTTGATCAAGATCTCATCTCATCTAGAATAATGGCTACTGGTTGGATATTTATTTTCTTCACAATACCTTGACACAAGTCACACAGTCTTAAGCACATTATCATTCTTCAGATTCACAGATAAATAAAGTTCGATTTTTAATGGAAATTAAGTATTGTTTGAAGTAAGGGAATGACATTTTCACAATTTTTCGGAAATGATAGTTATTGTTTGTAAATTACAGTATACTATATACTATATACTATCTACTATTTTGTCATGTCAGTGTTTTGATGTCGGAATGAAAGTATAATAAAATGTCCTAAACGTCATTGTATTGTTGATCTCAATAAAGGTTACAAGCTACTTCAATATCATTGCAACAAATAAGGCGACCTTTCTTGAAAGTATGTTTGTGATAAATGTCATCCAAAAGAAGTTAACTGGTTACTCTCTTACCTACGTTAAACGTATTAAGACGATCTTTATTTTTATTTAATGAATGTGTTCCATGCTATCCTGTTACCCCTGTATCAGCATCTAATGACATGTGATGTGATTCTTTTCAATTTATTTCCAAAAGCTTCAATACCATGATAATTATATATCTGATTACCTTATGTATGCATAGATTTCATTTAATAATATTAAAATATTGCCTTCTTCCATCCTATGTATTTATAAGGTCATGTCTAATGCATTTGTTCAATGTCATAAATAAGGTTGAATGGTATTTCTCTGGTCCTTCGACATTTTAACATAGTTAGTAAACGATAATAAATGATTCCTTTATCAGCCATATTCGAACTCAAACCCAAGTCCAATGTAATAACATTTGCCATGATGAAAATAAATTATAGATAACTATCAGTCGCATTATTGTGTGTTATCTCAATCTGAAACGTACAGTATGTAACTTCGTATTTATCGTGTTTCGCATTATCAAATGACAATTTAAAAAAAATCTATTTCCATTGGGAAAACAAACAAATATGCAGGAATGAACATAATTATCATCTTGTGAAAGGATTATACACTCATGGGCAAAAGAAAGAACAGAGTCACATACAACTTTTCAGCCGGATAAAGTTGATTTTGAATGTTTGTGACGAGGATATATCTCATAAAGAGATATACACAAATTTTATTCATGAGAGTACTTTATACACACATGGGGTCCTAAAATAGCTATTTCAGTGGTTATTTTGGGAAATATACTGTCGGCTAAGAGAAACGCCTACTTGATTTTCCTTAAAATGAAAGGTATAATTTATATAAGTTATGAAATATAATTAATAGTGGTCTCCACGTTATGCTGAAGCAATAATTAATGTGACAGTCCACTGAAATTGTTGAAAAAGTGTGATACAAGTCAGTAATATTCATGAAAACCACGCTCAATGAAGACCTCTAACTCTAACTCTATAAACAGTTATGTCAAGTCATGATCCCAGTGAAAATATTTACCATGTTAAGGAAGCCGAAGTCAGAGTCGTGTCTTTTTTTACATCACAGGTAAAATGTGCCAACTGTACCGTTATATCGTAACCGACATTGTTTACATAGTCAGGTGATATTACCTTTATAAAAACCACAGACAAGCGATCGCACGTTGCTGCACGGACAGTGTTAACCGCTCTGTGCTTCTGTTACACACTCAGAATGAAGGGAGCCAACATTGTTCGTGCCTTGATAATTGTTTCACTGTTGTGTTGTACCTAAACTCACGGGCAAAAGAAACGTCACCACATTTTGAAAACAGTATAAAATGAAATATTGATGTCGGAGAAAATAGATTTTGTATGTATTTGGTAGCCACATGTTTTCTTAAGAAATATTCAGAGTATGCAATTTTTATTTTTACATCTGTTAAAATTGACATGGGGTGCTAAAATCGTTTTTTAAAGAAGTTTTTGGCCCACAATATTTAGTATTTAAGTTTAAAACATTGAAAAAGTAGAAATTTAATTAACTTAAGATATCCTCGACATAAATAACCTTCTTTGATTTAAATTTGTTGACGCGTCTTTACTGTAGGACGTCTCAAAACAAGCCAAAACTGGCTTTTTGAGGCTTCTATCTCGTCTAGTTAAGGAGATTCCAAAACGACCATTTCTTAAACTTGTGTTTCTCAGAGTTATGAATAGATAATGTTTTGAAAATTCATATTTAGTATTGTTGGGTTCTGAAGACATGGTGTAACGCTGTTTCAGTCGCATTTATCGCCCGATGATTGAAATATCTTGTATTTTGTATGGGGACGTTTCTTTTGCCCGTGAGTTTAGTGTGATGAGAGTACTGAGATTTATAATGAAAGACTGGATTTACTTGAAACTGAAATGAAACTATTTACAAACAGATCCAATATGATCCTGAACCAGATGTCTTTCGATAAATCTGAACTGAAAATCGAACTGAAAAGGCAACTGCTTTCTCTCAAGACTGAACTGAAGGCCAACATCCGGCAATACGTCAACGAATAGTGTATGGTTTCTAAGTTATAATGCAATTATTCTATTATCAATAAAAAGTTACCATGATAAATATTGACTCAGTAGACCTCAAACTATACAGGCCTCTTGAAACAGAAAATCAAACACAACAAACAGTTGAATGATAATGACTTTTATAATTGAAATTGCATGATTGTTTTTATATTTGAATTGTAAGTTATTCATTTCAAAACATATTGTAGCCTGTATAATAACCAAACGCTCGATTGGGAAAAGAACAAAACTAAAACCAGCTATTGAATATCGAACAATTCTTCAAAAATGCTCCGAAATTACTCCCTACAGATGCACAAATACCCATTCTATCGGAAACTTACAATGTCAAAAGTTGTTATCATGTTTTAAACGAATCATCAACGAAATCGACAAATCGCTTAAGTATTCCATTGTACAACTCCTCTGTATGACGTCACATCGCTAACGAAGGTTATGCTACACTGAAGTGAACTTTCGATTTGACCTAATTTACAGCCAAATTGATATTTTTTGTATATCAAGCATATTTATGCAAATATAATGAAGAAGGAGAGTATCGCTATTGATTGAATATGCGTATTACAGGGTTTTTTTATGAAGAAAGGGTGAATTTTATGTTCGGAGCAAAGATCACTGCTCATTCTGCACTGAAGCGGATGTTACCTAGAATTGTTATCAAACTTGGATACCTGCCAACTGTACAGTTATGTCGTAACCGACCTTGTTAACATATTCAGGTGATGTTATATTTATAACATACATAGACAAGCGGTAACAGCATTGGTGTACGTGACAAGGCAGTGTTGATATATCTCTGTTTCTGCTTCACACATATACACAATGGAGGTAGCCGATTTTCTCTCTGTGTTCCTTATGGTTTCACTGCTGTGTTGTACCATGTGTGATGGGAGTAGTGCGATGTATAATGAAAGACTGGATTTACTTGAAAATGAAATGAAAACATTTACAAACAGATCCAATCTGATCCTTCATCAGCTGTCCGTCGATAAATCTGAACTGAAAATCGAACTGAAAAGGCAAGTGCTTTCTCTCAAGACTGAACTGAAGAGCAACATAAAGCAACACGTCATTAAGGCCCTGTCTGATATACTTAAAGGTGAGTCCATTGAAGATATGATAAGGTCTCAGGTGTTCTCTGAAGTGAGGCATTTAAGACGCAGTAATCACCAAATGAAAAGAGAACTTCATCAACTGGAGAAAGCGCTCGGACATGTTCAGGACAACATGATGACCAGGGAAACTCTCCATAAAGGTGAGAGAGAAACCAGTGAGTTGATGACTTGTTCTAGGTATCTTGAGAAATCAGAACTATTAACAGTTCAGTTAGCAGATCGTGACAGTCAAATCCGTGAGCTTAACCAGAATCTGAGAGAATGTAAAGTTTCGTGGAACTCTGAAACTGGACACCCTCCCAAAGACAATCCTTCAGTGGTTGAATGTTCCGATTGTAATCAAACAGAGCTTATTACAAAAGAGTTAGCAGAGCACAATCGTCAAATTCGTGAGCTCAACCAGACATTGAGGGCACATGTTGACATATGTACACCTTTTAACATAACTAGTATGAACGAAACTGTTTCAGCTTTGGAAACAACAACCCAGACATCTAAAGTTCCGTCTACCGCAGCTGCTGTACCAATTACAATAAAAACAACACCTGGACCAATAAGAGATAAAAATCGGATCTTTGTTGCACCTTATTCTAGCAGCACTCATCTTCAATTTCGTCAATTCAACATCAAAACAAAATCTTTTGACATATATCATTATCTTTCTTTTAAAATGTATACATCTGTCCTTTATGTGTCCAAACTAAATTCTTTACTGATTGGTTTACGCAGTCCCAACGGGATCATTATCTCAGAACTTGACACTTACAATCATCAAATAATAAGAAACAATGTTTTAACACGAGGCATGGCAGCTGATGAAGGAAGAGGAATAGTGTTCCTCACAACAGACAATCCTAGGATAACAATCAGTACAATGACGCTACAAGGGAGTAACTTCACCATCTTAGTGAACCTATCAGGTTCCTACTCTCGATCTATTGCTGTAAATCCCCTAATGAAGACTGTATATGCTTGTAGTTTTGAGAAACTTTACACAGTGTTTTATGATGGCACAGGATTAAGAACACTTGACACTAGTTCTTCTGAAATCAACGCAGTGACTCTAGACATAACTAAGGGTCTCCTGTACTACGGGAAGGGAAAAAAGCTGATGAAAATGTCACTGTCTACAGAAATTATTAGTGAAATGACACAGTTTAATTTTTGCATATGGAATCTGATTTTCTATCAAAACAGAGTGTATTATTCCAGCTGTCTTAAAAAACCTGGTGTACTGGGAGCAGTGGATGTAGGACAGAACATCGTGTCTAATACACTTCAGACAGTGAACATAGCGAGTTCAAATATCTATTTTATTTGTTTGCTCCCATGAATAAACTTAACAAGAGTTTGTTAAAGAAGTGTATTGAATAACTATTAATCGTTACTCCGTTATTCCGTTTTTGGTATGTAACGACATGTGTAAAGAAATTTCCACGATTGAGAGAAGATTCCTCTCACTTACTATGAAACATCTAATATTAACGTTGCCTTTTTTAATTTATTTATTGTAATTAAAGGGGCAGTAGCACGTTTTTTCGCTCAAATAAGTCGATGAATTGTATTTGAAAAATAATGTCAGCAATAGTAAAACATTATTTTCTCTTTGAAAAACAAGTTGAAAATGAATGTACATGGGAATCGTTTTTGTTATTCCAAATAATAAAATGTGTTCACAATAAAACGGCCGCTATGCCATTTTTGCCTTATACGCAACACCTTTATCACCACTCTGGATAATTGATTTGTACTAAAAAGTTTAACCCTCTAAAGTTAATATTAATCATATAAACTATAATTATAAATGGTAAATTTGAAAAAATAAAATTTGCAAAAAACGTGCTACTGCCCCTTTAAGTTATTTTTTTACAGAAAAAAATTATGTTTCCACATTCATTAGAATATTTTATGCTCTGAACGAAGACATGCTTAGATACAAAATTGTCTTCTTAGTTTTTACACTAAAGTCTTGCATTATGTTCCTTCATAAAATCAAAATCAAGAACATATGTACGGTATATTTATACTTAAAGGGGCAGTAGCACGTTTTTTGCAAATTTTATGTTTTCAAATTTCGCATTTATAATGATAGTTTATGTCATTTATATCTACTTTAGAGGACGAAACATCTTATTACACAAACCAATGTTCCCTTGTGGTAAAAACGGTGTAGTGAATAATAAAAAAAAAAAATGGCGGCCATTTTATTGTGAACACATTTTATTATTTCGAATGACAAAAACTATTCTCATGGCTTTACGGAACCATGTACACTCATTTTTTAACTGACTTTTCGAAGAAGGAATGGTGTTTTACTATTGGTGACATTATTTTTCAAATACATTTCAGCAGCTTATTTCAACGAAAAAACGGGCTACTGCCCCTTTAAGATATTTAACTGTATATTATTATAAGTACCCATCAATGTTAAAGTTTATATCTCTGATTACTACTCAAAATGATGAATTGTTATTTAAGCTTGGTCTTTTCTGTGAAAACAATGTTCAGATTAAGAACCTCTGTAAAGCGATAAGCACCCTCATTTACTTACATCATAAACATTACGACCACTGTACTATTGGTCTCATGGCCAAATACACGAAATACATTCTGTTCTGTTCTGTTCTATTTATACTTGTTTAGTTACAGTGAACCAATACGCAGAATATATTTTACTTGTATCTGATGTAATATGTTGTTATCCTCTTCTTGAGTTAAAATTACGATGATATTGACACATTTGTTAACTTCAATTACATATGCACAGAAGAGTCGAAGCAGTAGATGTAGAATAATGTGTATACGTCTGTTACTCTTCAGGTTGAATAATGGGTACTGTTTGGATATTTGTTTCTTCTTAATACTTTGACACATGGACACAAGGTCCGATGCGCTTGATCAATCAGATTCAGATATAAGAAACAAGTTAATTTTTAATTTTGATGATAATTAAAATTAATTGTAAATCATTGAGTCAGAGTTGACCATGCAACGTCGAAGGGGGAATAGAAATTATTGCAGTGTGGAGTAACTAGTTTCGTCCTAAGTGTGGACTAATCAGACTGAAGTAGCAATGTGTTGTCTCTCCTTATATACTCTATGGCGGGTCGGTGGGACTTCCGGTTCCGGTGGAGGTCCGCTGGTTTTCCCTGGTATAATTGGAAGTAAAGGAAAGGCATTTTGTCAATATTATTCGGAAATGATATTCTAGTATTATTGATTGTATATTTCAGTATATTATATACTATTTTACCATGAAATTGTCTTTTTGTTTCCTCACTTAAAGAGAGTATATTTAATTGTCCTAAACTGAATTGTATTGTTGATCAATATTACATGTTATCTCAAAAGCAAGTATCTTTGTGATCAATGTAATCCAAAAGAAATACTTATGTATACTTATAAGTCTCTTACCTACATGTACATATAACGATTAACAGCTTCCTTTACTTCATTTTCATTAAACGAATGTGTTCCAAAGCTATCGTTTTACCAATGTACCCATCTAATGACATGTGAGGTGTTTGTGTTCAATTTATTCCAAAGAGGATTAAACTGCATCTCCATACCATTATAACTATATCTGATGACATTCCTTATCTTTGGTTTCCATTCACTAAAATAAAAATGTTGTTATACAACAAGTCATCAGGAATCATCCTGGAAACCAGTCATGATGTTATGCTTGCTTCACTTGCAACTTTGAAGTTTTCCAGTTAAGGAGAGATGGGGCGATGAAACAAAATATTTTAGAATTCGTTTATTTATCAAAATAGCAGGTTTATTGTGTATTTTATCTAAAAATGTAAGAAAATTTGGGGGTCACCGAACGATTTAAAGAGTTATCAGCATTAATAATAATACTCCCGTCGGCAAGTTACGCCATTTTTGACTGATTTGATGTATTTAGATTAAGCGCTCGCTTTCAACGAATAAGCTCAGAATCCTTTCAAATACATTTCAGTTACATACGGGGATGCATAGCAAGTCTATATTTTGAAAATTAATAACACTGAAAAGAGAAACAAGATTAAATTAAGCGCTTTTTAATTGAAAACGACATTTTCCTCATCGTTTTTCGCATATTGAACAGGATTTCTCACTGACACACATATTTTAGATATTGCTAAAAATGCAATATAATGTTCACATTTGAATAAACAAACGAATTCAGAAATAAAAATAGGGGGTCACCGGAGGTTTTTCATCACTTTAACGTCATTTTTTAAATTACCTTCATAAAAGTAAAAGCCTAACGTCACGGCAATGTTGATGGTTTCAAGTGTAACTTTGATGGCCGACCGTGTAATTTTTATTGAACATACTATCACTCTAGGAGTGTGTGATGGAAGAATAATTATCATTTGATTATACCAGGCGATTTAAATTCGTCAGTAACTAAATTGTAATTCGAATAACACACACAGTAACATATAGGTGACGATAACGTTATGCAGCATGTCGTAAAATGACCGTTAAAAAGGCGTTAGGGAAAATTTAAGAACTTTCCGTTAGTGTATGGATAAGCGTATGCCCCAAACAACGTAATCCATATATTTTTAGACTTATTCACTACAATAATTTGTTGTCGCAAATTGTTACCTCAAGCGAGTTCGATTTCTTGGTCCCATCTCTCCTTAAATGCTTGATGACTTTATGGTTGCCATTGATTGCTATACAAATTATCAGTACCTTTTTTCGTATTCATGTCGACCGTTTGTGAAATTTCACTTAAGTAATAAAATATAAGTAAGTCCGAAGTCATGAGTCTGATTTATGACACATGAGGCTAAAGGAAATATGTGCAAGTTGGCAGAAAAGGTTACACAATTGAAATTGAACTTTGAGGACAGAAATCTCTCTGCGTCTTTAATCTGAGTAGTTCTCGACACAGGTCAATAGGAAGTCGTCCGACCGCTATGAAATCTGTCCTTGAATACTCAATATGATATTTTCTTTCAAAAGAGTAATTGTCTATTTATACAGCATATTCATTCATGCATATTACATGCTCATCACATACATGAATATCAACATGCAATAATACAATACAACTTGTGAATAAAGAATAAATGTAAGAAATGCATCCAAGGCTTAACTCTTAGGAGGAGCAAGGGATTTTAAAGGTTGGGCGTTCAAATGGTGAACAGGGGTAGTAATATTAGGAGTAAGATTAGGTATTAGTTTCAGCTTAAGATATTGCACAGTTTACTTATCTGTCATTTTCTTTACTTCGATGTCGTACTATCATTGTCATTTAAAGAACACATAATATAGCGGATATTATTTCGTTTTAGTCCCCTACCCAACTGCAGAGAATCGACTGATTTAGTTGTTATGAATATCCCTGCCCATACCGATTGTTTTAATTACAGTGCTGATTGCAGAGGCTTGTATAGGAATTGTGTTAATGTTCATTCAACATAGAACTATTACTATTTCAAACCATTGCCTTTTCATTATACGACAGCACTTGATGGCATTTTCATTCTCTTTGATCACATTGGGCATTTTTGTTCTTGTCAGTACTACAGTGTGTAGTTATGGACATCTCAACTTTAAAAGGGATGATGTAGTACATAATAAGTTAGTTATTACATCCAATAGTAGTATTAAGTATTCATGCCCAAATTTATCAAATTGTTTACAAAAAGTATGTTGTGGCGCTTTCAATATTATGATACTAAGCATACATTCAACTGAATACTTATACACGTATGACAGAACACACTCGTGTTTATATATATATATATATTGAAGGTTCATAATCATTACAAATAATTTAATAATTTGTTGTCACCAGATCAACGACCTTCGATATAAAAAAAAACACCACATGCTGCTGGAGTGAGTGAGTAAGTGAGTAAGTGAGTAAGTGTTTAACACTGCTTAGGCAGTACTGCAGCCATTAGTGGAAAACCATGCCGCTGTAAGTGAGCCAATGTCATTGTGACCTCCATAATGACATACATACCTGCACGTGGAGATAACTACTTAAAAACAATGTTGTGTTCACATGACATACACAACATTACACGACAATTGTACACTTAGCGACCTCATAAACTTATATTAAGAATGTTTATAATAAAGTAGTTGTTAGTTATCTAATAGAAGGACCTATGATGGATTATTCAAGTCAGGTCAAAGATGTTTATTGTACCTTAAGACCTCCGGCCCATATACAAGTATTACATGTTATCAACTTTGGATCCCTGCCAACTATACCGTTATGTCGTAGCTGACCTTGTTAACATAGTAAGGTGATATTACCTTTATAACATACACAGACAAGCGGTAACAGTATTACTGTACAACGGAACTAGGCAGTGTTAAAATCTCTGTTTCTACTTCACACATATACATAATGTATATAGTCGACTTTCTATCTGTGTTCCTTATGGTTTCACTGCTGTGTTGTACCATGTGTGATGGGAGTAGTGAGATGTATAATGAAAGACTGGATTTACTTGAAACTGAAATGAAAACATTTACAAACAGATCCAATCTAATTCTTCATCAGCTATCCGTTGATAAATCTGAACTGAAAATCGAACTGAAAAGGCAAGTGCTTTCTCTCAAGACTGAACTGAAGACCAACATACGGCAACACGTCAATGAGGCCTTGTCTGATATACTTAGAGGTGAGTCCATTGAAGAAATGATAAGGTCTCAAGTTTTCTCTGAAGTGAGGCATTTAAGACGCAGTAATCACCAAATGAAAAGAGAACTTCATCAACTTGAGAAAGCGCTCGGACATGTTCAGGACAACATGATGACCAGGGAAACTCTCCATAAAGATGAAAGAGAAACCAGTGAGATGATGACTTGTTCTAGGTCTCTTGTGAAATCAGAACTGTTAACAATTCAGTTAGCAGATTGTGACAGTCAATTGAGCGAGCTGAACCAGAAGCTTAAAGAATGTAAGGTTTCGCACGACACTGCAAATAGACATCCCCGCAAAGACAATACTTCTATGGCTGAAGGTTCCAATTGTCGTCAAACAGACCTTCTTACAAAACAATTAGCAGAGCATGACCGTCACATTAGTGAGCTCAACCAGACTCTGAGGACACATGTTGATGTATGTAAACCATCTAACATTACTAGTAACAAAGAAACTCTTAAAGCGTTAGAAGCAACAACACCGATGTCAACAGTTACATCGACTACAACGTCTGTACCAGCAACTCTAAACACAACATCTGGACCAACTGAAGAGAGGAATCGGATCCTTGTTGTACCTTTTTTAATTCCGTCAGTTCAACATCAAGATCAAATCTTTTGACGTACATCCTTATCTTTCTCTTAAGGATTATGAGACTGTCCTCTATGTTTCCAAACTAAATTCTTTATTTATTGGTTTATGCTGTCAGCACAGGATAATTATCTCAGAACTTGGCACTTACAATAATAAAATAATAAGAAACAATGTTAGAACACGAGGAATGGCAGCTGATGAGGAAAGAGGAATAGTGTTCCTCACAACAGTACATCCAAGTAAAACCATCAGTACAATGACTTTACAAGGGAATAACTTCTCTACCTTAGTGGACTTAACAGGTTACCGGGAACCTCGTGCTATTGCTATACATCCCCAAATAAAAACATTGTATGCTTGTAGTTTTGATAAGCTTTTCAAAGTATTCTATGATGGAACAGGATTGAGGATACTTGACACCAGTTTCGAAATCAATGCAGTGACTCTGGACATAATGAAGGGTCTCCTGTATTACAGCAAGGAGAAGAAGCTGATGAAAATGTCCCTGCCTACCGAGATCATTAGTGTAGTGACACAATTTAATTTTAAAATTTGGAATCTGATATTCTACCAAGACAGAGTGTATTATTCAAGCCGTAGTAAAACACCTGGTGTACTGGGAGCAGTGGATATAAGACAGAACAACGTGTCTAATACACTTCATACATTCAATGTTGCGGGTGTGAGTACTTATGCTATATGTTTGATCCCGTGAATAAACTCAACATGGGTTTATTATAAGAGTTTATTGAATAATTATTTTTGTTCTTACTTTTTCCCGTTATTTTGTTTTCGGTATGTACTGACATGTACTAGGAAATGTCCAGGAGTCAGAGAGGATTCCTCTATGTTTGTCCTAAAACATGTAATTTTGGTGCTGCCTGGATTTCTATTTATTGTTTTCTTATGAATTATTCTTTCAGACAATATTCCATGTTGTCACTTGCCATGAAAATGTTATGCCGTGAACCATAACATGTTTTGCTATTAATTATTTTCTTGTTACAAATGTTGTTTATGTTTTGATATACCTTCAGATTATGGTCTTTACTCATTTAAATCAGGACAATAATTCATGTACTTTTATACCTCCTTAGAGACAAGGAAACAATACAAAGAGTACATTTTACTTATATTTGATGTAATTATATTTTCTTCTCTTATTAAAACGATTGTAACAATGATATTGATACATTTGTCAACTTCAAGTACACATGAACAGAAGACTGGGATCAGTTGAAGTAGAATAATGTCAATCTTCAGGTTGAATAACTGCTACTTGATATTTTTTCTTCTAAACACTTTGACACAATGGCACTACGTTCATATGCATATTTTCATCCGGATTTACAGATAAGAAACAAGGTCGATTGTTAATTTTGATAATAACTCAGGATTGTTTTACATGTTTTGTGCCTCTCTCGAAGTATAACAGCAACAAATTGTATACAAAATGTGTTGCTGTTATACTTAAATTACACAAATATAATATATTTCTAATTTATTACGAGAAACAGCAGCTTGTTACACGTAATGATGCATGGATGAATCAAAATTGGGGAATGCATTTTCTAAAACGGCAGAAGATTTAATTTCGTTTTCCACAGCATTCACATGCATGCAATCAGAATTCGTTTATTCTACATTCTCCATGTTTAGATTAAGCCTCATTAGTGTCGTATTAGTAGGAATACTGTTGTAGGAGACTGTTATAGAAACGGTAATACTGTATTCTGCTGATTCGTGTACATGAGGTACATGAGGTCGCCTATTTAGCAGGCAAAACGGTGGACAAGAGCAGACAGTCCAAAAGAGAGTTATCTCCCTGACACCATAGTCACTAGTCAGTAGATCTACAATTAGCATATCACGAGACGTTCAAACATGGCTACTGTTAGGGAAGCATGTGAGTGAACAAGCTTGAGGACTTGTATCTATCAAAATGAAGTGTTCCCGGTGAAGTTAATTGTCTCATTCGGAAAAGAAATGTATATTACAAGTATCGGTGTAGATGTGAAGACAAAATGACATATGTATTTCATATTTTGCATTTAAACGTTATGCTCAGTTTTGTTTCCTTGTTACTCTCTTACCAACCGTCTCTATTTCTCTGTTACATTCAATGGAATGTGCTGCAGTGGTAACGTTTTATCCACGCATCCACATCTAATGACATCCCAATGTATGCCAAAGAGTTTATTACCATTATAGCTATATATCTGCTGACCATGTTTATGTTTGTTTCCATCCATAGATATATGTTGCCTTCACCCTTCTTGCATGCTCTAAGTTTCATCTCTTGTCAAAACGTACAAAATAATTTATCAAGAAAAATAACGTGATGGCCGGTTAGGTGTTGGATTCAATATTGACCACCATCGCTTTATACCAGGTACCCACTCTACTGATTGGTAAAGGTTAGTCCTTGTACTTACAATCCAGATATCTCGACTCATGCCACAGTGAAGAGCAAGACATAAACACTTCATACTCTCAGGCTATCCACACTTGAAGCAGTTTACCCATTTGGCGAGCAACGCCCATTTCTGCTGCTTTTCTCTGACGGAGGTCAACTCTACATTGCACAGGACCAAATGTCAGCATAAAGACCCAATCACCCCATTCAGTTCAGTAATGTACAAAAAATACCACTTGTATATCATCGGATAGGTAGATACCCGATTTTCACAAGCAGTTGTCCAAAATTAAACGATAAAGCTGGTTTAGAAGCAGACTTAAACGTGTTTGAGTGAATTTGAATTCTCAGTTTATTTATTAATAATAACTAGGACTACCGCTTCGACCTTCGATCCCATGTTTGATTAAAGAATGTCAATGTACTTGGTGTGATGGTACTTCATTCTTCTCAACTATGGCTCTTAGTTCAATAGGTTTGTGCATTATTAGGTAGCTAAAAGCGTGAAAATCAAAATAGCGGCTAAACCACATGAAACTAATCTTGTTTCGTCACAATGACATTGCCTATCATTTGAAACAAGTGTCAAGTCTCTATGTGCATTTTGACTAAATTAGCCTAAGTCAAAGTCTCATAATTGTACAGAAAATCAAAATGGCAGCTAAACAATCAAACCTACGAATTCATCATAGTTTACTTTTTGGTCATAATAACATTGTCAATCGTTAACAATAAGTTGCAAGTCTCTAGTTCTATTTTGAAAATTTTGCACATGTTAAAAATACAAATTTTGAAAAATGTCAAGTTCCACAGGCCGGAAATGACTGTACGCGAATCATTTTATTATTGATTCCTGTACAGAACGTATGTGTATCTTCCTTCCCTGAAAAAATCATAAAGTTCCCGACCTAGGGTTTTGAGTTATCTGCCCTTGAACACTGCACTTTCGGCATTTTGGGAAAACTCACTGTGAAAACAATACAATGAGTTCATACTTCCCATGTCGAAACTATATACTACATTGTATCAGCTTATAATATATACAAATATGTAAGTTTCAGCGATCTAGTGAATTATCTTCAGAGGAGAATATTTTTAAAGACGAGTTGGGTCAAAAATCACGAACAAAACACTAAAATCAAAATGGTCGCCAACTCTCGTGACCTACGAATTCACCGTAATTAACGTTTTTGTTCAGGATTTGATTGGGCATCATCTGGAACCGGACGTTGGGATTCTTTTTTCATCTGTGTCATTTTTCATGAAAATCTGCTCGGACATTTTTTCACTAAAACATTCATGTGGACTAATAATGTATAATATCCAGGATAATAACATTTCGTCTGAAGACCTAATGAAAAGCACTTTATGTGGTGGTCAACTTCTTTTCTGCAGGAATACGGTAACGTCCTAAACAGTTTTTCATCAGGCAACATTTTCTAGAGGAAAAGT
This sequence comes from Gibbula magus, assembly GCA_936450465.1. NCBI lineage: Eukaryota > Metazoa > Mollusca > Gastropoda > Trochida > Trochidae > Gibbula > Gibbula magus. The sequence goes on along the minus strand of OW388294.1, from coordinate 22,812,635 downwards.
ATGCTTAAAGATAGTGTGCAGTTGACGTATCTGTCATTTATGAGTGCTGCCATGTAGGAACTATCATTGTCATTTAGAGAATACATATGATGGAATTTCTGTCGTAGTTAAAAACTGTTTTAATAGTTCTAAATATTCATGCACGTAATGGTCGTTGAAATCACAGAATTCTTGTAACTTTGCATAAACAAAATCACAGCTATTCTTACTATTTAAAACTATTGCCTTTTCATTTATAAGACAGCTTGGCATGCATTTCCGTTATCTAGTATCATATTAAGCATGTTTTATTCTCATTATATGCTGATATCTACAACATCGAATCATGGCAATTTAAACTTTTCAAACATGCAATAAAGCAATTAACTAGTAATAATAAGTTACTTACTTAATTGAATCCAATAGGAATGCTAAGTATTCATGCCAAAATTTCTAAATGTTTTCGAGAAAAGTATGCAGTGGTGCCTTTAATTGTATGATACTTGGGTTGCTATCCACTGAATAATATTACAGATCGCACTCGTGTGTTTATATGTACATTAAAGGCTGATGATTCTGCTTCAGATTTCTTAAATAAGTGTGTATCACCAGATCAACGAATTGCAGTATATGAAACTGAAAGTAAGCCAATGACACTGTGACCTTCAGCATGACATATATATCTGCATGTAAATAACTACGTCAAACAAACAGTGTTATGGTTACATGATATAAACAAGATAAACGTTTACATATTGATGGAATGAAGCCAATGTCAAAGTGAACTTTCGCTTTCAACTGGTTTACAGCCAAATTAATATTTTCTGTATATCAGAGATAAACTGAGGTACAAAAGAAAGTTTACACCTCAGTTGATTTTATCATATGTCTGATTTTCAATTACAAATACCTTATGTTTTCGAAGTCGTACTCTAAAACTGAAAAGTGCAGGCTTTTAGTAATCAGGAATAATTCTATGTGATTTTATTTTTTTGGGGAAACAATGAAATTTTAAATTAATAAAGTTTTCCAAAATTAATTTGGATAAAACACAACTGTTCACCAGACATATGTTCATATAAGACATCTGCTAAGTGTAAATCAATAAATGTGCTTCATTCTGCACATATTTACAACATTATAAACATGGTAGAGGTCATTTTGGTGTAAAAATGATCGTATACCCCTTGGTCCTTACAGAGACTCTAACTCTGCATGTTTGAAAAAAACGAGTATGATTGTTTGCCGAATCAGTCAATATTGAACATTAAATAATATCCCGGTTCTATCATATCAATTTGTTTTGTTATTTTTACTGTATGAGTGAAACAATAGGGTGTAAAGTTTCTTTTGTACCTCAGTTGATATGGACTGATTTACTGATATACATACAGACATAGAGATAATCAGATATATATGTTCCATGCAGTTTTCATGAAACGAAGGTGATTTTGAAATATATGTCTTTTTAAATAAAGTTACATTCAAGGCATTATGTTGTCTATTGTATTCATATGTAACAACAACTGTATAGCATTTTGTAATATTTTTCAGTGATATCACATTGTTAAACAATGATATATATGTATAATGTCGCAGACACAATATTTACTAGTCAATAGTAATATTATGTCTCAAGAAAGCTTAATAAATAATAGTGTTCTTTGTCTATCATGAACCACAGATTACCACAGTAAATTATCAAAATGCTAAATGTTGCAAGAAACAATTAACGTCATAGTCATACGTGGTTTGTATAATCACCCACCAAAGACCACATATCACCAAACAACTCTTACGAATATCATTTAGTATGTTTCAGTTGCAAACACGAATGTTCGAGACTACATTACACTAGATCTAATTTCCTCAGTTCGTTCAGGTCGGTGATGTTGTAAGGAACATGGATCAGCACGTGTTGCAATGTTAATATATTCCAGTTCATGTTATCCTGAAACAGCTCCTTTACAAATCGCATTCCACAATCAGTAGCATTTTTATCCAAGATTTCTTATGTACAAAAAAATCTAACGTCTAATGGAAGAATTAAATGCTTTACTTTTCACGTATCGGTCCCAAAACAAGTCGTCTGCTTAACTCATATCTTTTTTTTAAAAAAGGTGAAAAGGTTCACCCCTTGCGTAAATTAAATACGACGTTAAGTAATAAAAAACATTGTAAATTTTCTTACTAGCAAGTACCTTGTCCCTGTAATAAAGTCTTCCCCGTCAATTTAGTGAAGGAATACGTTCTCCTCCCCTGTCGTTTGTACATAGCTGTTACTAATTTATTAATATCATTCAAGCCAAACAAAATATTGAGGAAGTATAGGGAATAACAACATGGCATAAACTAAAATGTAAGTAATTTTTAAAAAGAGACACATAAATTATTTTCTTTTCAAACAGAACAATTTAAGAAACCTTTACTTTTAAAATAATTGCCTGGTTAAACAAAACACATTTACGCCCCCTTTCGAATGTCAAAATGTCCAGATATGTGTTTTAAATTTGCATTACAACGAGTTATATAATAAGTAAAAACATCTGTGCATACATATTGATTTTGTGAACAGTGTTGTCAGAAACATTTAAACAGTGTGCGAGTTAAAAAAAACTTCTTTATCTTAGTTAACTACAAATGCCTAGGCATCTAACAATACGGTCCATGTTAACGAACATTTAACAGGGGTTTAATAAACATTTTACATTTTTCAAGTTATATTCCTTCAATTGTCAGGCGAGTACACTGTACGGTGTTTCCCATTTGAAAATTAATTTGTCATCAGGATTTGACTAACAACATGATGCCCTAGTTAATGTTTGCTTAATACTTGGACTCTGTCCTTTCTCCTTGATACATTTTTGTAAGTAATAAATAACTCTTATTGTAATGAGTTAATTTCAATTAATGATTGCAATGACAATATTTATCTTTTGAGGACACCTGAGTCCAAGTCGTGTAACGTTTACATCACGGTTGCAATGTGCAGCTGGATTACGTCCCAGTCTTCACTGAATTACAAGTTATCAAACTTGAATACATGCCAGCTGCATGGAGTACCGCCATGTCTTAGCCGAACTTGTTAACATAGTCAAGGTTATATTGCCGTTACACCATAGGCAGCCAAACGAGCACTGCATTGCCGTACATAACGATACTGTGTTAAAGCTCCGTGTTTCTGCTTCACATAATTATATACACAATGGAGATAGCCGACTTTCTCTCTGTGTTCCTAATGGTTTCACTGTTGTGTCGTGCCAAGTGTGATGAGAGTACTGAGATTTATTATGAAAGACTGGATTTACTTGAAAATGAAATGAAAACATTTACAAACAGATCAAATATTATCCTTCATCAGTTGTCCGTCGATAAATCTGATCTGAGGATTGAACTGAAGAGGCAAGTGCTTTCTCTCAAGACTGAACTGAAGACCAACATACGGCAACACGTCAATGAGGCCCTGTCTGGTATACTTAAAGGTGAGTCCATTGAAGATATGATAAGGTCTCAGGTTTTCTCTGAGGTGAGGCATTTAAAACGTAGTAACCACCAAATGAAAAGAGAACTTCATCAACTGGAGAAAGCACTCAGGCATGTTCAGGACAACATGAATACCAGGGAAACTCTCCAGAAAGGTGAAAGAGAAACCAGTGAGTTGATGACATGTTCTAGATGTCTTGTGAAATCAGAACTGTTAACAGTTCAGTTAGCAGATCGTGACAGTCAAATCCATGAGTTGAACCAGAAGCTGGGGGAATGTAAGGTTTCGCAGGACCATTCAACTGGACACACTCGTGGAGACAATCCTTCAAAGGTTGAATGTTCTAATTACCGTAACACAGACGTAACAAAAGAGTTAGCAGAGCATGACCGTCAAATCAGTGAGCTCAACCAGACTCTGAGGACACATGTTGATGTATGTAAACCATCCGATATAACTATTATCAAGGAAATTGTTTCAGCTTTGGAAGCAACCACGCTGACGCCAACAGTCTCATCAACCACAACTTCTGTACCAACAACAACAAGACTAGCAACTCCTGAACCAATTGAAGAGAGAAATCGTATCCTTGTGGCACCATGGTCCCGCAGTGCTCAATTCCGTCAGTTCAATGTCAAGACAACAACTTTTGACATATATCCTTATCTTTCGCTTATGAAATATGATTGTGTCGCCTATGTTTCCCAACTAAATTCTTTATTGATTGGTTTATATAGACCAAACAGGATCATTATCTCAGAACTTGACACTTCCAATTATGAAATCATAAGAAACAAAATTAGAACACGAGGTATAGCAGCTGATGAGGGAAGAGGAATGGTGTTCCTCACAACAGAAAACCCCACCACAATTAGTAAAATGACACTACGCGGGAATGACTTCTCTACCTTAGTGAGAATATCAAGTTCCAATCCTCGTGCTATAGCTGTAAATCCCAAAATAAAGACTGTATATGCTTGTGCTTATGATGAACTTTTCACAGTATTTTATGATGGCACAGCTTTAACGACACTTGATACTGGTTCTGGAATGCATTCAGTAACTCTGGACATCATGAATGGTATTCTGTATTATGGCAAGAGGAAGAGGCTGATGAAAATGTCCCTGACTACCGAGGTCATTAGTGAAGTGACACAGTTTAACTTTTGTATTTGGAATCTGGTTTCCTACCAAGACAGAGTGTATTATTCGAGCTGTTCTAAAAAACCTGGTGTACTGGGAGCAGTGGATGTAGGACAGAACATCGTGTCCAATACACTTCAGACAATGAACATGGCGGGTGCAGACATCTATTCTATTTGCTTGATCCCGTGAATAAACTTAACAAAGGTTTGTTCTAAATATAATTGACGAATTATTTTCGTTATTTTTTCCCTTTATCAATTCCTTTTCAGTATGTAATGACGTCTGTAAGGAAATGTCCAGGAGTCAGAAAAAATGCCCTCATTATTTCCTGAAACAATTAATATAAGCGTTATCTGGATTTATGTTTAGTTATTGTAATGAAGTTATTTCTTTAAGAAAATATTTTATGTTGGTCCATTCTATAGAATATGTCAGAAGTAAATAACAACATGTTTAGATGCAAACTGATTCTTTTCTCATTTAAAAAGTCTTTTAATTTTGACACTAAATCTTGCATTATGTTCTTTGATCAATCAAAATCAAGGGAACTTTATTTATTCTTTTTGTGTTACAGTGAACCAATACACAGAGTACAGTTTACTTTTATCTGATGAAATATGTTTTATCCTCTTCTTGAAGTAAGTGTTATGATGATATTGACACTTTTATTAATTTCAAGTCTTTACGAGGAAGAGTCGAAACAGTTGATGGAGAAATATGTGTAGGCCCTACTCATTTGTTACTCTTCAGGTAGAACATGACTGCTGTTTGGACAGTTGTTTTGTACCAAATACTTTGACACAAGGAAAATGGCCATTATCATTCACATTCACGGATTTGAAACAAGTTCCATTTTTAATTTTAATATTAATTAAAATTAATTATAGTTAAAGTAAAGGAATCGTTTTTGTCAATATTATTCTATAATTATTGTTTGTTACAGTATACTCAGCTTCCAAACGCAAGGCATAACTCTTGCCAGTCTGCATTACTGGCTGATTTAACCCTTGCGGTATTTCCCTCGCTTTGTTGTGTCAAGATAGTGAATCGCTACACCAGAAATGCATAGCGGACCTGTATTTCTAAACACAGATTTCTTAAGGAAATACTGCAAAGCCTAAATCAGCCAGTAATGGAGACTGGCAAGAGTTATGCCTTGCATTGGGAAGTTGCAGTATACTATATACAGGGAAAACAGGTCGTTCATCTCTGTTGCGCAACATATTTGCGCTAAACCTCACTTCGTTCGCACAAAGGGGAAACTGGTCGTTCATCTCTATTGCGCAACATATTTGCGCTAAACTTCACCTGTTCATAGAGGTTCCTCTTACACTAACATAACACAGAAACCATAACTGTAAATGTGAACAACATTCAATTATAGCGGGTATGACCACCCCGGATGCCTGGATGCAATCGGGATAACATCTCCTGCCACAAAAAGTGGTAAAAGGTCTGATGATGTCAGACCTGTACATGTTGTACCCGTAATAACCCCATACTGTAGCATTCCTATCGCCCTCTCCAGTTCTACCGAGGTTAAACGTGACAAGTATATTGTGGTTATCTGCATTAGTTTCCCTTTCATGTGTTTCCAGTCCAACCTTAAACATTTCCTGTTCAAGAAGCACCACAATTTCTGTCTCTCTTGGTGATTTGATTTTTGGGCACTTTACAAATGGGCTTATTTGAATTATTTATTTATTAATTTTGAAATCATCCTCGACGTGCATTTTGTCTTTGTTGAATATTATTTTTGCAATCTCAAAACAACAAAAAACTATGGGTGCGTGCTTCAGTCGAGGTCACTTTTACTGATAACACAGAGGACAACCTGACAACTTAAAGACCAACTTCCCAACGCAAGTCACAACTCTCGCCAGTTTCCATTACTGGCTGGTTTAGACCTTGCGGTATTTCTTTAAGATTTCCGTGCTATGAAATGGGAGTCCACTATGCATTTGAGGTGCAGCAATAAACTATATCAGTACTTAATAACGAGGGAAATTCTGCAAGGCTAAAATCACTGGTGGAGACAGACAAAATGTATGCCTTGCGTTGGGAAGTTGCTCAAGAACATGTATCTGTAGATTTAAAGGGGCTGTAGCACGTTTATTGTAAAAATCCATTTTTTATACAAATTTCCCATTTATTACATAGTTTGTGTAATTTAAATTTACTTTAGATGGTAAAACATCTTATTACACAAACCACTTATCCATATTGGTAATAACGCTGTTGCGTTTGAAGCAAACATTGCATGGCGGCCATTTTATTGTGAACACAATGTATTATTTAGAATTAAAATAACGAGTCCTATGGCTCTCCTGAACCAAGTACATTAATTGATTTTCCGAAGAGAGAAGGTTTTTCAAATACATTTCATCGACCTATTGAGCGGAAAACGTGCTACTTCCCCTTTAAAGGGGTCACATACATGTTTACTCTTTCTTCTACACATTGCTGGAGAAGAGCCAATGTCAAAGTGAACTTTCGGACTGACCTGGTTTTCATATACAGGCGACCTGATATCTTCTGTCTATCAAACATGAAGGATTGTTGACTATATATAAAGAAGAGAAAGAATGAGTCATACAATGTTATTGAAAGGAGGGTGAATGTAATATTCCGAGCAAAAAACGTACGTGTAATCTTTCCTCTGTTTATGTTAAGGGATTCAGTCTTTGGCTCGTTTCCTTTGTTCTTCTCACGATCTGAAAATTAACACAAAATAAAATCTGCATATCTTGTAATGTATATCTTAAAGGGAAACCGCGTCGAGGAGAAATATGAAATCGATATATCTACTTATGCTGATTAACGTGTCTGGTAAAGAGTCACAGACCCCAAATTATGACAATTCTACTAATTAGTAATAAAAACTACTGCATGTAGACTGTGAAGCGAAACGTAACTCATTAGCAGGCTCGTTAATCAGCATAGGTAGATAAAAGTGATCTCATGTTTTATCCTCGACGCAGTGTCCCTTTAAAGTAGATAAGTTATAAGTATGGGATAAAACATGCCAAAGGTTGTTTATGAGCTTTAAAACCCGCAACCCGAGGGATAAAAACGAGGGACGTTAGCCTTAATGAAGGCAGTGTGTGTCCATAGCGGCAGAGGTGATGTGTAGTCTAGTGGTTACTGCTTTGGTCGTCTGATTTAATTGCCGGTGGTTAAGACATAAAATTACACTCGAGATCGCTTATATATTTGATGGTAAAAAGTGATATATTTAATGAAATGAACAAAGCGTAAAATATAGTACGTTTTTGATTAAACTTCATTAGTTATACTCACCATTGTTATTCTAAATAGATGAAAGAAATCACAAAGAAGTTTATAAGTTTTTAGATATTAGAATGCCAGTGTATGAATTTCCAACAAACAATACTAGACATAAATACAAATTGATTGATATGGTGGCTGATTTCTGCCATTCGCGTCTTCGCTACTTCCTGTTATTCTAAGCTAGGGCGAAATAGCGAGGTTGCGATGCGAAGTAGCGAAGTAGCGAAGCGGCGATGCGAAGTAGCGAAGATGCGATGCGAAGTAGCGAAGACGCGATGCGAAGAAGCGATGCGAAGTAGCGAAGACGCGAAGGTTTTGCTTCGCTACTTAGCATCGCCACTTCCTTACTTCGTATCGCCATTTCGCGTCTTCGCATCGCCACTTCGCTACTTCGCATCGCTACTTCGCTATTTTGCATCGCTACTTCGCTACTTCGCATCGCTACTTCGCTATTTCGCACGGCCACTTCGCTACTTCGCCTCTTCGCGTCTTCGCTACTTCGCTACTTCGCGTCTTCGGCATTTCAATACTTTGCTTCTTTGCTATTACGTAACTTACTGTTTTCCCGAGCATTCATATTTAATCCATGAGAATTCTTTAGATAAGTTAATCCACTTAAAGTGTCTAAAGGTCGCTATTATGTACATACACATATTGCAAAGTTATTTTAGTAAGCAATTTACTGGCATGCAAAAACATCTTTCTGTCAAATAACTTGATAATTTTATAATAATTAAGAAATCCATATCACTAAAGAGGGAATTTCCATGAACCTGTACATAGATACCTTCATGCATTACATAAGTTAATTTGATTGCGAAAAGCTCACTGCAGTTCATACAAATCGGCGCACTCTGCAAATATCCGTATCCGTGAAATATATTCATCAACATTGCTATATATATATTTAGTCAGTCGTAAAAAATCAAAGGGAAGAACAAAATAATTAATATTTTCAAAATTAAATATAGTTGTCTTACAGGGTTAACTTATGTTAAACAAATAAAAACAGTTTGTGTGAAGTGTAAAAAGTATATCACAGCAGAATATTTGTGTGACATTGTGTATCAAAATTAGCCTAAAAAAAAGCTCTGGATGGTCCGATTCATGAAAAATTAACTAATAATATTACCTATACGGGTGAGAAGACACAGGTGATTATTTTTGTGATTTTGCACATGTGCTTTCAAGTGATTCTCAACGTTGATTGGTCGGTTACCCGGAGAAAGAATGACTATGACGTCATAAAACAATGGTCTGACGCGACGAATTATCTTATGACGTCACAATGTTACTGTGGCGACGGGTCCTTCACAGCGGCCGCCCAACATGAAAATGTAATAACCAAGCATAATTTGGTCAATTTAATTGCATAATGGGTAATATATAGAATAACCAACTCGGTACGAGTGATTACGGGAAATATCCACTCGTCTAAATAATGTTCAGAGCCACTCGCTAAAGCTTGTGGCTGAACATTATTTAGACTCATGGATATTTCCTGTAATCACTCGTACCTCGTTGGTTAATTATTCTCTAAGTGCATGGTTATAAACCCTTAACATGATAATAAGATGTATGACTTCAGTGTATGGAGCTTAGTTTAGTAATTTGAGGTTACAAAACCGTTTCTTTAACACTTGAATGACTCAATTCTACTCACGTGTATGAAACTGTAAGACTAATTGTTTAAATAAGGTATTTAAACCTAATTGATTTATTAGTAATTAGATTTGATATAAAATGCTGATATTCAACTATGGCAGTTGCACTACGTACGTTCATGTATGTGTTCAGCCAGTCTGAAACTTTTTTCAAATTTGTTTCCTGTAAGTCACTAAACATGGACTTGGAGTTCAATCAATCAAACTTGAATCAAATAATATTCAGTATGAAGGTCATTGGCCATATACATAGAGTTTTGTACATACAATATATAGTTTACACATTTACATGCTCATCTGCATACATATATTATATACCATGTACATGATATTCAACAACAGATATAGGTATGGCTAAATTAAATTAAATTTATGATTAGATACCATATAAATATGTTATGATGTTAAACATTTGAGTTATTCTTGAAATAGCTTACATCGTCGCTCATACGAGTGCATAATATAGAGACTGAGCATTTTAAAACTATGTGCGATATTTGTATTCATAACATATTTGTTTTTAACCCGCTTGGGAAGTACATACAGCGCAAATCATCATTATTTGAACAAATGAAAGTAAAATTATATTCATCTTCTAGCCCTCCATTTACAAATAGGCATTGTTCTAAAATATGTATTAGTACTATACCATCTTCCCTCATTAAATTCCAACCTTAACAGCTCAGCTCTTAATTTAACCAGCTAATTTATAATCTGCAATCTCAAAAATATATTCTTCTGGACAAAATACACTTTTGAATGCTCTATTTTAAAACTATTTAAAGATGCCACACGTATACATAGTATCCATATCATTCTTCATTAGCAATAGATGCTCCAAGTTCTGTGATCTTGAAACTGCCTCTTTTGTAAATAATTAAACCTCTTGGTTCGAATTATCATGATAGTAAAACCATTTATGCTCAATTTTGAAGAAGCAGACAAAGTGTCTTCCAATGTTTGTCCACTTGGTAAAGTCGAATAATGATTAAACATTAAATAACTCCTTTAGAAGTCACATAATCAAAGATAATCAAATTTATAAACTTAATAACGTTGTACTAGGTATGAATACAAACACTCGCGAGCAAAAGAACGTACAGACATGATAGGTACAACAACGCAAGATAGTGTATGAATGAGTGATTAACAGGACTTTCTCATTAGTGACTAGAGAAACTATATGTACATTGTATATATTGACAATTTCTAAACGTACATGCTTTGCAATTAACACAAAGTTGTGTGAGCGGGGCATAAATAAACCACCACAGAAATATCGGGTTTAAATATAACTAAAGACAACGGGTACAATGGGTATAACATCATGACAGTTAAACACAAAATGTGTTTTAATGCAAAGAGACCAGGGCTGGACACACTTTGACCTTCATATTGTCACTATATTAGCGTTAATTTTATTATATATTTTATATATTTCCATATAATTTGTTGTGGACAATTTCACTTTGATGCCAATCTATCCAGTATAATGACAATATCATGATGTTTAGTCGTGATTATGATCGGAACCGGACAATTGACCCAAAGTAATTGTTGAAACTCATCTGTAGCAGACAAAAATACAGATGTGAACCGGTATTGTTTAATAGATCACATTATTAGTAAATATGCGTGTATAGTGGGGTTCGAACACAAATTGGGACCCGTTTGGCATAGAAGCTAAACTCACGGGCAAAAGAAACGTCCCCATACAAAATACAAGATATTTCAATCATCGGGCGATAAATGCGACTGAAACAGCGTTACATCATGTCTTCAGACCCAACAATACTAAATATGAATTTTCAAAACATTATCTATTCATAACTCTGAGAAACACAAGTTTTAAGAAATGGTCGTTTTGGAATCTCCTTAACTAGACGAGATAGAAGCCTCAAAAAGCCAGTTTTGGCTTGTTTTGAGACGTCCTACAGTAAAGACGCGTCAACAAATTTAAATCAAAGAAGGTTATTTATGTCGGGGATATCTTAAGTTAATTAAATTTCTACTTCTTCAATGTTTTAAACTTAAATACTAAATATTGTGGGCCAAAAACATCTTTAAAAAACGATATATTTCTTAAGAAAACATGTGGCTACCAAATACATACAAAATCTATTTTCTCCAACATCAATATTTCATTTTATACTGTTTTCAAAATGTGGTGACGTTTCTTTTGCCCGTGAGTTTAGTCATCCTATATATTTGTTCTTTAATGTTCCTATTCAATGCGTTACTTTTGGATATTTCTTTTCCTAAAATATTTTTTGGTTATAAATTATATTTCTGAAACAAAGCATTGAAATCGATATGCATGTTCGGTATTTATCAATTGTATTTATGTGTGTTGATGTTAGTAAGACAAGTATTACAGTCAGAGTCAAGGACAGATACTGTTTCAAGTAATTAATTTTTGGAATGATTGATACCCTTTTGAAAATATAATGTAGACATCACCGTAGTTTGGGATATGAAAAACGAGGATAAACCATAGAATAATGAAATATATAAATAAATAAGAAGGTTGTGTGTGAATGATTGTAAGATTGGAAGTGAATCATATAAAGGAAACAGCCTTCACAAATATGGTATAATGTATCATCTGTAAAGCATATTGTGCTATGACAAATTACCTTGTTTTGGTGAAATATTTATCATCATAATCTATATTTTCAATATTTGTAAACATTTGAACACACCAAAATAGTAAGTTCAAGTAGATCGTTATTTATTGTCGAGTCAGTCAAAATAAAGTGGCGAAGTAGCGAGGTAGCGAAGCAACGAAATAGCGAAGACTGGTGATGCGAAGTAGCGATGCGAAGTAGCGATGCGAAGCAGCGAAGTGGCGATGCGAAGTAGCGAAGTAGCGATGCGAAGTAGCGAAGCAAAACTCTTCGCGTCTTCGCTATTTCGTATCGCTACTTCGCATCGCTACTTCGCATCGCCATTTCGCTACTTAGCATCGTGTCTTCGCTATTTCGCATCGCGTCTTCGCTGCCTCGCATCGCCACTTCGCTACTTCGCATAGGTTGTAATAACACGAAGTAGCGACGACGCGAATGACAGATATCAGCCACCATAACGTAGCGAAGTGGCGATGGGAAGTAGTGAAGTAATGATGCGAAGTAGCGAGGTGGCGATGCGAAGTAGCGAGGTGGCGATGCGAAGTAGTGAAGTGGCGATGCGAAGTAGCGAAATAGCGAAGCAAAACCTTCGCTATTTCGCTATTTCGCATCGCGTCTTCGCTACTTCGCATCGCCGCCTTGTTACTTCGCATCGCCACTTCGCTATTTCGCCCGAAGACGCGAGTGGCAGATATCAGCCACCATCCCTCTCAGCCATCATACTAACGGGTTTTTAGTTGCAGTTGAACAAGGATATATCAATGCAGAAACAAGAGGTAATCATTTTGATAAGTAAATGACAAATTGACCAGAATTTCATAAATGATGTGTAATTACATGTTAATGTGTGTTAAATTTATCAATATTGCTTGTGAGATCTCGTTTCTGGCTGAAAGTGTGGTTTAATCCAATTTGCTACGATGTTTTATTTCATGATGAATGAATTCAGTGCTATATTTCTATTTTACTGATATTCCTTACAGACACTTCATTTCAGTAGGTGAATCGTTGTATTTGTGGCTTCTTCTAACCACTCCTGCATGTTGTTGCAAATACTGTCGACATAATGACAATCGAAAAATAGATGGTTTCGCATTATTGTTCACAAAAACATTTATTTGCATTTATATCTTGAATAAAAAAGCAATCTGTGGGGGGATTTTATGCACACTTGAATATTGAAAGCATGTTAGTTTTGAGTATAGGTTTGATCAGAGGATAAAGACCACACAAACGATCACCAAGTAATATGTTGTCCTAGGGAATAGTATGAACAATATGAACCCTGATATGATTGCCCGCGTTGGTAATAATGATTGTATTATATTTTGCATATGGTCTTTCTATCAAAGCATTTAGTTATTAATTGAGTTTTAACACTTTAATAAGCGAAGCTTAATGAAAAAAAATAAACTACATAAAGTACCCTTCGTACTCTGATATGATGTGATATTTGATAGAGTATTGATTTATCTCAGTAACGCCTCGCCCGTTAAATTGTTTAGAACCTGTGTATAACCTTTCTGTGAGACGGATACACGGTATCTGTAACTGAGCTTTAATTTGGAGCCATGTCCTATTTATAAAAAAAATCTCATCATCTTTCGAAAAGGAAAACCATCATATCTCAGAAAAATAATCGATAGCAGTTAATCTTGACCAATATATAGTCCTGTTAATAGTGACCTGATTTAACTTTCTATTTGTATTTCAAATTATATCCGAAGGAGCACTCAACAACCACTGTAGAACTGAACTAGAATGTATAACAATAACATTTATCAATCAATAATTTCAAATATCATTCCAAAAACCCAAATATGCTACGATAATTAAGTTATTTAGCTCCTTTTACCCCGTTACAGTATGTTTTATGAGTCACAGAAACGGACAAACGGCCTGTGTTAAACTCATCGGCAAAAGAAACGTATCACCTCAGTTGATTTTATCATATGTATGATTTTCAATTGCAAATATCTCAAGTTTTCGAAATGATAATCTAAAACTGAAAAGTACAGGTGTTAAGTCAGCAGTCAATGAATACTTCTACATGTTTTTTTAATTTAAAAAACATAATTAAATTTTAAATTTTAAACTTCTTCAAAAATTATTTTTGATGATACACAATTGTCCATTGACATATAAGACATATTCTATTGATAAATGTGCCTGATTCTGCACAAATTTACAACATTTTAAACATGGTAGGGATCATGTTGGTGGAAGAAATTTTAACTTAACTGTAACCACAGTCACTACTTAATTCATCCAAACTACTGCAGATAAGTATTATTGTATCGTGTCACAGTCAGATGCATCTGATTTCTTTTAAATATTGCATTAATCAAAACCATCTGTGGTGATAAGTTTCTTTTGCCGATGAGTTTAGTTTCAATAATGTCATCCAACTGCTGCTCGCCGCATCGATAGTATTTTCTCTATTCACCTTCACCTCGAATCTCCTTTAAACAACATTTCATGGTATGTTGAACCACTGATTGTGCAGTGATCAACTAGCCTCAAACCTATTACGTCAAAGAAAAATTCTTACTTCTTAAAAAAAACATTACTTTGATGAACATATGTCTTTGATTAAAATATACTTAATGAAAACATTTTAAAAATTTAACTTTGAAATGAATTGTTGATAATTAGAAAAATAAATTTGTTATGAAAAATGTGTTATGAACTATCTAAGACTGATAAGCACTTGACTTGAATGATAAAAACACATCCTTAATTTTGGATTTGATTTCTTAAATGGAGAACTACAAAAATGATGCAGACAGTTGTAATTATGATCACGTGCAAAAGAAACTCCCCAGCATGTTAAATATATAATTATTTGAGTATAAAACTGAAAAACTGATGTCGGAGAAAGTAGATTTGGAATGTATTGAGACCATGTTTTGTATAGAAGTATTCACAATGTCATACATCATAGTATGAAAATTTTATTTCTATATCTGTGCAAATACTCGTAGTGTGCTGATCGCTTTCCAAAACTGTTTAGAAATTTAAAAGGGGCCGTTCTGTCGGCAAAATCCGCCATATTGGATTTTGTGCATTACGCGAAATGAAAACACGCTATATTGGTCCTGATTTTGCAACTTGTTAGTAATTAAAGATTTGCACTGATAGAATGTTCACATAGTAACACATAAAGTGTCATAAAACTGACAAACAATTTGCTGTTATGCGGTAGCAAACTTTTCTCCACTCGTATCGCTGATGGATGGCTTTAGTTCTCATTGTTTTCATTTTCAAACAAATTTGCGCTTGTCTTTATCAAGTTGTGAAATATAAGTATATCAACATATTAACTATGGACATGGACATGGACTTGGTCGAGACTATTTTGTGAAATCTTCTTTGACACATCACAATATAGAAAACTGTCACTCGGTAGTAGTGGTGATTGTATATCATTTAGCCACACATCCCAGAGACACGTCAAAGGCGGCGTAAGGACTGGAGGATAACCAGTTGTGGACTTCACTGTCTTTCGCTCTGTTGGTATATGAAATCATATTTATAAATGTTGGACCTTCAAGGCGAAGACAGTAGACGCGATGTTTTCAATAATAAAAAAATATCTACAAAATATATATGAAATCCTACTTTATAATGGTGGACCTTGAGTGACAGTCACCGATATTGCAGACGAAGACAGTAGATGCGCTGTTTTCAATGGTAGATAAATAAATATCTACAAGCTGTATATGAACATACTGGGATACGACTAATGAAGTTACAGGATCAGTCTTGTGGGCACCCTAAAAGAGGTTCTAAAACAGGTGAGGATTGTGATTAAAATATCTTTATTTCATTTTGTTTCAATTGATATAATGTTTTTAATTTTAATTGTATAGTGATCTTGAATATATGCATAAAATGCTTAATGGCCGTATATTTCGAAATCACTAATATATACTAAAGTTATTTACATATAATTAACAATTTTGATTTTTATTATAACCGACACTTTTATGTTTTACGCTTGGTGAATAACAAAGGAAACGGCGAGATCTCAGGAAAGTAAAACGTAAAATTAATGCAATTGATATTTTTGGTTTCTGACATATAAGTTGAATATATATCATTGAGTATTTCCTAAATGTAAATATCAAATACAATTCATTGATAAATATAACAACGCAAGGAAAACTTCATCTTCATCTAATGTTCTCAGGACTAAACTCACCTTACGTTGAATTACAGAATTAAAAATAACGTTCAAAGTTTACCATAAAATATAATATTTTAGTTCATACAGTAGACTTAAATTAAATATATTGCCACCAAATATTTGGCGCAATTCAAGACATCAATCATATTCAGTAATTTCCCATAGACAAAAGTGTTAACAAGATGTTGCGAGAGTAATTTTTATGAATCTATTCTTGGTTTAGAATAATGTTTTTGAATCTATTCTTTGTCGGTTAATTCTGCAATCATGTTCAAAATATAGGAAATCATCTAAGCTGTAGATACACTATTTCCATATTGTTTCTGATAATTATCAAGAAACCTACATCTTATCAAACAACACATATACAACATGCCGATTAGGTTTGACATCACAGTCAATGGGACATTGGAATCACAGGTTGTACATACGATGTTTAACCAAGTGTAATTCGAGAAAAAGTCGACTGATAAAAGACATGTAATTATGTATAGCCGAGATGATCACCATTCAGTCTGCAAAATAAGACAGCAAAGGTACTTTAATTCTTGCAACAACTAATTAAAACATATGTCTATTAGATGTTGTATGTACATGGATGAAGGCGTCACCACGTTGGCGGTGGCTTAGTTACTCACTTACTACCTAATGCATTAACTGCCCTATGGTTTTTGGAGAAACTAACGGTCCCTTAAACTATGTTAGACATTTGGAGGAGCGATATGGTTGGGAGCGGGATAAGTATATGGGTTGGGGCTTGCACTGCGGTTTAGCTATTGTTAAGCCATATCAGACATGTTAACATCTTATTTTAGCAATATACATGTAGTATTTGAGATCTAAAACAATTGATAATAAATCATGCAAATCCTTTATTACCCACACCCTAAAAGTCAGGCACCAACCGCCAACAAAATACGCCTTTGCTAGATGTGTGAGTGTGTGAAATTGAATTCATATGTGTGCGTCTCATAGCAAATGCGTAATAGTTTGTACCTTGTACATGTACCACATCCTCGGTCACCCCGGATTTAATATATGCTACGTTTCTCTCCACTATAACACCCCTGGGAAGCTCTACCAGAGAAATTTGTACTAAAATTACCCGTCCTTGGTCGGTATGACGAAGTCATTAACCAAAGAAAATGCTCAATAGGATAAGACGGAAATGGTCAAGGGAGATAACCGGTGACGGATGGCTAACAAAATGACCTCGCGTGCTTTCAAACGAAGTGATATGATTTGTCGTTGGCTCGCAGGTCAAAACTGCGTAGCAAGCTGATTGGCTCATGCCGGCCAAGGGCGGGTAATTTGAGTACAGATTTTCTGATGAAGTTTCCCAGGGGTAATATAGTGGAGAGTATCGGAGCATATATAAAACACTGGGTAACCGAGGATGATGTACCATCACTGTCGATATGCCAGATGTAAAAGTGGATTTTGTAGACTTAGCTTCATGTATTTTCACAAATATTCTCAAATGTTCCCGGTTTAGGTTTTAGTTATTACTTAACGTGAACCACATACCTTTTATTCAAAAAATTAGACCTCCCTGTTGAATGATTCTACCCTTACTACAAGCTATGCATCAACATGATGTTTATTTATGTAATAGCCAATTTCAGTTACTGTAGATTATGCAGAAATGATTTGAACCAGGGAAAATTGAAGCGACCAAATACTGACAAAAGTTGACTAAAATTGAGTCTTTGAAATTATAATCTTTATTTACTGTTCCCTCGGCCCAGAATGAATGCATAAAGGAAGAAAGGATCAAGATTGTCTTAACATGATTTTTATTGAATATACACTTGTGAAATTGACTATTACAATCATCTATAAAATCAGGGACATATAATGTCCCTGATAGAATGCATCTCTGCCTGTGTCTCTGTCTGTGTCTCTGTCTTTGTCTGTGTCTGTGTCTGTGTCTCTGTCTGTATGTCTGTATGTCTGTCTGTCTGTCTGTCTGTCTGTCTGTCTGTCTCTCTCTCTCTCTCTCTCTCTCTCTCTCTCTCTCTCACACTCCCTCTCTCTCTCCCCCTCGATATCTCTCTCCCTTCCAGTGTCTGTCTCGCCTACCCCTCTCCCCATTCTATAGTTATCTCTCCTTCTCTCTTTCACCCTATCACGCTATCTCGCTGGACCGCATCATTCAGGCATGATTGGGTTGTAAACAAACCGTACATATCTTCATTATAAGGCCTTGTATGCAAACACAGTATTGTAACCACAACGCGCCACATCGCTTGCACTTGGCTGATCAACTGGGTCACATCGTTATAACGCGCATTCAGTGAACGTCTCACATGACCAGTTTCACAACAACGTCTGTCCAAAATGGCGTTCCAACAATGTTCTCAAACTTCTTCTAAAGATGCTTGGCCTGAACTCGAAGGAAAGGTAAGGCCCCCTTTGTCTATTTAGTTCTGTGTTGTATATATGATATACCTAATGGTGTTTATGGACGCTATTTAAGCAACTTTGTTTGAGAGCAGTGACATTTCAATGTTGTGAACATCGATCCTGTCACTTGCATCATTATTGATATGATGGACTACGTTATTGTATTAACCATTTCCACAAGAGCCTTTGGACATGCTTTCCGTCAAAATGTTGTCTATGTGCATTTGAAAAGATGACGAAATCATGCCCTTACTGTGCTTTGTGTGTAGCGAATGTTTCCAAAGGGTTGACATCTGATTCCAAGTAAAGGATTTTGAGGCAAAGAATAGCTACCCTAGTTATTTATAACGATTTAGGGCAATAGTATTTCAGCACATCAAAATACACCAAGTCTATTCTGCTAAACAATCTATCGTTCTGCTTGAGTGTGTCTTTCTTGCTACATCTCCTTTGTACCGAGTGTAGTAGAAGTTGGTAACGCTTGATACAGAGAATGTAAAGTAATTACGGATTACAACATGTGACACTTTTCAAATGTATTTAGATACTATAATTAACATATTATGTAATAGTATTATGATACATGCCTCTTTATTTTCCGGCTTCATTTCTCATTGTGTTTATTTGTTAATGATTGTGTGCTAGTCTTTATCAAATTGTTAAATAACAAGTCATCAAAATATTACCCAAGTAAAATGTTCAACTGGCTTGTGTCATAATCTGATATAAATGATATTCATGATTTTTTTGTGTTATTTGAAACGTGTTATCAACATTGTAAGATCATTACGTTACAGGGCAACGTGCGAGTTTAAAATTCCAGAATATCCATGCCCTCAATGGCAATGAATTGCTGGAATATATCATATTTTGAACTTTACCATCTGAACACAATTTATGATAACACATCAGTCATTCAAAGTCATTTTAACATTTAAAATTTCCCTTATTATATGTTCCTTAATAATATTCATAAACAATTTTAAGATTATTATATTTCGTCTGTTACAGAATGGGGAGGAGGCAGCGAGTACAATCCGTGACGAAAATCCTGCTCTGACGGTAAGAAAGTGTTGTCAACTAGTGTTCGAAAGTGTCATCAAATGTTCAACAAATAACAAAATATTGTCAAAAATGTCTTAATAACGTCTTGAAACTACACCCTTCGTACAGAAGTACTAAACTGTCACTCATCATGTTATGATGATGCACTTTTAATGGGGCTGCAAAATTTATTTTTTGGAATGACCCATTTATAATGCTGGTTTATATAATTTAAATTTACTTTAGAGGATAAAACATCGTATTCCAAAAAACAGTTATCCGTAGTGGTCATAACAGTGTTGCAAATAAAGCATAAATTGTATGGCGACCTTTTTATTGTGAACACATTTTATTATTTTGAATGACAAAACGATTCCCATGGCTTTACTGAGTAATGTACACATATTTTTAACTTGATTTTCCGAGAGAAGGCTGTTTCAATATTGGTAAAATATGTTTTCAAAACATTCCATCGACTTATTTTAGCGAGAAAAACGTGGTACTGCCCCTTTAACTATAAATGCTGAAATAAAAAGGTACGGTAAGTTTCAACCTCCGTAATGTCATCATATTTTATTTCTGCCAAGTCAACGTTGTTCTATTTGCTGAAAACGTTTATTTTCATGGTTTAAAAGTTTTGGTTGCAGTTGCCTATAGGGACTGCAACCATCTTCAAAACTTACTCGATATCCATGTGAATTTACAATCAACCAAATTCAGAAGTCATCTAATATAGCGTGTAATAAATAATTACTTCAGTAATAACTCCATTTGGACAATTTTAAGAGTTTTGGTTGTATTTGAATATAGCTTGGTTAGATCCACCGTCATTACTTATGTTATATATACAATAACCTTTTGTTAAAAAAGATTACTTTTATTTTCTAGGTTAGTGTTGTACCAGACAAATCTCCAGTTACCATGGACTATCGGCCAGACCGTGTGAGGATATTCGTAAACGCTGACGGGATAGTCGTAAACACGCCTAGGACTGGCTAAAGTTATTAGTGACGCCATGTGTTGGCGGCGTGTACGTGGCAAAACCCATAGACAGCCCATAATTGACCGTTATGAACTCTTGACATATATCATCAATGTTGAAATACATTTAAATGTTTTATTTGAAGAACAATATTTCAGTGTCATGTTTTGTACTTAAATATATACTTAAGTACACTCAACCGCAAAAGAAACGTCACCACATTTTCAGCAGTGTACAACACGAAATACTGCTGCCCGAGTTGATTTTGAATGCTTTTTAGAGGAAGATGATTTGTAAAGATATACCCGCAATTTTATACTGTCATAGTTCATATTATTTTATTTATATGCCTGTTCAAGTACACTTGAGGTGATGAAATCGCTTTTTAAAAATGGTTATAAACCAGAAAATTTCGCATTTAATGAAAGATGTTGTCAACAGAATTAACCTTCTTGGACTTAATTTGTTGGCTCGTCTTTACTGTAGGGCGTCATACCACAAGCTAACAAAGCCCTTTTGACTCTCCTATATTATCGAAATTCGAAACGACGATTTCTTTAAACGTGTGTTTCTCAGAATATGAACAGATTATGTTTTCAAATTTTTAATTTAGTTTAATGGGCTTCTGTATACATTGTGTATCACTATTTCAGTTGTGTAAATCACTCGTAGAATGAATTATCTTGACTTTAGTATGGTGACGTTTCTTTCGCGATCATAATAACACATATCTCCATTAGTTTGGATAAATTAAATATTATCTGGGAAATGTTTAATTAAAACACCGTTGTTAATGTTGACAGCGATAAAAAATGAAAGTTACACCAACATGATCCTTACCATGTTAAAGATATTTTAAGTTTAAAATTGATATTTTATTTAAAACTTAAAATCACGTAGAAGTATCCTTTGACTGATGACTAAACGCCTGCACTCTTTAGTTTTAGCTTGCGACGTCCAAAACTTAAAATACCTGTATAATTGAAAATCATAATATGATAAAACCAATTGAGGTGTATAATGTCGTTTGTACCTCAAGTTAGATAGTCGGCATAACGGTTAAGTTTTTGTACAGATCATGTTAGTCCATTTTTTCAGACAATGCTTTGTTTTAATGTTGTTCAAGTTCAATAAATTTTCAAAACGGTTTTAGTGTTTAAGTGTTAGTGTTTTAGTGTTATCTTTATATTACACAAATTGATATCTACTGAAACAACAAATCCCTTCTGTGCCCTAAGTTGCTTCATATTGTGGAGCTTGTTGTATGCTAATTAATAGGCATCGTCTGAACCATCCTCGATAATCCAGGGTATAGATTCCAATAAATCTGAACTATATATATGCTGTAGATTTATCGGATCTATACCCTGGATTGTCGAGGATGCGCCTGAAATGGTACATGTTGAATTCCGACTCTTCTCAAGTGCATGTATGACCATGGCGCAGACTTGTATTTCGCTTGGTCTAACTTCAACGACTAACGATTCATAAAACAAACGAAAATGTACTGTTTTATAGACACAGCGTCGAACAAAATTGAAATACTGACCGGTGGTATGTACATACAAGATCTCCGTCATCATAGGTGGAGCCATGGGTCACAACCAAGTTACATCATCATAGGTGGAGCCATGAGTCACACCCAAGTTACATCAGCATTTTTCTAAATGAAGTGGAGAAATGGGGTATGGGGTCAAGAGGGAGCGGGCCAGGGGGTTTGAAGGACTTTAGTGTATTTGTTTATTTTCGAATACGTAGTTACTATGATACCTGGTGTTCTTATTGAGTAGTTATTAGTACCAATTATGCGGATGACAAAGCATGCCAAAAGGTTTTTATGGATTTAAATTCTCAAGGATAAGGGTTAATGTAATGGTTAATGTTTTATGAAGCTTACAAAACGACCTCAAATAGCATCAAATTGATTCATTACGCGAAAAAGCAAAAGAGTCGTCCGTAAAATATAGATATAAACCATAGGTTTGAATGGGCAGTAGCAGTTTTTTTCGCTCAAATAAGTGGATGAAATGTATTTGAAAAATAATGTCACTAAAAGTAAAACATCCCGGAAAATAAAGTTAAAAATGAGTGTACATGGTCAGGTAAAGCCATGGGAATTGTTTTGTCATTCAAAATAATAAATTGTGTACACAATAAAATGGCCGCCATGCACTTTTTGCCTTATACGCAACACCATTACTAACACTATGGATAATTTGTTTCTGTAATAAAATGTTTTACCATCAAAAGTAAATTGAAATGACATAAACGGTATACATGGGAATACAATAATTGCAAAAACGTACTACAGTCCCTTTAAAGCATGCCGCAATGATATTATTTAGATATAAGCCCGAGGAAGCTGTAGTAGTTTGTATCGGCTTTGATGGAAATTACGAGAAAAAGTGTCCCTGATGAACAACATAATGACATCACCAGAGGTTTGTAAAATGTTCACATGTAATTCTTCGAAGGTATTTCAGATGTAACTTGTATAGAGTTTACTTATAATACTATGTACTATAAACTGCCTTGGATGTTTTGTGTCTTGTGTTGGTGAGTACTAGACAGAATACTGAAGAACTTTTAAATACCACTTATACAATTTAAAGATTGAAAATTTATCTAAGTTTCGCTTGTTCTTTTAATCAGAAAAAACAAAATGTTATATGGAAGCTCGCTGGATATTTTTCAACTTGACTTATTGTCCTTAGTGTGAACATCTAAATGAAACACAATTTACATTAATTGATTGATGGAGATTTAACGGGCGCCCTTCAGTTGAGCTGATTTCACACTCGGTTTTCACATTGATTCCGTATATTATAGTGTATTTTTCACGATCTCATTTTAAAACCATTTGATAACTCTGAATGAAGCGATGTAAAATATATCATAATCTACTCGGAATGTAGACTCGGAAGATAGCAACATCAGCAACATCAGCAACATCAGCAACATCAGCAAACTGACGTCGAAAGTTGGTTGTTTGACTTCCCCACAAGATATCAACCATACAGACCCTTGCAGAATTAGTTACCTGAAAACCGCAATCCGATTGTATTCTGATCGCGGTCAACTGAGGTCTGACTGCAATCTTATCACGGTTGATCGCGGTCTCACTGCAGTTTAATCGCGGTCAACCGCGGTCTGATTGCAGTCTGGTCGCGGTAAGTACCGGTAAAGATATCTGCAACCGTCTGTATCAATGTGTAATTATGACTCGCCTGTTTCGATTATGACTTGAGTGAGTTGTAAATACAGTACATGTATGTGTACTCTTTTCAAACCGACGAGTGTATCATGATGACATTGAGACAGCCAAACATGTCCAAGGGCGTCGGGGTACATATATTATGTACACTCATCCGCACAATAAACGGCATCGCATGGTGCCGGAGAAAGTCGATTGTAAATGTTTTTATGGGGATATGATTTGTAAAACGTACTCAAAGTTGTATACATCAGGGTATGATACTTGTGTCTATTAAAATACACTTAGGGTGTTGAAATCGCTTTTTCAAAATGTTTTCGCCAGAATGTTTGGCGATTAACTTAAAAATTCATAAAATGTAGAAAGTTATTAACTGATGTTGTCGAGATAAATAACCTTCTTGTAGTTAAATTTGTATATGTGTCTTTACTGTACACGCCAAAAACGCACTTTTGAATCACCTAACTCGGCCCTGTATGAAAACAACAATGCTTAACACTTGCGTTTCTCAGAAATATGAAAAGATAATGTTTTGAAATTTCTAGTTTAGTTTAGTTAGCTTCTGAAGACATATGTATCTCTATTTTAGTCATGTTTATCACTAATGGACTGAATTATCTTATAGTTTCTATGGTGACGTTTCTTTTGCGGTTTAGTATAGAGCGAGTTTCACACATGATAAGGACATATTCGAAACCAGAACAATAGACAGAGATTGTCAGATTTGATCTCGTTTGAGATGGAATACAAAAACACGTTGCGTTGTCAAAATCATGACGTCATGTGTTTGATGACGTCACGGCATTCTTTTGTAAAAATGCATTTTGTATAGAAGGTATCGCTCGGTGGTTGGCTGGATGTATATCCTTCATTAGTTTTCGATTTTCATTACATGTAATTTTAAACAACGTGTTTTTCATGTTTGACATGCTCCTTGGAAGAACAGTGAGTAACAAATTCCCCAGTCTATCCTGCAAGTTTCTTTTCAGTTGATATTCATTCTGTCGTTAACTATGGTATTAAGTGACAGTATTTCATAATGGGGGTATTTTTATGGAAACAATTCTCGAGGGTAATTCCCTTTAATGAAACGTGTAGTAATTTTAAGACAATTCTTATGGGTTCTTATTACAACGGACATAAAGGCTAATATGTTTTATCGTTTATCTCTCGTATATTTTCTTCAGCGACTTAAATAGTTGCATCCTTGAATGCCCTTGAAACACCATTTCAAATCATATCTCATTCACATTAAAATCCGTTATTCAAGTCATCATACGCGTATACAGTAGAACCTGTTTATCCACTTTGCACGTATAACTGTACATCTTCAATATAACGCTCTATGTATATGTACAGTGTACTGACAAACTATCAAGGTTGACTCGCTATATGACAACTTGACACAAGGCATGTCCTGTGAAATGGGCCCCCTCCCTAGAACATGCATTCATGAAAAACTAAAAGTCTTACATAGCCAGTTTTACAGCAACGTCTATGCAAAATGGCGTCCCAGAAAGCTTACCAAGGCACTCCCAAAACTTCTTTGCCTGAACTCGTTGGGAAGGTAAAGAGTTTTCTGTTCATTAACTAAAGTAACATCATGGCCTTATACATTAGATACCTAAGTACACTGACGGGCAAAAGTTAGTATAACGTTTTCAAATCGTTGTGTAGAAATATTGCGTATCTATATTAAACTGCAATAACATTGTGTGTTTCGATTGAATACTACCAAATGCACGTGATTTCACTGCATGAAGTCACGTGATCAATAGCACGAGAAAATGGTAAAACAGGTCTTTTTCAAATTTAATTAAATGCGCGTGCCACAGAAGGGCATAAATCGGGTAGATTTACGCTGTTCGATCACAGTTAGTGAAAGCACGTGAAAAAATGCCGAAGTTAACGCAAAAACAGAGAGAGCGAGCCATTGGAATGAGAGACATGGGAGCTTCTCAAGCTCACATTGCGAGAACCTTCAACTGCATGCCAGCAACAATCTCTAGGCTGTTCTCACGTTACCGTAACACTGGTAGTACCCAAGACAGTCCAAGAAGTGGACGGCCACGGGTTACTACAGACCAGGAAGACCGTTACATCCGGTCAATTCATCCCCGGAACAGGTTTGTGACGGCGACGGCTACGGCGGAAACAACACTGGGACATCGTGAAAGTCGACGCACAGTGACCCGAGGATTGCGAAATGCTGGTATTAGAGCCCTTCCGCGGGATGGTCCTGACCCTCAGACATCGTCAAAACAGACTTTGATGGGCAAGGCAAGTTTACAGATGGCAAGTGCGAGAATGGCAAAGAGTTCTGTTTTCTGACAAAAGTCGTTTCAAACTCTACAGAGCTGATGGCAGGGAACGGGTATACCGTCGGGCAGGGGAACGCTTGGCACGGCCATGCATCAGAGAGGTTCATGCATATGGTGGAGGTGGCGTTATGGTATTGGGTGGGATCTGTGGAAACCAGAAGACCCGTTTAGTGATCGTGCAAGGAAATCTCAATGCACGTGGTTATATTTGACAGATTTTGCAGCCAGTTGCACTACCCTTCCTACAAAATCCCAGGGTGTCATCTTTCAACAGGACAATGCGAGACCCCATACTGCCAGAGAGACCCATGCCTTTCTGCAGAGAAATAACGTTGATGTTTTGCCGTGGCCAGCCTGCTCACCGGAAATGAATCCGATTGAACACATATGGGATCATCTGGACAGACAAATCAGAAGACGCCAACACGTTCCACAGAATAGAGCTAGAGCAAGCCCTGACGGAAGAGTGGAACCGCATTCCCAATGACGTCATCCGCCGTTTGACAACGTCAATGAGGAGACGTTTGAGGGCATACATCGACGCAGAGGGTGGTCACGTCCGCTACTGACTCTCTTGTTAATGACTGATCCATCCAGTGACTCATAAACTTGGCCCCGGTATAATCTGTTACGATGGATTTAGAGATAATCGACCCCATGTGTGTTTTTTAGGATCAACATGTCAGAGACGTGTAACAAAGAACTTGTACTTTTGTTGTTATTTAAACCGTAATTGGTTGTTGATTTTGATGAATTAAAGTTCTGGAAGAAATGTTGCTGTTTGGCTTTCTTACATGATGTCAAAATAGCCATATACTAACTTTTGCCCGTCAGTGAATATATAAGTAACTGAACCTATTCAAAATCACATAAATATCCTTTAAGGAGAGAAACGGTTAATGCTTGTACTCGATACAATATGTGTCACTGTCGGCTTTTGATATGCAGTACTAGTTACAGTTAGCAATTTCGACAACACACCTGGAAAATATTATAATATTGATCATGCAATCTATTTACATGAATTAATAGATGATCCCAAAGGCATATTGTATGGGTGTAGCGAAATTGTTTTAAGAGTCAAGTGTATAAGTTTAATTCAAAACAGGATGATTTTCTGAATGAAAACTTTTCGGAGTATATTCTCACTCCTTTATAAGGTGAAATTAATTTAATTAAGTTATCATATGATGTTTTGTCACTTTTATAACGTGATCAATAATAATGTTGAGCGGTGATAATGATATATGAAAACTTCTACATGAATACGGTTTCATTTACGCATGCTTGTTGTTGAGTCTATTCTGCAAAGACATGAATCAGCTCATTCTCCTCCAACAGGCGTTACTCCCTTCAGATTTCCGATCCTAACCTCTGATTTATGATAAAGACATGTACAATGTATCTGCCTGTTAAGAATACATAGTAACGTAAGAATGTTCTTATATTCTCCATACTGTTACAGCGTATGTATTTGTTTCTCAAACATAATATTCAGCCTATATCTCATGCTTGTATTTCTCTTTAAAACTTCATCATTTAAGAGTAAGATGTTTGGTATGAATATATGATTTTTTTTAAAATAAGCATTTGTTCGACACATCGAATAAAAACTTCTTACAAAATCGAAAATCTTTTAATTTTCATAACTGAAGTATAGTGATTTATAAGCAGTTAATCTATGTACAATATGCATGTTATACACTCGCGGACAAAAGAAAGTACAGGTACGATAACGAGTGATGAACACGACTGAAACCTTGTTACTCCACGTCTCTAAAGGCAAACTAAGTTAATCTGTAATTTTTCAAACAATGTATACCTAGTGTAAATACGGCTAATTAAAAATCGTCGTTAAAGAATCTCATCTACCAGGCGAGCAGGGAGAGTGATACATGGCTTGCTGGTTTGTTTTATGACATTATACAGCAACGATGTACATTACGCCGACAACATATACTATGATGTAATGTCTATATTTCATTATCTTTTCCTTAAATACCAAACATTATTTCCCAAAATACCTTTTGAAATAGCTATTTCAGTACCACATGTGTGTTTGAACAGATACAAAATATTAAGTATCATACTCTTGTGATTGAAATTGTGTATATCTCTTAACGAGATAGATCTCATCGCCGTCTATTCCGATATCACATATTTTAACACCAGTTGATTTAAGGTACAAATATCCGTCAGTTGCTATATTTTATATCATACGGGTGAGATTATGTTTACATTCGAATTCCTTCTATATTACTTTCAATGAAAAAGGTATATTGCAACATTACTCACAGATATGTCATATGGTTGTCATCATATTTATGGCGTCATTACATCGTGGTGTCCTCGGTTGTTTGACGTCAATTCAGTGCGAGTCAGTACTATACACTTTGATATTTCTCATGGTGAGGTCATATGAAATACAATGATTCGGGAAGTGGCTCCTGATGTGGTCTGACCTGCCCGAGGCCTCAGGCTGAGGTCAGGTCAGACCACGGAGGTAGTCAGGTCCGAGAGAAGTACCGTGTGTTACCGTAAACAACCATTTTGATGATAGTTGACTTCGTATATTGACAATATGAAGTTAAAGTAGTGATTTCTGATCGAAAACCGGACAATGCATCGCGATTGATGTGCTCCAATTAAGCAAACGTAATTTTGGAATCTTATTCATACCTGGCAAAAGACAAATTTGGGTTGATTATGTTAAATACATTATATAACTACTGTGCATGTGAATGTGACGTGTAATTTAGGTTTCTGCACATGCATAATGATGATGTTGCATGATTTTAATTTGAAACTAGTAATTATGATATCTTTGGCGATTGGGGATGAATATGCAAGTTGCGTGAAACTATTTCTACTGTAAACAGCACATACGTTTCGTTGGAACGCTTTAAAGCCATTTTTATGAAACACATACATGTATGGTCAGTGACAGAGCTTTCTGTCACAAAATTGACCTCATCACTTGCAGCGGGTGAAAGTGTACAAATATGTTTTTCGATCACGTAATTTGAACTGCCAAACGGCATCCTTACAAATTTAATAAAGGTATAATAATTGATGATATAAAAGCATGGTTGCGTCATGTGGTTGACGGTGATTGTACATATTTCCTGTCGAAAATGACCTCATGCGAGCGAAATTGCCTGTACAACACAGTTTTGGAATGTACATGATGTTACCATTGCTTTTGGATCAATGTTTCATGACGTCATAATTTTGAACTTTGACCTTCCAGTAGTGAAAACTCAGTCACATTGAACCTTGTTATGACAAAAAAAATTACATCTCTAAAACTGGTCCTACGAAAAAAGATAAAGACCGTGAAAAGTTGCAAATCGATTGACCATAGGTCTAAAAACATATGTCAAAGAGAAACATTTACAGCAAAAAAATCATTAAATGTCACACACAACATATTTGGTGAACAGAGATCAAATAAAATAAACGATATTCGAAAATTAATCGGAAACAAGATGTGTTTGTTAAATACGGATGCCCCCGGATATACCAAAGTTATGGCCAAGGTTAAAGTTTTCTGAAGATGTCCACTGCGGCAAGGTCAAGGTCAAGGTCA
The DNA here is from genome assembly GCA_936450465.1 of Gibbula magus. Classification (NCBI taxonomy): domain Eukaryota; kingdom Metazoa; phylum Mollusca; class Gastropoda; order Trochida; family Trochidae; genus Gibbula; species Gibbula magus. The sequence goes on along the minus strand of OW388294.1, from coordinate 22,782,699 downwards.
CAAGGTCAAATATAATGACCTCATCTGAAGGTCTCATCACAAGGTATGCACATGCCAAGTATGAAAGCCGTAACTCTTAACAATCAAAAGTTATGGCCAAGGTTAAAGTTTTCTGAAAATGTTCATTGCGGCAAGGTCAAGGTCACAAGGTCAAATATGATGACCTCATCTGAAAGGTCTTATCACAAGGTATGCACATGCCAAGTATGAAAGCCGTAGCTCTGAGCAATCTAAAGTTATGGCCAAGGTTAAAGTTTTCTGAAAATGTCAATTGCGGCAAGGTCAAGGTCACAAGGTCAAATATGATGACCTCATCTGAAAGGTCTCATCACAAGGTATGCACATGCCAAGTATGAAAGCCCTAGCTCTGAGCAATCCAAAGTTATGGCCAAGGTTAAAGTTTTTGTGGACAAACACACGGACAGACGGACGGACGGACAGACGGACAGACGAAAAACAATATACCCCCGGAATCTCCGATTCGGGGGCATACAAATATCAACTTTTTTCTGGTTATGATTTAAGTTTAGTTGAAGACTTCGATCCGTTTATCGAGTTCAGCCAATAGCAGATCCCGAAGAAAAAAACTAATAACTGTTCGTGCGCAGAATAATAAAATTCAAATAACTACCCAATTAATCTTAAATCTCTTTGAGGGGTAATTTATTATGGGCGTGTCTATTTACTCGATATATTGCATTTATTCAGGATAGGTGCCGATCCTGTGACAGGTCGCCACTTAAATGTTCCCGTATTTACATTTCACAATATTGACAAGTTTGAGGGTATGGCAACAGGTTCTAAATACACTGAAACCAATGGGTAATACATCTAGACCGCAGCGTTATCGTTGTGGATGTTTGGATACTGTTATATACAGGTAAACGATAAACGAGTTTTATGGATAAAAATCATCTTTATTGCATGTAGGTAAGTGATGAAAATATGTTTAACTTTTCATGGTTAAATATAATATTAATGATGAATATTGGAGCTGCTCAAACACAAATATTATTTCAATGAGCTTAAAGGGGCAGTAGCACGTTTTTTCGCTCATATATGTTGATGAAATGTATTTGAAAAATAATGTCACTAATAGTGAAACACACTTCTCTCTTCGAAAAATCAAGTTACGAATGAGTTTACATGGTTCGGTAAAGCCATGGGAATCGTTTTTGTAAATAAAAATAATAAAATGTTTTCACATCAAAATGGCCGAAATGCAATTTTTGCTTTATACGCAACACCATTATTACCACTACCGATAATTGGTGTGTGTAATAAGATGTTTTACCCTCTAAAGTAAATTTAAATGACATAAACTATCATTATAAATTTTAAATTTGAAAACATAAAATACTTGCTACTGCCCCTTTAAGTGGTGTAGATTGTATATTTCGAACCGGGTACTAAATCACATAAACAACATATACTGCGTCACTAAATCTCACTTAAATTCCAACGTAATTCGTCGCACAAGCTTACACATTGTCTTAATCACTAAACTGAATATTACTGGAATTTGATTTCAAAATGAAGTTAATTTATCATATAACTTTAATTTGGTTTCGAAATTAATAGTACCTCGACGCAACAAAGTATCTCTCATGTTTTACAGTAGAAAAGTTAATGCCATTGACGATATCTTGAAATATATATTTTGAAATGAGTCTGTGTATGAAATTATATAAGCGAACACTACTTCGTTTGTTGATAAAAGTGAAAATAGTGAGATAATTTAAACTGCAATGGGACGCAAATGTGGCAGCCAATGTCACTCTTCTTGGATATCCAGAAATATTTGAGATGTTGAAGGACAAAAAGTATGAAGGAATATGATTTTGTTGACTAAACTTACGGACAAATGTACACATCACGTGGTTTCGATTAATTTTATAGAAATGAGATGCATTTGATTATGGCGCGGTACAATAACACCTTTCGGCATGAGTTTTGAAGGACTTAATTGGTGACAGTGGTTTAAAACGTTGCAAATGTGTGCAGGACGAGGCACAATTATTGGTTTTCACATATAGTATGTGTTATATGTCGATGAACAGATGTGTTTTATAAAACATAATTTGGAAAATTTAACAAAATTTCTTAAAAAAGCATACAGAGGTATTCTTTGACCTAATGTTCCATGCTATTCAGTTTTTTAAAACGAATTCGAAAACTCGAGGAATTTGACATTGAAATTTATACATATGATAAATACAACAGAGTGGTATACTTTCTTTTGCCCGTCAGTTTATTTCACAGACAATTAGCAACACTTTCCAGATGATCGTGACCGGAAAGCGAGTACAAACTCACACCATTCCTGGACATTTTAAAGGGACACCGCGTCGAGGATAAAAATGAGACTCATCATTATCTAACTAAGCTGATTAGAGTGTCTGCTAACGAGATACTTATCTTCACTGTAGTAGTTTATATTACCAATTGCCTGAAATTGGGCGTCTGTGACTTGTTAGCAGACACGTTAAACAACATAGGGAGATACACATGATCTGATTTTTATCCTCGACGTGGTGTCCCTTTTACCAACCTTGATGAAACATGTCATTTACGACGAAACAAATGATACAAGTCATTGACACGTTCAACTCCGACATAAGAAAATATTCACTCTAAATGTAGTGGAACTAAATAATAGCTTCATGTTATGTTTAACACCACAAATCTATGGTAATTTCTGAATCAACCACAGTGGATAATCGACCTCAGGACCCCCTTTTGCTAAGGTAGTAATATACCCTCAGTGTAATGATAAAGAATTGAAGTTAAGATTAATCTTAACTCATATTGTTTAGCATTGCACTGTGGTTAGCTCAGTGACTTCATCACCTTACTGTTGTGTGAAGTAAGCGTTTTGTGGAGATTTACTAAAAACTATTGTCTTAAAATCTAAAGACTTTATAGTCATAGTTGTTCTGGAATGACGAATTAAAAATGAATATTTCATTTTATTACCTACTAGGGCAATCATATGGAGTTTCATATTTTCCATACAATGCCCAAGGGAAAAATCCCTTTGTCATACCCTTTGTTACGTCATAAATAATGGGTTGACGTCACGTTTCGTTTATGACGTTGTGTTTTAAATGCGGCCACGGCGTGTCGCCACTCTATGGTTGACGGTAGATTTTAGTCTATTTCCCTAAATGACTTCGGTAATAAATAATATATCGGTGGCTATATGTATGCCATACTCGTGCAACACTCATGCTTGATATCGGTATGTTCCTCGCTCTCGCTCGGGAAATACTAATATTTGGCACTTGTGCCGTAAACATAGTATGACATAGATACTCATGTAATATCCTCGATATCATTTTCAGTGTTTAAACAATGGAGCACGGGTGCTTCAGGTACAACTCAAATGAATCTCTATCCAGAGTGTATTTCCTCTGTTCTTGTGGCTGCTGTGGAGATGTCCACGACAGATACTGCTGCGAGCCTTCCTTCTGTGACCCACTAGGAAAGTAAGTAAGAAAAAATTAGATAAACTATTATGTACTATAACGAAATTTACAGCTTGATGAAGGAGTAAGCCCTTACTACGAATTAGTAATTAACTATCAAAGTTATGGCACGTATTTACGGACTTGGTCAACTTGGCCGATACGGGTAAACTGGTCCAAAACAGGCAAAACTCTGCCAATACGAGACAGGCTGGGCCATTATTAGACTGAGCATGCGCAGTCGCACATTTGGTGAAAACTTTGACCCATGATATCTGTTCACCAATCTTGTTTTTTATAATTATTATTTCATTGTTAATGAGATGTTTAATGTTTAATAAACCATCTATCGAGCGACAGTTTTGAAAAAGTTATCGCCACTCGCATTAATCAAAACGATCTCATGACGTCATGCTTGCCAAGGTGGTTCATTTACCGTTGAAAAATCAGTGAATTTCAACATAAACTGTGCTACTCCTGAAAATACAAACTTTCTAACTAACTCGATGAGATAAAATGATATTGGTTAAGAAAGGACATGTATATTCTCTATAAACATCGGACATCGTTTATTATCCTGTATATTTCCTTGATACATGTTGTATGTTCATTTCAGAGGTGTGTACTTAAGCATATCAACAGTTGCTGCACTCATATGTTTGGCGGTGCTAATTCTGATTGCTGCCATTATTGCCCTAGTCCTGGCGTGTAGGATGAGGAAGAGGACAGGAAGGAATACACATACAGGAACAAAGGAACAGGAAGCATTTGGGAATAATGAAGGTAAGATTTTTAACAATAAGAAAAAACAAAATAGTAATTTATTGGTGTATACATATGGCGTATCACTGATGAGAAATCTGGAAATAACCTATACTTCATTCTCGGTTATCAATATTATTCTCTTAGCTATTGTTCACACTATTGGAATTAGGAAAATTCATACATAAATTACCAGCCCTTGACTCTCGTGTTAATATGAGGTATGCTTGCACACGTCTTGGTCGGTTGGACTACAACTTATCATACAGTGTTAGGTAAGGATAAAGCACATACATTGTATATGTTGGCAAAATACTTTGTTCGAGCAATTTTGTAGCGACAACTCCTGTGCTGCCACTCTACATGTGTATATTTCTATGTTTATGAAAACGCTTATAATGTGAAAATACTATACTCAACTGCAAGAGAAAAGTCACCACATTTTCAACAGCGCAAACATCGAAATACTGCTGCAGAGACAGACAGAGACATGGTTTGTTAAGAGACACCAACAGTTTCATACATCAAAGCATAATTCTTTTATTTTGATGTGTTTTTAAGTACACTTGGGTTTTTTCAATCGGTCTATTAAAATGGTTTTTGGCCAGAAAAATTCATGAAATGTAGAAATTTTATTAATAAAATATGCTGTCGTCATAAATAACCTTCTTGGACCTAAATTTGTTGACTCGTATTTACTGTAGGGCGTCATAAAACAAGCAAAACGCCCCTATGACTCTCCTATCTCTTCTAGTTAAGGAGACTCGAAACGACGATTTCTTAATTAAAACTGGTGTTTCGCATAAAAATGAACGGTAACAGTTTTGACATTTCAAATTAAGTTTAGTTGGCTTCTGAAAACATGTTGTGTCTCTGTTTCAGTCGTGTTTATCACTCGTAGATTGAATTATCTTGTAAGTTGCTATAATGTATAATAGATAACACCGATCAAATCATGATTTGGTCATGTCGTGCAGTGTTTGTAAAATGACCGCACGTAAATCCTAGATCTGCATTTAGAATATTGAACTGTTTTATCGTAAATATAAATGCTTTTTTCCTGCCATAACCACAATGATATCGATGAAGGTACATTTGGAATGTTTAACTGATAAAGGTAAGGCACACCTTTGTATTGCGCAAGGCACGCGATCATTTAAACATTTTGTGTTATGAATCCGGCGCTAGTAAACAAAACACATGGTAACCTACATAGCTTTCTCCTGACTTATATAGGTTGCATATAAGAGTACTTCAACGCCCAATCTTAAAGGTCATTCATGGGTGAGACACTCAACATTTCAAATTGCTTATTTGCGATGTACATTTGGGGACAAAAGTAAATATACGTACAACAACGCTATATATTTAAATAAACGAGTAAAGAACATGACTGAAATGCAGTTATACCAGGCTCTAAAAGTCAACTGAACTAATGTGCAATGTTTTAAAAAAATCCTATTTCTAAAAAAAACACTTCTTTTAAAAAATCGTCGTTTTAAAATCTCCTTAACCAGCTGAGATATGTGTTTTTGCCTGTTTTATGACACCCTACATCAACGATGCGTTATCGATTTGAAGTCCAAGAAGGTACATTATGCCAACAACATATTATACCAACATAATTTCCATATTTCATGATATTTTGTTTTCAGCACCCTACATGTGTATGTGTGTATGAACAGATATACAATATTACGTAATATCATTCTCTCATTATAACACTGTGTATATCTCTTAACGAGATATATTCTCATAACAAACATTAAAAAAACGACTTTATTCTGTCAAAATATTTCTTGTTTGATTCTGTTGAAAATAAGATATACTTTCTTCTGCCCGCGAGTGTAGTTTATGTAAATACCATTGTCAAGTAGGTCCACCCCTTACACGCTTAAAGACTTAAACAATAACATTTGATTTTATTGTTATATTATTTACAGATCAACACAAACTGGAGGAAGATTGTCGTCAAGAACATATTGCTTATATATACGGATTAAATCTACAACAACAACAGCAGCAATATCAACAACAACAGCAACATCACTCATCATGGAAACGGATTTCAACATGCTGAATCAATGCAATGACAATGTGCTGTTTGTGATTCAGGAGTGATAGATCCCGGGTGTTTCTGTGCTCTACTGATGTCTTGTAGAAACTAATGAAACACATACGTTCGGGACAAAACGTCAAGTGTGACAAAGGCCTAAACTGAATGAACTTATAAAGTTTCAGTGGCTTGAAAGAATATACACAAAAAATGCACGTGTTATAAATGCATGTTGATACTTTACAGATCAACTGATATATTAAAACATTAGTGAGAAGATGATTGACACGGAGAGTCGATCATGCTTACATTTCACATAACTTTTCAAGATCCAGCAAATGCTTGCAGGATTCACCACAATGCATAACAACATATGTGTTGGGACCTATCCATATTATACAATTATAGACTGCCGATGTGGTCAATACATGTTTTCATGGACCCGAGAAAACAATATTGACCAAGGACGAAGTCCTTTGGTAGTACCGCACACTAAACCAGTTGTTGCGTAGTTTGACACGACAGGTATAACATATAAGTCATGTATTCACGCCAGCATTTGCAACGTCGCTCAAAAGACATGATGTTTTAATCATCCATACGAAATCGTTGTTAGGTATGGACACAGCTCGCAATAAATATGTTAACACATACATGTAGTCTCCTATTAATGCATATGTTCTGTTTAAGCGAATAACCGTACAATAAATTAAAAGATAGATACAAAATAATGCTATGAATGAGGCAACTATCAGGGTTCTATCAGGGTTTTTTTGTGGATCCGAAATTCGAGAGTACATTCCATTATATCATTCCATGTATTGGTATACCATACCATATTATGGTATTAATACATGCTTATTGCACAATCCATGTGAAACTTATTAATGAGGGTATAGTTTTATATGGCATGAAATTTGAACAGTTGATAGAGACGAGCGCACGTTCTTTCCATATACAAAACAATGAGAAGTGAAGCCATTCATGTGTGGAAAGTTTTGATACGGTGCAACACAATACTGTTCATTAGTGTAATGATACACTACACTGTAATGGTTATATTCAGTCAACGCATTTATTTGTCTTTTATTTTGAAAAAATAAAATTACTGACGATACAGCGTCATTCCGAGTCGCCAAATACGTGACATTTCAACACAAGTTCCAGCAACAGTTTTATAAATGTGCTGAAAACGACAAGACACACCCCTTTTACGCATACAGTAGTATAACACCGATTTAACATTACCAACCCATGTTATTTTCTTGGTTTGTTGTAGTTTAGTAGAAATAAAGTTGGACTTATCAACGCGCGCAAACAGCGGTACATTAATCGCTTTCGATTCACAATTACTACCTTCACCTTTATATCGTCACTAAACTGAACCGATTACAATTAAAACGGCACGTTTTGGCCGCAGTCGTATCATTTTTACATTTGACATGAAACCCCAAATACACGATATTACCAAAAATCTCCATTGTAAATAGGTTTCATAATTTAATTCACCATTATATGTGAATTGTGTAAATTACATGTATGTATTATTATTTATAACTCAAAACATGACACAACATGGTTCATTTGCAATGAAGATGTATATCGTTCATATACTGTCAGCTATTCATCTTCTTTGTTTAATTTGCTAACCACAAACAGGGCAGCCATCCACAGTCACGAGTCACGTCCAAGGGTCACTCCACGAGGAAACACAGCGGCCAGCAGTCAAATATGTTATCTCAGGCCAAACAAACAATCTGTTGTACATCACGACCCCACGTCACACCACATATTAAGAAAGTGACTAAAATGTATATTTCATTTTTCATTGACATACATATCAGTGTTTCTTTTATAAGGTTTGGTTATTACTAAATATAATTTTGCAAAGTAATGTTAATGAACTGATTGGTAATAAGAAAATAATGAAAATAATGGTTTAACTCTACGAATATTTGGATTTGAATAAACCTTTAGGAATAGGGTAAATAATCAACATATGTTTACAGTACAAATATGAATTGGAAGAACATCTATTTACCCTGTCCTGCATGTTTCTGACATACAGTTACCCCTACCGATGGAAATTTCGCCCATTGGCCCTTTTTCAAAGTTTGCAAATCCCAAATCACTAGTTTCACTTTTTTAAATTTCAAATCATTAGTTCAAATTTTAAAATTAGTTTTAAAAAAAAATAGTGATATTTAAAAAAAAAGTTAAATCACTGATTTCAATTTTATGAATTTTAAATCCTTATTTTGAACTTTTCAACTCACTAACTTGTTGAATTTAGAAATAACATATACTCAAAACATTTTCAATGATACAAAACAAACATATTTCTTTAATTGGCCTGGTTCTCCCTTGGTGGTATCATCAATGTTTGATCTTTTTTCCGAATGAAGTTTCACATCAACAAAAAAATCATAACACACCTTACTTCTTGAACGATAGCTTCATCAACATGAGAGTGCTTTTTCAAATTTATTTACTTATTCATTTTCTAAAAGGTGAGTTAAATTCATTTGCTTATGTTCTTTTTTGTATTGTTTTAAAAATCAAAATATTTAATAAATTTTAAATGATTTATAATTTGTCAAATTTATCAATAATTTTTAGAACAAAAACTTCTTTAGTTTGATAATATTTGACGTTAAAGTGTCCTCATGTATTGGTTCATCTGTCGTTCTGTTAAGATAATGGCAGTTGTTTCATAATGGAAAACGTCTCACAGATGACGTCAGAGTATACAAATCATAGAAAAATGAAAAACAAGGTCAGTTAAACAAACAGTTATCCGATAAAATTACTGAAGAATCAGTTATGACACCAAGAATACAAATGTAAGGTTGACGTGTCCTTTCTGACCGTTGCCGCTCGTTATTCACACAATTAGCAATAGTATATTTTCTAAATGAGCATTTTTTTCTGTTTTAGTTGTTTCAGCTCAAAATGACACTGCGAGAAGGTAAGAAGTAAATTTGTATCATTGTACATGTATTTATTGTACTTCATTAAGAGACATTTCGAAGTTGGTTAGATCATTTAGAAACACGTTTTGTGGCTTTACAATATATTTATTGCTTGATAACGAAGTTTGTATCTACATCAGAAGATTGTATTCGATAGAACATATTTTTTCCTATTTAACGACGTTTAATTGATTAAAAATTTTTTTATTGAATATAAATGCTGGGTATGATTACATATCGATATATTGCGGATAATTCACTTTTGATCCTTTATGACACCTACATATAATATATTTTGTAAGATCGGTTCGACATTATCGGTTTAACTTGTATCTATAACTTACATTTATTCAAATCTGTATTAGTAATATGGAAGAAATTTCCGATTTCTATATACATATGTTTATTTATTACAAGGAAATGCATTTTAAATATTACCTGTTTTACTTGATTTGTTGATAAACCTCATTATTTTTAAAATGCCGATTGTCTTATTTTCAGAACTGTTCTAAGTACTGGCGCAATTATTGCAATAGCTGTATGCTGTTCACTGGCTGCCATCCTTATCTTGTTGGTTATCTGCTGCTGTTGTTGCTGCGCTTGTTGTAGATCCGGCAAGAAGAGTGGAAGAGTTATCTCCCCTGGGAAGGAGACGTCTGAGCCGGAGAAAAAGCCATAATGTTTTTTGTAATCTCATGATAGCGTCTAATGTTGAAAAAAACATTTATGAAATCGGCAATGACGAGCATTCTTTGACCATTTAATCACTTTAATGTGACAAGTGTATGTACATGTACATCTGCGATTCTTGTTCAACGGTCAAATTTATTATCATGACAATTACAAATATTAATCTTAAAACACATGATATTACATCAATGAAAATATTGTGGTTATAATGTGTTTAATAACCAAATTTAACAAATGCTATCCATTGTATTACGACTAATAGAGGTTATCATGAGAGTGTGTTTTGGGACGGACAATGTCCTGCATTAGGAATAAAAATTGTATTTTGCGAGCCTTGGAGAGCTAAATACATTGTGTTTATTCCTAATGCAGGATATTTACCACATCAAAACACACGCGTATGATAATTTCTTTATCATACAATATCATTCTTCATTTATTTTGCGCAAAACAGCATGACAACATTAATTTCAATGTTGAACTTTTCTTTAACCATGCGTATTTATATATGCAAATAAACTGCCTGCTATTCTCACGGTAAAATAACACAAAATGACGCCTCCTAAATTATACTTTCAGTTAAAATAATTGTTATATTTTGCTTGATCTTAATTTCCAATGTTTAATACGTTTTAAAATAGTTTTTCAAATGAAAAATATTTAACGTGAGGACAGCGAATTCGAACTCGCGTCCTATCGCTTGCGTGTAACCATGGGGCGAGAGTTGCTTCCCTTCCGCCCGGTTGCAAATGGCGACTCACATATGACACGGGGAGCTAAACTGAATATTAAGCAGCTAATTCTAAAATTTCACATTATGGAACAGTGAAGATTGACGTTCGATAAATGAATAAGTGACTCAAACTGCCTTTCTTACCTGTGAGTAATTATAAAGTGTTTGCTCGGTAGTTTACAACTCGCGATGAACATGTTCATGCCTTTGGCACTGCTCGATCATAATAAATTTTGCCGCACTATGCATTGCACAATGTTTGTTTTGTCATTTCTCAAATTAATGTAAATCTATATTTACATGAAGCATGTATATTTACATGAAGCTGTTACGCTATTACAAATGTTTTACAGGCGTTCGAAATGTTAACGCGTACGACGTCATTTTCAAAAGAAGTTCCGTCACTTGACCTCTGTAATTTGCATTTTTATCCGTATATGATCCCAATGGAAACCGAACATATCCGTTGCCTTTATCCTGCCGAAAACACCATCCATTGTATGATAAATAAAAATATCTGCTAATTTATGAAAACAAATAAAAATATTTTGTTCTTCTCGAAAAAATGTCCAATACGAATTAGTGTGAGCAAGAGCGAACTTCATAAAAATGGTTTGAATCACTGTCAGAACTGCTTCGTCCTCTTCTTTGATTGACAAGGGTGATTACGCACACAATCTTTGTTATATAACAATTCACGCGTCGCACGGGCACTTCATGCAGTCAAACAGTTTTGAGAATAACCCGAAAAAAAAAATGAGATTGCACGATCTGCACGTGCTGATGCTTGTAAATGAGTAAAATATTCAAATACACGTTTGGTTTGTGTAATTGCCACAATGTAAGCAGACCTATAGTTCTTCATCCTAAATGTTGCGACTACGCTTTTATATTATACGTGTATGAACAATTTATGATAGTATAAAGGAAAATGTCAGGATACTGTTTTAGCTAAAACGTCCGTTTTTAGGATGCGATGCGTTAAAAATAACTGCACAAGAACGCAACACGTTATTTTCAATGAGTTGTTATGCACTACGTCCGTTTTTTTCATGCGTTGCGATGCGAAGAAAATATAACCTGTTCTATAATTCTTTTTTATTCGCATCGCATTGGAATTCCATATATGTCTTCATATTTTCATTATCTGAAAGGAATATTCCAACCACGTGTAAGCAAAGCAGTCATAAAAAAACATATATCGGTACATCAATACATAAAAACATACATTCAGACTTGTATACATAGATACATACATACACATACATACACGTACATACATATATACATGACGGAGTATTGTGTACATATATACATCGGCACGTACATACCAATATGTACATTGTTTGTACATATGTATGTTATTACTGTAGGTGTATGTACAATGGGTGTATGTACATGTTTTATGTATAGAATCTGATGTATGTACACATGTATGTATGTACCTGCCGATGAATATATGTATACACATGTATATGTATGTATGTATGTATTGATGTACAAATGTCTGTTGGCAGTATTTTTGTATGAAAAAGCCGTCTGAACTCTTACATCGCAACCAATAAAGCGTGTACTACTTTCCATGGTTTGCAAATTCTGCAGGCGGTTAAAATTAGCGGTGGGACAATGAAATCAACTTTTATGATAGCAACAAACATTTGAATTAGACAAATTACGTTCCGGCAACAAGCTCTACCCACAATTCTTTTTGGGAAGTTAGTCACGTTATCTTAGTCCTCGTGATTTAACTATAATAGTTCAGGGCAAAACTATACTCTATTACAAAACACATTTGGGTACAGCGAATTTTATTTCTTAAATGACATCACAAGGCTTGGCATCACTGAGAACCCTGTCGACAATGTTATGACGTCTCATGTACCACTGTGACGGCGGTACGACTATTATGCCGTTACTACTCTTAATCCATGGTCATGACGTCACTCTATTGTGTTATCATTTAAGAATCTACTGGTCATTGACTGTCAAAGTCAGGAGGGGTGTTAGGTATTGACATTTACATTAATGACTTACCGAGTACATTTTTTCTTGACTGGTGTATTTGATCTTGCTGTATCTTAACTATGACAAGTTAATGTTTGTAATGCATGAACCTGTATTCTAACATGCAACCCTTCGTTTGGTAGTCAGCGCTTCTAGCCATTAGGCTACAATACACTGTTGGAAACCTTAGGAATGTTTGTCTATTCAAGACTTGAAACGCATGGACAGGCAGGGCTTTAGCTGTCAATCACACCGCTTCGCGTGGAAAGTTTGTGCCGCACGTGCGTGAAAGAATCCATTTCATGAGCAGCTACTTGTAACATATCCGATGAATGAGCACCGAAATTTGCAAAATAATTGATTTGGTTTCCCATAATTGAAATGTATTGTCTCAAATGTAAAATAATCACATATGCATGTTTCGTGACTTCATACATGGATGAAGACAGAGAATGCATGAGGAGCAGTGGATTCGTTAAAAACAAGTGTTTGCCACTAACATGGCAATGTCCCCCGCCGTTAACATTGAGTTTAACAAGACACATCATTTGGTCAAGTGTCTTAGTCATCTTGAAAATAAGGTCAAGGTCACCAAAATCGACTGGTGTCTGCGTCATCCCCCAATGTAGACTGACACCAACTTTGACATTTTTGGGTGCTTGGGATCATGATATATTGCGTTAACAAGAGTTTGAAAAGTGGTCGAAGCATTGTGGTGACCTTGAAAATAAGGTAAAGGTCATCAAAATCGACTGGTGTCTGTGGAGACCGCCAATATAGGCTGTCAGAAAATATAAAGACATTATATCTAACCGGTCATGAGATATCACGTAAACAAGAGACAATAAAGTGGTCGAAGTGTCGTGGTGACCTTGAAAATAAGTCAAGGCCACCAAAATCCACTGGTGTCTGCGTCATCCCCCAATGTAGCCTGGCACCAAATTTGAAGACTTTGGGTCCATCCAGTCATGATATATCGCGTTAACAAGAGTTCGAAAAGTTGTCAAAGTGTTGTGGTGACCTTGAAAATATGGTCAAGGTCACAAATATCGACTGGTGTCTGCGTCATCCCCCAATGTAGCCTTGCAACAAATTTGAAGACGTTGGGTCCATTCAGTCATGATATATTGCGTTAACAAGAGTTCGAAAAGTGGTCAAAGTGTCGCGGTGACCTTGAAAATAAGGTCAAGGTCACCAAAATCGACTGGTGTCTGCGTCTTCCAACAATGTAGGCTGACACCAAATTTGAAGACTTTAGATAAAATGCTTCATGAGATATCGCGTTAACAAGAGTTCGAAAAGTGGTCAATGTGTCGTGGTGACCTTGAAAATAAGGTCACGGTCACCAAAATCGACTGGTGTCTGCGTCTTCCCACAATGTAGGCTGTCACCAAATTTTAAGACTTTGGATAAAATGCTTCATGAGATATCGCGTTAACAAGAAATGTGACGTACGGACGCCGCTGAATACATAGTCCCCCGTTCCGAGTTGCGGCGGGGGACAATAATCATTATACCACTAGGGTCCGTTATGTCTATTGTTCTCAGAGGGGTTATTTCACATAACCTTGATAACCGCCCTAGGGCAATTATTTGAATTAAAAAAACATTTTTTTTCACTTGTAATGATCATTTTCTTTACATCTCATTCATTAAACGTACGTAAAAACAATATTCCCACGTGGTATAAGCCGTTTAATCACCCAAAACTGCGATAGTTATTTAGATTAACTCTGCTCGGGCTAACGCCCTTGCATAGTTAATCTAAATAACTACCTTGTTTGGGTGATTAACCTATACATAACGAACCCATAGCTCCTCAAGCATTCGCCATTACATCCTCACGCAGGCGGTCTGTGCACCTTTGATTTCCTCCTTCGTCAGCTTTCAGACCGATTATAGCCTATTACCCCTACAGCCCATATCCCCTACACTCCATTACCCCTACAATTATTTGAAACAACACAAGCAGTTACCTGTCTGACATAATGAACTCACCCTAACGAGTGACTACGTATGGAGTAAGATTGAAAGTGAGAGGATTACGGGAATTAAGATTTAGTATTGTTTGTGAAATAAATGAGTAGGAAGCAAGTATGATGAGAAGGAAACGTTTTTTAAACATTAGTTTCTCTAATGACGGAATTTACAATTAAAAGAAAAGAGACTGAGAAAATAAGATTTACAGTTGAGAAGAAGATCAAAATGCTTACATTTTGATTTTGATCGAAAGTCAATTTCATAATGACAGATTAAAGTATTAGAAATACTTGCCATTTAGATAGTGAGGAAATATAACATGGTTATATTTGGGATAACACTACCTTCAATAGTACAAATTCTTGTACTTTTTCGGGCCGAGTCCCATGCAGGATTCGAACCCACGCCCTCAGAGTAAGGCACACAAGAATTTGTACTATTGAAGGTAGTGTTATCCCAAATATAACCATGTTAGATAAAAGTATGCTGTCATTAATATGTATCAGTACTTCTTTACATAACTTACTTTGGAATTTCACGTTCCAAGATGTATATTTTGTTATTGTACTTTCTATGTCATTAAGTAGACGGGGGTAAGAAATTAAATTTATACCAACATGACCCCATTCTCTTCCCACAGAGGTTAGCCCCTACAGTTTTCCGGTGCTACCCTCTGTTACATTACGCTTGAAATCGGGAGCGAAAAGGGAATGTCCTGATTGGTTGCAATTGAATCTAGTTGTGCAATCAGCGGCGCCGTTGTAAAAGTGACATTTGCCAATGACACGTCATAATGATAAAATAAACGTAAGGCCAACGTTTTCTCGTTTTCCTGTGTTTTCCTCGAACTATGCTATTTGATTTTGTGAAAACTATTGATCATAAACATAATTATAAATAAAGAAGACCAAATTAGAGACAAATACCAAAATCATTTCATTTGCGTTATTTACATCAGACATATTCGAATGACATATGCTAATGAGCAAGACCCTTCAGAGTAAAATGCCTCGATCTATTAACTTACCCTGTCGACATGGCCAATTAAAGATGAGTTTTCATTGGTTAAGAACCAGGGATACGGTATGAGATTTCTCTTTCCACCGCTAGGGGACTTTGGTTCTGCTCTCGATTTCAAGCGTAATGTAACAGAGGTAGAACCGGAAAACTGTAGGGACTAACCTCTGTGGGAAGAGAATGACATGACCCCTACCATGCTCAAAATGTTGTAAATGTGAGCAGGACGAAGCACATTTATTGATGTATGTATTATATGTCGATGAACAGTTGTGTTTTGTTAATTTGGGGGAATATCATAATTTCAATTTTTTAATTCAAATTTAAAAAAAAACACATGAGGTATTCTTTGACTGATTTGATATTTTGGACTAATTTGCCAAACTAGTCGGTTTTTAAATATGACGTCGAAACGTCGAGATATGTGACTTTGGAAATTATACATATGATAAATACAGCTGAGTGATATACTTTCTTTTGCACCTCAGTTTATGTAATGACATTCAAATGTATGTATTTATTCATTAGAGATATGAATGTGAAACATGAGAGATAGACAGACAGATTTAAAAAAAAATAAAGTCTCACCTAATGTTTACAAAAACAGTTACTAATAATTATGATGCAAATTTTAAAAAAGTGTTAAAAGTGAGCCACCCAAAAGGGTTATGAGAGACTAAAAGGAAGTACATCAATAAAAAGACAGTAATAAATAAACATCATTTCTTAAAAAGTAAAAGCGTTCTTCTCTGTAAAATAACAATATCTGGGCATGAAATATCCTTGCTGAGTTGTTTTAAATCTTGTTGCTCACACTATCAATTGTCTGTTTTTAATCTGGACCGTTCCATTGCATAGTAAGAGGTAACAAGCTAGGGATTAGGAGTGCGTTGGACCGTTAACTTGTTTTGATAACCTGTAGGGGTAATGCTGTGTAGGGGTTATGGGAGACTACCTTAAGACCCTGCCATGCACTAACCGTTCCCTCCGCCTGTTAAAACAGGGAAAGGCGAGACCAAAAGTTTCGGAGCTGCTCTGCTTTTGATGTGTCCCGCAAACGCTCATCTAGTTATTTCGGTGTTTTATGTTGACGTGGGTTGATTTTAAAGGTAAACGTACAAGCTGACAATATGACGTCATAAGTGTTCCGATTACGTCACGCGAAAACGTTTGTCGTCGCTCAGTAGAGTAATGATGAAGATTATCGCCAATGTAGCTTGAAAGAGGATTTATTTATTTTTATTTTATGCTGTCCTTCATTATAGGCAATTTTCCTTTACTTATACATGTTCATATCATTAATTCAATTACCATACATACTTAAATTAATTTGCAAACACAAATCACTGCACATATAACTTGATGAAGACTCCTGATCCACTGAAAACTTAAATTGATTTTAACTTATGCATTTAGGAAAAGTAATAGAATCAATAAGGTATTTTATAAATATATGAATATATATATATAATGAGAGATGATGATAATACATAATGGTACCTGTCTTTCATTTCTTTGATCATCACAAAACATCAGTTTCTCCTCGTTATGTAGACGCCAAAATACTGACAAAAAGGGTACACGTCTTCCCGGCAGGGTCTTATATCTTGCTTTAATAGAACATATTGTACATATTGTTTGAAATGAGGGTGTTAATTAATACACTTTAAAGCATGATGAAAATCCCCCCTTGTAACACTTAAGGGCAATCGGCAAATTGAATTTCACAATTTCCTCCAATGTCCATGAGGCAGGGTTGTATTATCAACTGCAGCTTTGTCTTTCGAATGATCTGATACTGGCGTTGGGGATGTTTGTGATACTGTTACCATGAGTCGACGCCTGACCCTTTTCCCACAAGATGCATCACTGACTGTTCGATTGGCTTATCAACACTCCGACTCACCAAGTGAGAAATGGAACTTACTGTAAGCCTCTTAGATTTATTCCCATCTGAAGCAGAAAACTGCTCCTATCCACTAATGATACTGGATTTTAGATTCCAGGCATTCGAAAGTTTCACATAGCAACTCCTTCAAATTTTCCCAGTCTCCAACAAAATATAAGGCAAACAATTATCATAAATCTATGCTAATTTTTCAATTACATGGTCATTGTTATTTGCGAGAATTTAACATAAAATATGTACCACTTTTGGATCCACTTAAACAACAAAAAACAAATTATATGATGAAAAACCCTCGGCGTTAACTGCCGTGGTCAAATACATAGAGGGTCGCTTAGGCCTCCAAAACTAATAATTGTTTTATATAATATAACATTTTCGCACAAAATAATACAATTATATACTTTTGAGATATGACATTAAATGTAATTAATTATAACAATTAAGGAAATTTTATGTGAATATGTACCTTTAATGATGATTTGAAAGCTATTAATTATTATTTCATCTCTGATCCCAGTTAAATTGATAAAGATAATACAGAAAATATTGGACCAATAGGGTGAAAGAACGTTGCTTTATGACAATTCAAAATACAAAAAATCAAAATAGCATATCAAGTTGATACGACAAGAGAAATACACATTTAAATGAAATCACATGCTATGATATTTATAAAAAGTTGAATAGAAAGGAAATGGAAAGAATAAGATTCATTGCTAATAACTTTATTGATTATCAATAAAATCTCAAACAATAAAAAAAATTTATTGATTAGAAACAGCAAGTTTAAAATATAAAATAGATCATCACTCCTATACTTGGCACAATATTGTATCAGTGTGTAATTGGGTAAATATAGATCATTATTCATAATTTACTATTTCTCCAGTACTTTATGAGTTTATAGTTGGGCTCTTACTATCTTACTCAAAGTCATTTACTCTTTCAACTAGGCTCCACACTTAGCAAACACGTGCTATAATTTTGTAGAGCAAGTCCAGATTGTGATAGATAATAGATGTACAGGTTATATGTATGAATAGTTTGATTGAAACTCAAATATTTGTGAGTAAATCAGAGACAATCACATTTTAGAGGGGCAGTAGCACGGTTTTTTTTCAAATTTTATTTTTTCAAATTTTTCATTTTTACTGATAATTTATGTCATTTATATTTACTTTAGAGGGTTAAACATCTTATCACACACGTATCCGTAGTGGGTAATTACGGTGTTGCGTACTAAGCAAAAATTGCATGGCGGCCATTTTATTGTGAACACATTTTATTATTTCGAATGACAAAAAAGATTCCCATGGCTTAACGGAACCATGTAACCTCATTTTTTAAACTTTTATTTTCTGAAGAGAGAAGGGTTTTTAACTATTGGTGACATTATTTTTCCAAAACATTTCATCGGCATATTTTAGAGAAAACACGTGCTACTGCCCCTTTCAGGAACATAAGCATGATATACGTAAAACAAGAGGGAAGTTAGAAGTGTTTGTGATTTCTCAAAGAAGTGTGATTTGTATGGCCTAATTCTCTGTTGGTGGTGTTTGTCACGTCTGTTTTTTTTCCGAATGTGTTCTACTTGGGCTAAAAAAAAACATTACACCTTTCCTTTGGACCTGATACTTTGCGAAATGAGGGGTTTTCTGCAACTGTGTTTGCTATTCCTGATACTGAATGGTGAGGTTTGTGTTGTTTATTCGTTTAAGCCAAATACAATTTATGATAAAATTGATATAAAAATAAAGTCATATGTTTATTTACACTTTGTGTACTAATCGAGATTTAACTTGTTCGTGGCTTTAAAAGCATAGATAAATAGCTTCAATAATTAATCCATGGTCATGACGTCACTCTATTGTGTTATCAGTTGATTATTATTTAGGAATCTACTGGTCATTGACTGTCCCAGTCAGGAGGGGTGTTAGGTTTAGACATTTTCAGTAATGGTACGATGTATTTCGTCTTGGTGTATCTGGATAGGATCTTAAAATACTCTCAACTTGACAAATTACTTTTTGTAATGCGTGAACGTGGATTCGAACACGCAACCCTACGCTTGGTAATCAGCGCTTCTAGCCATTAGGCCACAAGACGCTGTTAGAAACCTTAGGATTGCTTGTCAGTAAGAATCCGGCGATCTATTCAAGATATGTAACGCACGGAAGGCATGGAAAGGACGAGTTTTAGCTGTCAATCACATCGCTTCGCGTGGAAGTTTTGCGCTGCACGTGCTTGGAAGAATCCATTTCATGAGGGTCGCAGCTACTTGTACCATATCGGATGAATGAGCACCGAAATTTGCAAAATAATTGATTTTGATATCCCATAATTGAATTTATCATTTAAAATGTAAATTATCACATATGCATGTTTCGTGACGTCATACATGGATTAAGATGGAGAATGCATTCGGAGCAGTGGGGTCGTTTAACGTATCCAGAGCTCCTCATGCATTCTCCATTACATAATGATGATTATGAGTGGTTAAGTAAGTACGTGAGTAAGTACTATTTTGTCTTCAGCCATTGCCGGACAAACATTTGATTCGGCCGTGAAAACTGCTGGTAACATTGTAAAAAGGTAAACTCTTGAAACAGCCTCTTGTAACACTCATTACCGTATTAAAGGCACAGACGCAGCATACATGTAGTGTATGGCAAATATGTAACAGACTCAATTTAGGTAACTTCATGTACCATATCCGTGTATTCTTAAACGCATTTCAATCATAAAATCAATTTAATTGTTCGGTTGAATATATACAACATTGCATCAAAGGCGTCTCAACTTTGCCTTTTATCAATAACGTTTATACACAAATGTACATAATATTGGTGGATATTTACCATGTAAACAGTAACTGTACCATTGTTGATATAGTTCTAAGAACATACTAAGAAATACTATTATTTTGTATATATTTCTGTTTTGCATTTTTCATTTCATCAGTTAATTCTATTAAAAAATCATTTTCAGCACCGGTTTAAGTACTGCATGCTATTGTTGTTGCAATAGTAGTATGTTGTGCGCTGGCTGCTATCATCATCATACTGGTTATCTGCTGTTGTTGCTGTTGCGCTTGCTGTAAATCCAAGAAGAAGCGCGGAAGAGTTATCTCCCCTGGAATAGAAACTTCAAAGCCCATGTGAAGGACACATTGTTTGTTCTTACATGCTGCAATGTTGAGCCGAGAAAAATAAAATCCGGGGATAATTTTCAAAATAGCAGTTTGATTTCTGTTATTTGACATTATGTTGGCTATATCGGACTATTTTAAATATGTTATTCAAATAGTATAAGTTTAATTATGTATGATGTATGATGTGGATCTTTGGTGATTCGGTCTTAAATTACACACCTAGCTTGTCGAGTGATTTGGTTTGGCCGATATTTCTAATCAATAAGAGAAATAAATATTTGTTTGACGGGTAAATCTCTTCTCGGCGATATTTTCCTAGCTGGAAAAGGGTAGCAGTTTTCTTTAGATAGTGTTTATACATTGTGAAAACTTTGATATATATTTACAAAAAAATTGTTTTTATGGAAATAAGGGATTATCAAACCCTTTGAATTGGGCAATATTTTAGTTCATGTGTATCAAAATGAATATATCTGATATTTAAATTCTTATTTGGTATATCATATTTGTTATCTAACTGATATATTTTTATTTGAATAAAATGATAATGATGAATTTTTTTTTTTTATTTCGTCCCGTAAAACACATGATTTCAATGCAGTTAACGCCAAGGTACATGTACTGTCATATTCATCCTAATTCAATGACTCGACTACATTGTGAAGATCGTTAATTATTTATTGTAACATGATTTCGGTGTATCCTTGATTGTGATTAGTTGATTTGCCTATGTTGAATGACAATGAATACCCGCAAATTACTTGGGGCGAATCACTGCGAACATATACATCATGTTCACAAGATCCGGCTCGACTCAAAATGTTATTTTTCTATTTCTCTTGATATGTGCCCCTTATTCAAATTTGACAGGTGGCATTGTCATTTTCTAACTTGTGTATAGCAGTATAGGTAACAAATAACTCTCAAAATTAATTTTAAAATTAAAATTAATTAAAAGTTTCAAGTAGCTAAAATGTTTTCAACTAGTAAGATTTGTCTAAGTTTGACGCCTTCTTCCATGCGGTTGTGTTTACCGAATGCCGTTGTCATGGCATGACGTCATAGTAATCAACCGTTTTGACGTCACAATGCTAGCGTCATTGTCACAATGGGTTAGGGCAAGTTAAGATTTTGTTCTTAGGTCTTTTGCTGTGTTGATGTCGTAGATAAATGTTTATCCCCATCTAAAGGGATAAGTGAATATTGTGAAGTGAACATATAATTAAGTGACACTGTTTGAGCTTATGTGTAAATTGTTGCTAATGTACATATTACGCCGAGTATTTACATTTGTTTTGACCTGACCACACCTCTTACAAAAATGGAACAGTCGCAAAGTTCTTTCCACTCAGAGATAGGTACGCAAAAGGAAAGTTCGTTTCAAAACGCCTGATAATTAACGGTCATGTTACAATATCGATAAATAATTGCGTATCTGAGACAGCGTTTAAAACCTCGGTCGTCGGTTTTAAACTAAATTTGCGGGTGTTGAATAGCAATGAATCCAGAAAATTTTACAAAGGCACCTATCTATCTTATAATTATTCTGATTACCATGAAAGTGATATTTTTAATATACTGGACTAAATAAGTTAGGGATATTAGATATTCAATATTATAAGTAATAAATACATCAGTATTTTCCAGGTTACAGGACCTTGGTCCAATGTGTGACCATCGACTTCGTGACAATGCAACGGACTCTGTACCTGTAATTGAGCAATACTTAATCGATAACACTATATCATATCTGTGTCACGAATATAACAAATCAATGTACTATTATTTCCGTGACATTTTCCTCATACCGTATTTCCTCGGCCCCGTACACCCCGGTATCTATTTTGTCAGATATTCAGTCCCGCCGTCAAGTCGAGATCCGGCGCCTACTTGGGCTTGCAATATGGGGTGTAGGCGATGCGAGGACATGCCCGTATTTGAGACCCGGCGTCTATTGATGTATTTGTAATATAAATCATCTTGCTAACACGCATACATTACTGCAATCAGGTCAAACTTTCTTGAATAGAAATTTTTTGTGATTATTTGTTTTATTCACTATTGACCGTGTTAAATAACTCCTTTGATGCCTTAGGAGGCATACGTGGACACATGGTAATTATACATTGCATCCTTTTAACAATTTTGCTCATCTTTTCACCGGATCGCGATGTCTTTTCGAGAACAAGCGTCTATTAGAGGACATACGGTCATACAATGCGGTAAACTATTTAGCATGTTCCTTATCTGCTCGTCCCACCAGATTAGAATCGTGTTGGGCTTCACAACCGGACAGTAAACAACGAATTATGTACTTATGTGGGATATACTTGGATCATTATTTCGACGAGTATATTATTTGAACGCATTTTCGTGGTTGTTATTGACAATGCTATTTGAAAGCGAAAAATGAAATGTTTTCCATTCGATAATGAAACATGATAATTGACAATTGACAAGAATCTAAACCAATTTTTATATTTTAGATACATTCAAATTTAAGAATAATTTCTGTTTTTGTAATGTAAACTTAATGTACTTATATAGGGAACAGTTTTGGAATGAAGCCATATTTCACATTTACCAATATTGACCACATATATTAAGCTTATCATTAACAATGGCATTATATTATGCTAAGTAATATTATATTTGGCTATAGACAAATGTTGGTTGGTAAATATTAATAAAAGGTTATAATTTATAACTAATGTGCATATACATGTACATGTTGTTTATGTATATGGGAGCTGTTATTTCGGTTTCTGCACATGTACATGTATGTAACGCTTTTGCTTATATACAAGTCACAGGAAATAATTTAAACTAAAATCAACCCATTGGGACTATTGGTACGCTTTTTGATAGATAAATAAAAGAACATGAACTTAGGCAATGACTTGTTTCATGCCCCCGAATAAGAAAATAGTTTAGAATTAAAATATCAACGAGGTATACTAATACGCCATTGGAATGAGTAAGGTTCGGTTTCAAAGGTTCGAAGACGCAGACAACAAACTATGATATATATCTATATATAAAATGAATTGATCTATTGAAGGCTACATAAACTATAATAAGTTCTCATTTTACACTTCACGACCTAGCACGAGAGAACCCCCATTCCCAAATAT
The DNA here is from genome assembly GCA_936450465.1 of Gibbula magus. Lineage (NCBI taxonomy): Eukaryota > Metazoa > Mollusca > Gastropoda > Trochida > Trochidae > Gibbula > Gibbula magus. The sequence continues at coordinate 22,758,824 of OW388294.1, read as the reverse complement.
ATATTTAACCCTTACCTTGTATCACGGGGCCTCAGAGGCCCATGAGCCTATTTTCACTTATATATCTTTGAGACAAATTAGAAATTATAGCTGACAATTTATGTATTCCTCAAGTTCTGGGAGTTCTTGCATTTCGAAAGTGTTCATTAACAACTAATTACTAATTCATGTTTTTACCTACGTTAAGTGCATAAGTGGGCCCGACGGGTCCGGGGACATTACTAATCGTATTTTATCATACAAAACTGGCTCCAACAGTTTATATCGCGTGTGTGGCATCAAGCGATATCTACAAGCAATATATACATAGTAGATATCGTTACAATATTATATAGTCATAATCCTATGACATCATCAGTTAATGACATCACAAGGCTTTGACGTCACTGAGATCACTGCTAAAGGCAATTATGTGTTTTAGATATGTTCATTCTTTTGCTAATAATTGTTGAAGCATGATTTTGCATAATAATCAAATACAGTGTATTCTGACACTCGTTGATTCAAGTTAAACTATCCTCAGTAAGCCTTTGATATTTGTAGATTAACTATGTGTACTATTTCCAAAACATAAGAACAAGAAGCTTTTCTGGATAACAACTTCTTTAATGTGAAAATACACGACGTTTCGGAGTACATACTCACTCCTTCATCAGGTGGAATGTAAGGAAATAATTTTCCAAAACGTCAAGTCCAAGTCGACATTAGGGATTTGTTGCTTCAATATGAACAAGCGAATGACAATTTGGATGATATAATGGTACGTTTAACAAACTTTGAGGTCAATGAAAAAGCAGAAGCACTTTTCACAGAAGACAGGGTATTTTTCAGTGATGTTGTACTGCACAGATGCCACATGATTCAGTGATACAGAGGAGAAAAACTATTTTGATATTCATGAATCTGGACAAATGTTTATTGTTTAAAAGGTGGAAGAAAATGGTCAACCACTTCATTATGGCCAGCCAAACACCTCGCAGGGTTTTCATAAGAGGTTCACTGAAAAGGATGGTCAATGCGGATCATGTTATCTATGAAGATGATATATTCAAACTGTTTGTGAATGCGGACATGGTAAAAGAGATTTTTCTTTTGCCTACATGGTGGGTACGAGAGTTGCATGCGAAAGCTGGGACAAGTTTACGCCTGTTCAAGACATCTGATAATCTGACATAAAGCCGTGGTTGTCGCAGAAGAAGAAGCCTGAAATGGAACTGACTGGAACCAAAGGTGGCGTTGACAAAGAGACAGATCAAGATATGGCCAGTAGTAAGTTTTACAAACATGTTAAATATTGCAGACATTGCCTCCTACAGTGCATGAAAAGTAAATAACGTCCACTTTACTGGACAAGAACGACGGATATGTCTTCAAACAGCACTGTCGATAACCTGAAAAAGTGCGATCCACACAACGACTACACGACTACAATTATTATTAATGTGACTCATCCATCTACAACTTTACCTGAAGCAATGACAATACTTTTAATACATAAAATTAAAAAAATTAATACATAGTTTCTTGTTTCCTCTTTGAAAGTCGAAGTCTTCATTTAGACTACCATAAAATCACGTTTGTTACTGAAACACGATAAAGTGGTATCAAAGAGATAATGGAGGGCAACTATTACAATTTTACTCACATGTTGACCATACATAAACGTCCGGAAACATGATGCAACAGGATACATGTATGGTGCAGGAAAGCTCTTGTAAGATGGACATTATGAGTTTTAGATAAAATTATAAAAAGTATGAGTTCACGTGCAGATTCGTTTTTAATGGCGGAATGAAATACGTCGATGCCTGTAAAATAACATGTTGCAGTTTCCCCACAAAATTAAGTGATTTGTGTCAAACATACTTGTAATTTAAACGTGATATGATTTATAATTGAGACAGAGTTTACGGGTAGGCTTTTACGGTTACATGTATACCATAATAGTTAAGAAAACTAAATTAATATTCATATGAAAACTTTAATTTCACACCCTAAAATTTAATTATAAATGAGTAACAAAATACCTGAACTAAATTTTATTTTGTGTTACATACGGTTTTAACTAGATTGAAGATGCACATGTCAAGTATCATGGGCCTACCGCTGACCCATCAAAAGTTATGACCAAGGTTAAAGTTTTTGGACAAAAAGACAGACAGGTGAAAAAATATACCACCGGAATCGCAGATTCGGGGGCATAAAAACGTTAATCAGAGTTTATTACAGTGATCCTCTTGATTTTATCAAAATTCGACAATGCTCATTAATACATCGCGATATGTCCTATACAAAAAGCACTCACGAAACATTAATCATGATAATTATCAAAACAGTAATCTTAAAAAGGCAACTAATTTACATGATAGCCACGATTGTGTTCATCAAAAACAACATGAAGCCACCTGACTTCCTTTATCACAACGGAACTTATATAGTAGATGTTCCGCACAACAACTCATATATGTAAAGTACTTATATCAATATACGTACCTACAACATTCCAAGTGGTTTCTCATTGGTCCAGGGATACCGTTTGTAGAACTCACACCCGTTTCCATGTTCACTCGCTGCTAAGGACAACCATGATAATAAACACGATTCATATATATATATTCTAACATGTTTATCGTTGTTACCTAAATAATATATTCTGTTAAACAAAATGGATGCCCGTTACCTCTGTCTGTGGATATTAGCTTTGATTTCGTCAATATGTATAACAAGTAAGCTTTATTTTTTTCATTTTCAATTGAAAAAATAGTTGTTATATATAATGCTTTTTTATTAGTATTTCAATGGTTGGAAACTTTTTATTTTACGAATTTGTATTGTTGTATTTTCTTTTAATTATTAAACGGTTGTCAATTTGAGAATTGTGTTTTCATAGAATAAGTTTCAGGAGGTTTTCAAGGTGCTGTTATTATCGATTTAATAGCTCATTTTATCAATAAATTGAGTTGATTCCATTTTATAATAATAATAATGTGGATATTTATAACGCGCTACCTCCAGGTACTAATACCTGCTCATGGTGCGAGCGACATATTACCCCTGGTCCACGAGTACAGAACACTCCCGAAGGAGATTACAACCGGTCGCCTGTATATTGTCGCGCTCAAGGTTCAAATTACCATCGTATCATACCAGGTACCCATTTTACTGCTGAGTGGACAGAGGCACACTTCGAACTAAGTCACTTACCAGTCTTGAACTTTAATATGCGAACAGACCATATATATATATATATATATATATATATATATATATATATATATATATATATATATATATATATGAAACTAATACCAAACATAAATCATAATCTAAAGTGGACGCTCTCGTTGGCTCTTCGTGTAAGAAGTAAGTGTTTAAGTATTACAGAATCCTTTATTACAAAGTGTCGCTGCCACGGGTTCTACCGTAACCATACCACACCACGCCACACTAACGAAAGCATGAACAGCAGCACATCGCACCAATAACACCACATTGCTTCAAGCCAGATTTCACTAACCTAAGCCACACATTCAAAATAATTGTCATTGCCATCTGACTATACACCACATGAATATCACGTCAAGCCACATCATGCCCAGCAATATCACATCAGAATGTTACACCACAACACACCATATCACATCACGTCAATCCACATCATGCCATCACCTCAGCAGGTTACATCACACAATATCACAAAACACTACTCCACATCACATCAAGTCATTCCACACCACGCCACACTTCGTCAACCCTCACGTCACCATACCACGTCACATTACACACCTCACCACAACACAACACAACACGCCTCTTCACTCAACCATACACCACCGTTGATAATCCCATTTTATTTCAGATGTTTCCGCAATCTTGTGCGACAGCACGACGGGCCAAATAACATGCAGTGATATTTGCTGCACCAACTCTAACCTGTTCACATCGTCCCTATTCGTGTGCTGCAGCTCATCAGCCAATTCTGCTCTCAACACAGCAAACAACATTGTTGGAAACGTCGCGTAAGTATGATCTTCTTTTTTACCACGTAAATATCTTTAAAATCTTTGATTTAAGGACATTACCGGTGTGTAAGAACATGTTTGCCGTTGAACAACTGATGTTCTCTCATATCCACCCTGCTCCCACGGGGTATTGTTAATACGTTTCACTACTAACACCCCGAGTACATGTTTATTGTACGGAACATGCTAGTAATGGTTAACAGCTGGCAGTGTCGCTATTTATAGCATATCCATGTCTGCCAATGAATTTCATGATTAGATCGTTCATTAATCGTCTGACAGTTTTGCTGGATTTTAATTACTTTAATTGGCTTTTTTTTCGGCCGTTACAATAATTTTTCCGTATTATGAAGTAGTATAACGGATTAAAATACCCCTATGGCGCACAATGCCTTGTATCATGTATAGTGTGTCATTAAAGCTTCTCATGTCGTTTTCAAGAACATGACCATTTGCCGGCTTGTCTATTTCCTTCAGCGATAGTATTGGGTATTGTGTTTCATTTTATGATAACCTATTTCAGGACTGGTGTCAGCACTGTCATCATCGTCGTCATCGTTGTTAGCTGTGTCATCCTCCTTGGAATCATCTTGTGCATAGCATGCTGCGTGTACCAAGCCACGAAGAAACCAAAGAGAACTGTCGGAGCCATTGTTGTTCAAAGTAAGGGCGTTTTAAATTGATGCTGAAATTGTTGTTATTGTGTTATACTGTGCCTTAACAAAAGTATGTGTATTTTATGTGAGTTCATCAGTTGATATCATCATTCAACACAATTAAAAAAAATTAAAATAATTAAATATAAATAAAAACAAATTGTTTTTATTTTCGTATACTAATGATCATTCTTTATAATGTAATAGGAAATGTAGTTTTTCTTGTTATTATCATTACATATTGTAAACACGTGTCATAACTCAAAAACATAAACAAAAATCTTATTCCGACGCATATAAAGTCATATAAAGTGTTGTCAGATATCACAGGACACAAAGTGGTGGAATCCGTTTGCCGTATTTTTTCCGGATTCTTCAAGATCCGCCACAATTTGGGAGAATCCGGAAGAATCCGGAAGAATCCGGCAAATGGATTCCACCACTTTTTGTCCTGTGTATATTGATATAAATGTTCCTTGTGAAGGACGACATGGCCACTGTCATATAGGGAGAGCGTGATGACATGGAAGTTAGAGCATATAATGAAATAATGCTAGCGAAATATGCATAAATTCAGGAATTTAGAGATTACAATGCAGTCTAAAGGAATGAAATAGGATTTTGCCCAGCAATTATAAAACCATATATTGGTTTTGGAAAGTAGGCTCAGATTTATAGTCCTTGAATAAATATGTTCCAATCTTTTTCAGGTCCCCCTGTCGTAGGTCCCCCTGCCCACACCACAGTCAATGTCCCCCCTCCACAAGCAGGGGGCCCGCGCTGATTCGTTGAAATCGGAGATTTACTGATAGTCATAAAATCGAACCGACATCTTCTGAACATCCTTTTCAAATTGTGATATTATGTACAAATCTCATAATTAAACATGTCATAAAATAAAATGTATTTGGTATAAACTTAAACGTTATGTTCTTCCTGCAACTGAATTCAACGACGAAATAATTCATTGACGACATGCATTTGAATTTGAAAGGGAAACTTATTGCGTATCTACGTTTGACAAAAACAATAAAACCCTTTTAAAGATTGTGCTTTTTCATAGTTATATGCACTTTCAGGTGATGTTCATTATTAGGAATGAAAAGAATACACACAAGTATAGTTTTTTCTTCAAATGAATTGTATAATTTCTTTTTTTGCAAATAAAATCTGGACAAGATTTCGACTGTTTCATCGATATAACAACCCTTCAAATACCATAATAAACTATGCTTAGTAAAAACTATACATTGTACATATGGTGCTGTAAAAACAATGTGGATGCCACAACTGACACAATAAAATTTTCAGCCAATAATGTTGATTGGGTGATCAGAAAAAACACGCAGTAAAAAAGTTAACAAAAATGCCTAGGAAAAAAAAACAATAATCAAATATACAATCCACGCCATTTTTCGTCTTACACTGCATTAGGTCATTTGATTCCTTTTCGTAATAGAAGCGATCAAAGGAACACTTATTATTGATAAATCCATGCACGTCAGTAAAGTATTGTCGACGTTTGTCAGATTATCGGTACCACGTCTCAAGGTTACGTGACCCTTTACAATCGTTATAACTATCCTTGCACTACTGCCGTACTGCTAACAACACCTTTACTTCACCATACCGAATGATGCAATTACGTTATTATGCATGTGAACAAATCTATTGTATCAACTAGTTGAGAGGCATTCATGAAGTTGGTGCAATGGAAAGAAAATGATATTTCATGGGCTATCAACTTTACAACGGCGACGTTTCGGTATACATCATATTGCCGTTATCAAGCATATTTTATGGATGATCAACATCTTTATTTTACAATTTTTATTTTCGTTATAGATCCTTATGCCGTAAGAAAGCATATGTAGACGTCACCATTGTAAAGTAAAGACATTGATCATCCACAAAATAAGATCCTTACACCGTTATCAATTCCAAAACCAAGTAATGTTCAAATATTTAAAAAAAATTGAAAACCCTGGTAACTAATGCGGGTCTGTTCAGAACCGTTAAAATCTCCTCCAGAAATCCAACCCCAAACAGTCACTAACTCACGACTGTCTTTCTAACTAAGCCGCCCTCGATCGCCAACACGAACCTTTCAATTTGTCATCAAGTATAGGTAAACATAGTTAGCTGGGACACCCGTTACTTAGCACCTGGCGTTTCGAAAGTGATCTCTATGACAGCCTTCACTTACTGTCGGTGTGTTCATAGCGCATTATTGTTGAACGTAGTTTGGGTCATCTGTTATTGTTCTACCGCAATTCAACAGGAAAATAATTCTTATCCGTAATAGTGAACTGAAATTAGGTAAACGCTTTCAAAAATATTTACAGTATTTTTGTTTCAATGAAATTGAATATCATGGGTGCACTCATGTACACTGGCTTTGATTTGAAGAAGTGAAATACATATATAATGTGTTTGGGAAAATACATTTAGAAAACAGTAGAGCACCACTAATGGTTCGATTGTTTCAGGTGACGCTTCAGTTATTTAACGCAATACAAAGTGACAGTCGTGATGCGGGTTATTATACAGTCATGTGCGAAATATTGCAAAATGTCTGAAACTGAAAACGGCATCACTCCATCATTGTACAGCTAAAAGAAAACAATTCATATTAAATATATGTTACCAAAAGCATGTGCAGGTAAGACGATACTGTCCAGCAATATTCGTCTTTATTGGCCTTTCACTATCAATCACTTATCTCAAGTACATTCTACTTTTATAATGCGCTTTTGTTTACCGCACTTCTTATTCGATCCGTTAAATCTTCACTGTCTGAACTGATAATGGTACAACGTACATTGACTTCCAATCAACACGTCTCGACTCAACCATTATTCACCAAATGTAAACATACATGATTGAAAGTTAACAATCTCGAAACAAACCAAAGTCCTTTGTGTTGTTGACTTATGGTTTACCTACCTACATTCGTCAATGTTGAAATGATGGATTATATAGAATTACCTCCTGACTATATCCTTATCGCAGTGCAGCTCAGACATATTCACTCATCACGCTGAAGGCTCGACAGGACGTGTAAATCGGAAACGCCGAATTATTATTCTGTGATGATGGCGAATCTGGACTCTGTGTTTAGAGGCGTTCTCCTCCTGCACCTTCTAGCCACTGTGTCTTGTTCTGCAATTGCAAAGGAGTATCACAAGAAGCAGACGGAAGTTTATTCCCTTGAAGGATGTGGTCCAAACAGATATGCCCTCTTCTGCCGTGAGTCCAACTACAAGCTAACAGTGGCTAATCCCAACACGGAATATGTGTCAAGCGTCAAGATGAAGCGCCTCTATGACTACATGAGTCACTCGGAGTGCTACACCCACATCAAGAGCTTTCTGTGCGGAGCCTTATTCCCGAAATGCAACCAAGTTCCTTTCCAGATCATCTTTCCTTGCAGAGATGTGTGTGAAGAGGCGTGGAGCAGATGCAAGAAAGTACTGGATCCTTATGAGGAACCATGGCCCGTTGAGCTCAACTGCTCGAGGTTTTATGACACTGACTGTATCAAGGCCAACAAGACGGGATTGCAGGAAACGCTGGCGACGTCAATTCCCCCATCTGCCAAGGAACCAGCACTGAAAGTTCACAAGGAAAAAGGGGTCGTTACTGGAAGAAAGGCAGCCAAGAAGAGTGGAAAGGGAAATCGGAAGCATCATGGGAAGGCAATGAATCATGGCAAGAATGTGAACCGGGCACCTGTAGGGAAGAGGCTTCAAACTAGAGACAAAAAGGCACCCGTGCACACAAACATGAAGCCGTTTTGGAAACTCTTCAAAAACACTTTATCGGACATGTCAGAAAAACTTAGAGCCTTGTCCGATGCTCTTTGAAAGTTCCTTTTCTGGTGAATGTTTTAAAGGGGCAGTAGCACGTTTTTTGCTCAAATAAGTTGATGAAATGTATTTGAAAAATAATGTTACTAACAGTAAAACACCCTTCTTGATTCGGAAAATCAAGTAAAAAATGAGTGTACATGGTTCGGTAAAGCCATTGGAAACGTTTTTGTAATTTGAAATAATAAAATGTGTTCACATTAAAATTGTCGCCATGCAATCAATGTTCGCTCTATACGCGACAATTATGACCACTACAGTTAATTGATTTGTGTAAAAATATGGACCCGCTAAGGTAAATGTAAATGACATAAGCTATCATTATAAATGGAAAATTTGAAAAAATTAATTTGCAAACGTGCTACTGCCCCCTTAAGTTATCCTGTAGCAAACTTCTCTTGCAATGTTGTCGTTAGTGACGGAAACCTGCGTGAGTTATAATACTTATTACATCCGGGGGAAGTTGTACTGTAGTAAGCAACTCTTTAGGAACAGTCTATCAGAAATGATGAATAGTCGTAATATATTGCTAGATACGTTGGACGTTCTCATGGATTCATTGTACTGTGAACAGTTAGGTAAATATGAAGTCAGTTTGGAAAAACTTCATAGACAAGCCACCATCAATGTCGTAAGTGCAGATGTTTTTGAATGACATCCTGGATTCACTGTCAAAATAATGAAACGGAAATGAATTACGGATTTATTTTGTAAATTCGCGCATTTGAAAATGTTAGATAGACTCAAATAAATTCCAGACGCTCAGTGGATTATATAATGGATTCATCGTTAGTAATGACGGTAATGATATAAAAGTAATAAAGGGACGGTAATAAACATACTTAGGCTCTGTCAAAATCAAAACGGATCCATTCTAGTGAACGCTATTACAGGGATAATGTAAATATGAAGTCATTTAGGAAGCTTATACACTGTATCAACAGGCTTTGTGTTATTCATAGTACGTGTGTAATAAATAGAGGCAGAGTTTGTTTTTTTAAAACTGTTGATCCTTGCAATAAAACATGTAACTTTTCGACGACCTTTTGTTACGTGTAATTACCAAGTGGTCATTTAACCAAACCATCATACATCGAATTGAATAAAAACCTATGGCGGGAGATGGCGTGAGGTGATTAGGGATTTTAACGCCGCTTCAAGAGCACGTGGTCCAAGGAATAGTACCTTGCTGAGAGGTGAGCAATGTGGTAACTTCAAATATGGCTTGCCCTTGTGAGATATGTGTGATGTTACGGGGAAGTGAATCACGAATTAGATGACCATTTAATGAGATATACACATAATTGAGAAACGTTTATAAGTTGGCATTAATGGATCCGCAAACTCAGGTCCTTGTGGCCGAGACAAGAGCGTGTTGATTTCATTTGCTGTAAGTGTTATAGATATATACAATCTAATCAATGTATAATTGTTTGACCGGTATTTTGAATGGTAGATATAGTGAATGTTTGTCAGTGGCTTTATCATTCTGCTTCATCAGTGTATTCGTATCCGTTACCCAATACACTGTCGGCCAAAAGAAACGGCTACTTGTTTTTTTCTTATAATTAATGATGGTCCCCACGTTACGCTGAAACAATAATTAATATGAAAGTCCATTGAAATCGTAGACAACACTGTGATTCGAGTCAATAACATTCATGAAAACCACGCCCAATGAAGACCGCTATTTTCTATTGATTCACTTGCGCGCCGTAACCACGTACATCTGTAGCATCATCACCACTTTAATGCAAATGTGTACCTGTATTGTTGCTCGTGGCTGTATGAAAATATGTTTCAAATGTTTTTCTGGTCAAGCACGGATCGAAAACTGAACAATTCGTTTTTCTCAATTCAGCATTCCCCATGCTTTTGTGACATGAAAACTTCTGAAATTTGAATATATTATAGAGAAATGGTGCATCGTCATAATGCTATAATATTGCTAAACTGTTGATTACAGTTTTTACGAAATATGATAAGATATCTGGTAAGCGTTTCTTTTGGCCGACAGTGTAGGTTGGCTGACACATACACTGAGGGAGGAGAAGGTGACCTAGTCTGACAGGAGAAGAACATTTCACTCTGGTCTCAATTAAAGAGACGGTTCTATCGGAGTATCCGCCATTTTGTTTTGTGCATTACGTGAATTGAGAAGCAGCGCTGTATTTTTACTTACCTTTCAAATTTGACTTAATAAAAGATGAATTTTGATACATTGACAAAGAAACGTTTAATTCATCAATAGCTATAAACAACGTTATGCCGATAAATCAATCCACTTCTCACTGTGTAATTTTATAATGTTAGAATGAATGTGCAATATTCTAAAGTCACTACAATATTACCCTCAGTAACATGTTTCAACTGTATCGAGATATAACCTTAATAAACAACTACAAGTGTCTCGTACGTATTAACTTACTGATTTCACAGATATCGTATAACAAATAATGTGTACCACTTATTTATATGGGGTATACCGTTTAGTTAAATTACTTTTCTGATAACTGAAATATTATAGACAATAAAGTTATATAGTTAAATACTTTATAAGACTATAATGACGATTAAGTAATGGCAACGTCTTTTCTTTATAATTTATAATGAAATACTAAAATTGAAAATGCAACGTGTTATATTTGAAGATAATATAAAAACTTGTAACAAGTCTGTTATATTTCAGTTAAGTATTTTGACAAAAACGTAGATCTGTATTTGACTAAGCAAATTCTTCAAAGATACTTTAATGTGCAATATTCCCTTTGAACAAATTTGAACAGTATAATGAATAGTGTTGGAAGCAGCCGTAAAATAATAACTATATGTGTCAAATTAGTGAATCTGGTTGAATGCGGTAAAGCGGAGAAGTTTGGTTTCGGATCAAGAGATACGGGGTTCGAATCCCTGTAGGGTTTGGACAACTCTGCTCCAGAGAATTGTCTATATGCAGTGAGGTTAGGGTGCAATGTTTTACATTTGATTTTGAATTTTCCATTTGTGTTTATTTAATTGTATATAGAACTATTTAAAAGTGTGTATGAGCATGATCACGTTATCAATGTAAGTACTTTGTAGATATAGAGATATTGGATCCGACCGCTGCACCTGTTATTATTGCGATTTACTACCTTCGAGGGCGATCAGAATTATCTGAATTAAAATTGTATACGATGCCAGAGGGCAAAATAACACTGTTGTCGTGAATAGTATGTCGTCATGTTTGATCTGTTAGCGGCGATGGCGAGTAGCCGTAAAGTAGATTGGTCTAAGTTCTCCAATTGTATTACTTCGGTAATAACCTTACAATCGCGTCCGCATCATACCAAGTTTGCGTTACGAGTGCCTCGATATAAAGCCTCGCTCACGATAGGGAACTACATGTTTCTCAAGATAATGTGTCGTTGACATAGATTGACATAGCCAGTCATAAAATACCCTCTATGCAGTAGCACATTTGTGATAAGCATGTCAACGTCGGTTGGAAATTGCGAGTCATGAGGGAATTTGCATATCCAACAGTTCTCTGTATTTGAATATATCTTGTCGACACCAGGATTCGAACCTCCTACATACCGAGGGTCATTGAACGTACTCGCTCTTGGTTTCCGTATCAGACTCGTTCTTTTGTCATTGTGATCGTCAAGGTTTTGCTCTTTCATTCCAGCATTCGAATTATCTCCCAGTCCATACCTCCACTCACAGGTTCCACCTCAATGTATAGTCACATTGGCATTGTGGGCTTTCTCCCAGCAATATCTCCAGCTGCGTGAAATATAGGTACAATTGAAAGCCCCTTGCAACTGAAATCCTTTTTCATCATGATCAGTACTTTAACTTTTCGTAAGACTGTAAACTTATGACTTCAAGCATGCAAAACACAATTCGGATTGTTAAAAAATAATACTCAGAGCAAAACACAACAAGATTTAGCAACTTAATCTTTATTCACGGACTGTGTGTGATCGTTGATCTGTTAATATACATATTTTTAAGCTTTCTAAAAATATAAAATCTTTAATAAAGTATGGCTTCTCTAAACAACATGTGCACAAACCAGAAGCGACAATGAAACAATGAAACATACTTATTTAACGGGCATTAATGATATGGTACTTCTAATGCAAATGGGATATATTGATGTTCTCTACGCTGTAGACACAACGAACCTGTAACAATAAAGCAACATGAAATATAAAACTTAACTACCGGGCAAAAGAAAGTAGACACCTTAGTTAGTTTTATCATACATTGTATGTATGATTTTCAATAACAAATATATTGAGGTTTCGACGTTGTGGTCTAATACTGAATGGCGCTGACGTTTAGTCATCAGTCAAAGAACACTTCTACGTGTTGCTTTGTTTTTAATAAAATTTCAAATTTAAACATTCTTCCAACATTAATTTGGATAAATCACAAGTTTTCATCGACAGGCGAGACATATTCTGTGTGAAAAATCAATAAATGTGTCCAATTCTTCACAAATTTACAATATTTAAACATGGCAGGGGTCATGTTGGTGTAACTCTATTTTCTTAAACCTGTCTACATTGAACGATGATATTTAACCAGATATTTAGATAATTAACCAGTCACCAATTAATTCATTCAAGCTACTACACAGAAGTGTTATTGTATCGTGCCATAATAACATGCATCTCATTTCTTTTCAAGTAGTGAATTAATCGAATCAAAATGAGTGAACATTCTTTTGCCCAGTAGTTAAGTACATTGAAAATGTTAATTTATACAAGTATAATTCACATTACGCAGGACAAACTCGTGGTTTATATGTCATAACGTTATGGGCGTAACCCTTGACCAAGAAATACTCCCATAATGTTCACATTTACTAAAAGCCAAGAACGTGTGATTCATAATAATACATTTTACGTGTACGCCAGCTTCTGAGTATATGAAGATCTGGTTTGTTTGACATCGTCGACTTTTGCTTGAAATTGGGTACTACGGCACTCATGAACTTTTTCCAAAACATTACATTTTAGATGATTCACAAAAGGGATAATGTTGGGTATCTTCATATTCAATGATTGTCCTAAAAATAAGGTGACTGCATAATGGGAGATATTTCATAGCATGAACATGATGGATAGAATACGTTTTTGGATATTGCTGATTCTATTCTGTGTATTCTGAACTCCAACATATTGCAAAAATTCATGCTAGATTTAGGCATAGTTGACCTTGGAGTAGAAGGGTAGGGTATTGAGGGATTTACGTTATAAAGAGATAAAGAGAGTAATCCTAAGCTTCAGTTGTGTGTATATATATATATATATATGTCGACCCACGATACAACTCTAGGTGAGGCCATGTTAAGCCAACAGTCTTCCTGTCCCGAGGCGCATGCATTTGAACAGCGTCAAAAGACACATGTCTGCGTTTTACATGTGTCTGTTTAAAGGGGCTGTAGCACGTTTTTTCCAAAATTTATTTTTTCAAATTTCTCATTTATAATGATAGTTTTTGTCATTTAAGTTTACTTTAGAAGGTAAAACATCTTATAACACAAACCAATGGTAAAGTGGTAATAACGATGTTGCGCATAAAGCAAAAAATTGCATGGCGGCCATTTTATTGTGAACACATTTTATTATTTCGAATTACAAAAACGATTCCCATGGCATGTACACTCACTTTTAACTTGATTGCCCGAAGAGAGACGGGTGTTTTACTATTAGTGACATTTGTTTAAATACATTTCATCAACTTATTTGTGCGAAAAAACGTTCTAGTGCCCCCCTAAAATCGAATATTCCGACTGAGTAGCTATACATTTTTAAATAATATATTTTGAATTTAAGATTTTATGACGTCAAAGATATAGAGAAAGTGAGACCACATAGAACCTGATTGTTTTCATTTACATGCATGGTACAACTTCAAATTTACTTAATGATGTCGACCGTTTGTGGGAAAATGGACAATATGAAATTCAAAACACGCCATGACATATGATTAATAATTTGTGCGTGCGTGACAATTGCTACCACTTATTATGCCGTTTCTGCATACACATACATATACATTTAACAAAACAGAAAGTCATTAAAATCTATCTTTTCATAAAAATATACATTCAATGAACATGTTGACTGACTCCATATTCTATTCTGTGTACACATACCTCCTGACATATAAATACAAGCCATACAAGCAAATACATAAGTGACATAGTTCGATGTATATTTCACAATTGTCACCTCACAACAAGCCATTATAACTAAATACTATAAAATTATATTTAATGACGTCGATGAACAACTTTAGTATTAGTTGATGCTGATTTTCCTGTCTGATAAGATACATGTAACACATTGAACAACCAGGTGTGACAACAAGGTAACAATTCTTTTCGCAGATACTTGTGTGGTTGAGCCAATCTTATCTACTTTATAACTCATGCATTGTCTTCACCGTTGCCTATATTCCAGCCCATTCTGTTGACAACACTTAAATGGGTAGGTTACTTCCACTCTTAATACGATAGTACTTATATTATTATATATTATATTATACTGAACAGTAACAGAAACGCGAGTTTTAATGAATAAAGTTTCTGTCTGCATATCAGCCCATGGTTTGTCATGTCTTTAGTAAATGTCAGAGAACATGCTGAGCTATTGGTACTGTAGAGTACAGATGGTTACCATTGCAAAGTCAAAGGGTATCAGTTCGCGAAAATGCACGTCACATGTTGTCATGGTTACATGATCTGCATGAGCCTGGTAAAATTCAAATTACTCGTGCTGTAATCGGCGAGTTGCTTTGTGAAAAGGACCCCAAATTGTAACTCCAGCCTTCATGCTTAAGAAGTTAATGATTGGCAAAAAAAACTGGGATATTGGCCGATTGCATGCTGAACAGTTTGCAAGGACTGTAAATGTGCTCGTGGAACACCTTGGTACCGAAAGAGAATGCAATACCTTGAAGTTTACCCAAACTGAGACCCGTAGAACCATTCTGAATGAAATTCGAAATGACGTCATAACGTCAAATCGACATCAACAAAGAGAGGGGTTTTGCATCAAACAACTTCATGGTAGTGTTTGAACAAATTTCAATTGCATTTAAAAGCACATTGGGTCCTTCATCATCTGAACAGGAATGTCGCTGTTTTCCCAGAGAATGACTATGGCACAAGATAATGCTCTGCAGAAGTTCTACACGAGTACTGATTTTTGTTATGTCTGTATGTTAGTCAACACGTTATAACATCATGTCAGCAACATTTGAATGTTCTGATATTATAAATATGCCCAATACCGATTTATTAGTAATTACGAAATTGTTACAATGGACTCGCGTTTCTTTTGCTGTTCAGTATATTTGGCATCAATTTGTTTGAAAGAGGTGATTTACATTTGAACGCCACTTTCGAGAATATTTATATCAAGGTGATTGGTATTATTGCAGCCTGTAACACCATTGCCTCATCATTAAGTGACCATTCTGTAATTATAAGGTCAATGCCAGGCTTTGGAACCGCTACAAAAAGAGTTATAATGTAACTGATAATGGTAAATGGATTACGTGTGTCATTATAATGAGTTTTCAAAATGTTAGTCCCCATTTTCACACATTTATGTTTCTTATATCAAGTTATTGAAACACATCCACACTGCCATCACGATGAATGTATCAAAGTATTGGAACATATTCATATTGCCATCATGATGCCCTGACCAAATCACTGGAAAATATTCACATTGCCATCATGATTAGTTGATAAATATCTTGGAACACATCCACATTGCCATTACGATGACTTGATTAACGAATTTTGAACACATCCACATTGTCATCACGATGCCTTGATCATTGCATTGGAACACATCCACACTGTCTGCACGGTGCCTTGATTAACGTATTGGAACACATCCTCATTATCATCGTAATGCCTTGATCGAAGTATTGGAACACATATACATTGTCATCAAGGGCATTTGTTGAAAGTATTGCAACACATCCACATTGTCATAATGATATTTTGAACAAACTTCATGTATGGGAAAATATTCACTATGTCATATAATTGATGCTTGAATCTAGGAATTGAAACATTACATTGCAACCATGAAGCATTGAAAATATCAAAACAAATGCACGTTGTCATTGCTATGGTTTATTCACATAATTATGCTTTGATCACGATGTAGGAGTCACGATTTCATTATAGTGCTTTGATCATGACACTAGAACACACTGTCTGTATAGTGTGTTCATCATGGTTTCGGATTCACACTGGCAGCATTCATATTGCCAACATCATTCTTTGATCGGGATTTGCCATCCTAATGATATGTTCATGACGTGTGGTGATCATGATCATGATTTAGGATAATATCATCATGTCAATATGTCACCACAATACTGTATTATGATATTGGATCCCAAGTGCCATTGTCCATGATTTTAAATGCGACGCTGATCATGGTAGTGGAACAAATATATATATGATCCAATAACCAAGATTGAATATGATGAAGGAACAAGGGAAGATGTACCGAGCCAGTCCGTCCACGTATCTGGCAGCAACTTTACCATATTTCTGGGTTCGATCTGACCCTGTCTTCTGTGTTGTCTCGCTGTTTGTCTTTGCAGAAAAAAAAACATATTTAGGATATATCCATTAAAAGTTAATTAAATATAATCATGAAAAAATATTTACTTAATTAAAAATAAATTTTAAAATGTATTTTGAACATGTACTTACAAATGTTATGATGAAAATTAAACTATTAAACAGTATCTATCTGTCACGTATAAATAGTATTTTTGATTGTGTTATAAACGTTTTACTTGAGCTTTAAATTTATTTTATTTAATTTGAAAAGAATTTGAAAGAAACGATGTTTTGCAATTATCATGAAATGAAATAATAATGTTTTGGCAAAATATCAACTGCATTTAACATGCACACTATATCACTTACAAAAGGTGATATATGCAAAATAATTTCTTCAATGTATGGGGAGTCAAATCAATTTCTAGAAATACAACCCTTACCAACGACCGCTTATGGCCCAGCATTATGAATTTATCTTAGCTAAATACAGTTGTAAATGGTCAGCAGCTTGCTTATTATAAACTATTATAATTAATATTTCTTTTACAAAGAATCGGAAAGGGTACACGTTATCAAACTACTCTCCGTCCCACTTTCTTTGACATTTGTGTAAGGAGTAGATTTTATAATGTGTTAAATTTGTTCACTGGCTTAAACAAATTTTGCAAAGTGCAAGTTAAACTGACATACATTTAGGCTAAATGTGTTGGGAGAGAATGTATTATCCCGGGGCCTGGTGTTATCTCTGTAATTGAGGGTTCCTTCACATTTTTTTTTTATCTTTTCCAGGATATTTGACTTCTAACTAATCATGTGGGACTGTTACTTACAGCTCGAGCAATTCTTCGTTTTTTATTTCCTCTCTTTTCCAAAGAGACAGCATTTGACTTTAACTAATGCTAATGCATGTTACTTAAAGCTCGAGTGTACAAATATTCGTAAATGTTGCTTCCAAAAAACAAAATAAATAAATAAAACACTTACTCCATTTAATGCAATACTTTCTTCAGTATTTGACGTTGAAAAGCCAAAACATTTCCAGGGTACTCTTCGTCTTGCTAAAACATTGATATAAGCGAATTCAAGGAGTGAGGCGAATACGAAAAATAGGCAGGTGGACATCCAAGTGTCGATAGCTTTGACGTAGGAGACACGTGGCAAAGACGCACGTGCACCGGAACTCTGTGTTGTCATGGTGAGGACAGTGAGAACACCCAATGAAATGCGAGCAGGGATAGCCTCGACGTCCAACCAGAACGAAACCCACGACAGAATGACGATAAGGACGCTAGGTACGTAGACTTGGATGATGTAAAATCCGACATCTCGCTTTAATATGAAATCGGCTCGAACGCAGGAAAAGCTTCCAGCTGAAGATAAAAAAAAAGTATATATTTAACGTATTATTGATATAATTATAATAATATTTACAATAATATGTATAAATCAATTGAAACAGAGATCTGTGTAGGTGTCGATTCTCCTAAAAGTGCGGTATTTACTTTTAATTTTGTCACTGTTACATATAAAAGTAGTTCTTTATCTGTTTGCTTCTGTATCAATAATATCAAGATTTAAAATTTCATACTTCAAAATTTTATTATATATTATTTATTATATATATGATATATACCTAAATTGTTAAGTTAAGTTAAGTTATGTCTCTGTTTCAAAAATACATGTTTATGTTGAAAATCATTGATATCATCAATCTACTCTGTCTCATATGTCAATGGATTAAGAAATAGGTAAGTATATTTGTAAATGAAAGTGTGTGGTAATCACAACTACATGTAATTCGTGTTCCCTTTATCCAAGGAAGATGAGCAGTAATGGAAAAGCTACTGAGCAATGCTTTTAGACTATATTAAATGGATTGATCTGCTCTAATTATGATGTTCTTACATTGTCAATATTATAAGTCATTACTTACTTTCTTTGTACGTCTTGGTGCAGTTTCCCAATATATGTTCTTCAAGCGTATATTGTGGAAGTTCGAGATTATCGTTGAAATCAACAGGCTTATGATTTACCCAGTCATATACAATATTTTCCATGGTATATCCATCTGAAATAAGTTGAGAAACTTATATTTTATTTTAAGGGAAATTAAAAGAATCTGGCATGAATTCAGAGCAGAGCTTAGAAAAGCACGGATACCTCCCTTATCAGCATACTGGATTACATCAGAAAAGGGATAGACAACGGACATGAAGTTTTATTAGTAGGCCAGGACTTAAGTGTTGCCATTGATACGATCGATCATTTGATCACTAGTTTCTCGTCTTCACTGTGATGTAGTTATTGCGAACGCAGCCCTAAATGCTTTAATTTCTATGTCTCATACAAATAACACAGTGTTTAAATAGATGGCGTTATGTTAGACACCACAATTCTAATACACGGCGACCCACAATATTCTGTCCCAGGCCATGTGCTCGTTACTTTCTATACGAAGGCTCGTGGATATCTTGTACAGCCACGACAACTCTTTGCCGATGATACCAATCTGTCATTAGCCTACACAGAAACTGCTGTTCGGCAATCAAATGTATAATATGTAGGATGGCAACAAAAATACTGCTTCAATGACGCCTAAACCGAAGCAATGCTAATTTTTCCAGTTTAAAGGGGCAGTGGCACTTCTTCTTTTTTTACATTCTATTTTTTCAAATTTCCCATTTATAACGATAGTTTATGCCATTTATATTTACTTTAGAGGGTAAAACATTTTATTACACAAACCGATTATCCATAGTGGCGCATAAAGCAAAATGTGCATGGCGGCCATTTTATTGCGAACACATTTTATTATTTCGAATGACAAAACGGGTCCCATGGCTTTACGTAACCATGTACATTCATTTTTAACTTGATTTTCCAAAGAGAGAAGTTTTTTTTATATTACTATTAGTGACATTATGTTTCAAATACATTTCATAGACTTATTTCAGCGAAAAAAAACGTGCTACCGCCACTTTAAAGACGTGATAAGAAGAACCTAACAAAAATTCAAATAGGAAATGTGAATGTTCGTACAAGCCTTAACATTTTTCACCGGCATCAATACGAAAATATAACAATGAAATAACTTTAATACACTAGTTGAGCCAATTATTCAAGGTTTGTACTTTAGGAAAAAATACGTCCCTATCACATTACATTTTCCTTAATAACATAAAACTATAAATTTGAATAAAGCATGGAATAAGTCCGGATAGGTTTGGTTGATGCCCTTAAGAATTGTTCCAAGCCAACCTTTCTCACGCAGAAGGAAACATCTTCATTTGGAATGGTAACAGTTTCTCTTGAACGGCAGTATAAAAGAACGTATATAACGAAGAACATCACTTTCAATAAGAAATGCCCGTAAGGCTAATGGCAGATGTAGTCACTCTTGGAAATAAAAGAAGACTTACAACTTGCTATGAGTATTGGGCATTTCTGGACATCCAGAGGGTATTTTTCCAATCGCATGTGACAGGACAGCGTGACAGATAACCTGAAAAGGTATGGACAAAATGTTGCAAGTTATACATATTGCTTTCAACTAAAATACTAATCAATATTAAATGTCAGCGGGTATTAATATCCACGGTAATTACAACCTGAAACAAAGTATTGACAAAGTTAAACGAGGTCCTATTTCTTTACTACAACTTAGATATATAAAATCAATATAAATAATCATACTTTATATATATATTTAACTTCAAGCACTACTGAACTACTACGTTCGCGTTTCATGACAAAGGCAAAGCATTACCAGAAATAACGTTAACAACTTTCCTGAATTTCTTTTATCCCCAAGCACCCCTGGAAAAAACGATCGCGTTTTTTTCATGACTTTCCTTTAGCACAAGCACCACTGGATAAAAACGTTCGTGACTTTCATGACTTTCCTTTAGATCAAGCACTACTGAAAATAACGTTCGTGACTTTCATGAATTTCCTTTAACTTTAAACCCTACTGAAAATAACGTTCGTGACTTTCATGAATTTCCTTTAACTCTAAACTCTACTGAAAATAACGTTCGTGACTTTCATGACTTTCCTTTAGATCAAGCACTACTGAAAATAACGTTCGTGACTTTCATGAATTTCCTTTAACTTTAAACCCTACTGAAAATAACGTTCGTGACTTTCATTAATTTCCTTTAACTCTAAACTCTACTGAAAATAACGTTCGTGACTTTCATGACTTTCCTTTAGATCAAGCACTACTGAAAATAACGTTCGTGACTTTCATGAATTTCCTTTAACTTTAAACCCTACTGAAAATAACGTTCGTGACTTTCATGAATTTCCTTTAACTCTAAACTCTACTGAAAATAACGTTCGTGACTTTCATGAATTTCCTTTAACTTCAAACACTACTGGAAATAACGTTCGCATCATTTTATTAATTTCCTTCAAATCCAGGCACTACTGGAAATAAGTTTGATAGCAAAGAAGAATGACATTGGACGAGATACATTAACCCCAAATCCATATGATAACTACAGTCAGTAGTGTTAGTGTTGGTGTTTGGTGTATTTATGGGATTAACGACGTGGTTGCGTTAACATGGATAAGGCATGTGCAATCTCCTTAAGGAATAAGCTTCTAAAATATCACGACCTATTGTTTGTAATGGTTTTGTTAACTGCGTTGCCCCTTAATGGTGTATCATCGCTTCTCTATAATCACAGTTAAGTGACTTGACCAAGATGAAAGGGGACAGCTAAGGCATATGTAAATATGAAGCCTGTATGTGACCCCTTTGATGCATATTTCTAAAAAGGTTTTTAACTACATAACGTTAGTTTGTATAAAGATTAAATGCACGTCATGTTTATGGAAACGAAATATCACGTGCTTGTCGTATGTGCATTGGTGCAAATAAAGCTAACCAAAATTACCCATGTCAATAAAATGGACCCTATTCAATATTTTTACAAATATGCTATCATTATTGTTCCTTTGAGCACCAGAACCAAACCATAGTATCATCGATGGAGGATTAAAAACTGTTTGATGATAGTGTCCCACTGTAAATGAGATTACACACTCCCGATTTGTACTTCCAAAAAGTAAAAAGTTATATTGTAAAATCATGTTCCGATTTATAAGGATAAGAAGTGATATTCCCTAAAAGCAATCCTTCATTAGAGCGCTACTGCTATTTAGTTCTATATTTTCAAGTTTAAAGGGGCAGTAGCACGTCTTTTGCTAATTTTATTTTTTCAAATTTCCCATTTACAATGATAGGTTATGTCATTTAAATTTATATTAAAACACAAATTATTACACAAACCGATTATCCATAGTGGTAATAACGTTGTTGCGTATAAAGCAAACATTGCATGGCGGCCACTTTATTGTGGAGACATTTTATTTTGTCAAATGACAAAAACGATTCCCTTGGCTTTACGGAACCATGTATACTCATTTTTCAAACTTGATTTTCCAAAGAGAGAAGAGTTTGTACTGTTGGTGACATTTCAAATTCTTTTCATCGACTTGTTTCAGCTAAAAAAACGTGCTACTGCCAATTTAACACCATAATCTTTTCACAATATTGCAATCATAGTGGATAAAGATCAAAGGTTATTTGACCATGTATTTATTTATGGGTTTTAAACGCCGAGGGTGAGGGATGGAATGGTCGATAAAATTCGCTTTATTACACACAATTGACATTAAAGTTTTACTTCAGAGTGGTTGCAGAGTCCCACAAGTTCAGAACCGTAATGCTTACGCAGCAAATATTAGATTAAACCATTACATTGATGCGAGATTAACTGGCCAAAAGTGTCGATTAATTACATGTACGTTGAATTCCCATTAATACTTTGAACCGCACGTTAACAATTTAAGTTCGTTCACACGTTTGCAAACATAGTAATTCTAATCATAATACAGGTTAAACGAGTCGAACTATCAGTATCTGCATATGACGTAGTATGCATGCAATTTCAAACACTACATGTTTTAATAAACATTTTTAGGGGTTACGTGTAGATTTACAAGTAGTAATGAACTTTCTATTGCCATTTAATGTATGTGCATGTAAATAAAGATACTATTTGGCCACTTTAAAGTCTCCAAATTAATATTGTTTGGCGAGGTACTACACTGCATATATAGTGCAACTTCTCTCAACGCCATTATACATATTCCAAAACCATTACACCAAGGACGTACGGCGTCGATACTGGCTAACTTGATTAAATACAACTTCAGGGATTAGGAATTCAAATTGATCAATCCCACTGGCGGCATTATCATTTGAAGATATTTAACTTCCACAAAGTTAACTTTTATCGGTATTAATGATTTCAAAATGACAATACGAGTGACACAAATGCGATTTTAATCGTATCCTAGGAAATCAAAGGATCTTCGTATCATATTGATCTGGCTTGTCAATTTACTCTTGAATGATTGCTTTGAAATCTAAAATTCCTTTTTCAAATGAATTTTGTCCTTAAAGTTATTTCGTGATCGAATGGATTTAATGAGTTAATGAGTACTGAAAATATATTTTAACATGCGAACAGAACATTTTAAGCGCATTACAACTTTTTCATTCAGTTATACATTCTATTGAAACTTTGAGGAGATCCATACACATCTTTTTATTATTACGTTTTTTGGACTAAAAGTTATTTTCAGGATGACAACCCAAAGACTTATTCAACTGTGAACAAAGTTTTAGGTAAGTCAATTTAAAGTTAAAATGCAATCAATAAACATATTTGTATTTTCAAATTATTTGGTGATAAATGATTTTCTGGATGACACATTTGACGAGTTTGAATACAATTAGATTTTAATCAATATTTAGTATATAGAGATTACTACCCGAGGAAGTGTGTCATATGACTTTTACGAAACGAGTGTGAATTTTTTTATTTCCCGAGCGAGAGCGAGGGTTATACATACATTTGCACGAGTTTCGTAAAAGTCATATGACACACTTACGAGTGTAATAATTTCCTTATTACCCATTTTATTCCATTTGTTTCGCGTAAAAATAACCAGGAAACGGCCCACTTCTCTTGCGACGGCAAGCTACAGTGACGTCACGAACAATCGTTGTATGACGTCACAGACGACAAAATGCGGGAGGTCACGTTGAAACAATGGTTGCTAGGTAAACGTGATATGTGCACATGTGCTCATTTCAATACTATTAACTCGGTTATTTTCAACCATATGGCCTGGGTAATACTTTTATTTAAGACCTGAAAATTTCTGTATATAATTGATACTCTTATTAACTCTCCTCTAAGTATACATGTACCTCTCTTTATGTGTGTGTCTCTCTCTTTAAGTATCTGTGTCATGTATATTTCTCTGTTCTATACAATCTTGGAAGAAAATACATCTTTATGTTTGGCCTACATGTATACCATCTTGGAATATTTTCATATGTTTAATCTTTAGAAATTGTTATAAAATGACTTTAACAATTCTTTACATATACTGACTTAAAAAGTAGAAATGATTTCGATGAAAAAAGTTTTTACTTTTTCTCTCTTGTTATGTTCCACTGTCTATTGCTATTTTTTTATGTGTTTCTATTACACGGACTCCATGTCTCTGCATGTGTCTCTATATACATTATATATAAAGAAACGCCAACCAGATATGTTATCAGATTTCGTAAAAACTATAATGAACAGATTAACAATATTATAGCATTATGAAGTTGCATCATTTCTGCATAAAATATGTTTAATTTCAGAAGTTGTCGTGTCACAAAAGAATGGCGATTGTTGAAATGAGACAACTTAAATTGTTCAGTTTTCGATCAGTGCTTGATCAGAAAAACCCCATTTGAAACAGATTTTCATACAACCATGAGCAACAATAGAGGCACTCATTCGCATTAATGTGGTGATGACGCTACAGAGTTACGCGGTTACGGTGCGCGAGTGAAATAGCGGTCTTCAATGGGCTTGGTTTTCATGAATTTTATTGACACGAACTACAGTTTTTCCACGGGTTCAATGGAATTTCATATTAATTATTGTTTCAGCATAACGTTAACTATATTTCAGAAATCATTTCATTTAAATTTATCATCGTTGACCTCCCGTACCATCCCGTCCCTTGCCGTACCATCGGAAGGGTGGTATAGATTTGTGATAAGAATCTTTTACGGGATTCGAAGTCGGAAGTTCACACATATTTCACGCACTGAATATATTAAAGGGATTAAAATCACCAGCCTGTAGCAAAAGCCCAATATCGATTGGTACATACAATATCCCTTTGACCAGTGTACATTTCTACAGCTCCCAGGACTAAACAATGTGATATTAGTTGTACCGTAACCTTTCAAAACTTCTACATGCCAAAAGTTCGACAGACTAAAACAACACAGTTCCGGGTCCACTGCACATGGTCTGGATATACATTTCACAAATTTCAAGAATATATTAATATAATTTCAACACTAACTTCATTATTAAATGTCAAACACGCCCGATAATGCTCAAGGAACTCCTTTTTTTGCCTGGTGAACAGATTTGTTGCAACGAAAATTGTAACAATTGCGAAAAATGTAACAAACTTGAAAATGTGACGTACGAAACATGTAACAAAATATTTATATTAATATAGAGTGACTTTATATAACTATTGTTAAACATCAAATACTCTATCATCTGCCTTAGTTAGAAATGAACTGGACCTGTTGTAATCCTCTACTCGAGTAATCCTCTACCCCCTTCTTCAATGAGCTGTAGAAGTTTTGGCAAATTTCACTCATATCCTGGGCTGGTCCATTATAAGAAAGGTAATTGCATAATTCTGCCCTGACTTTTAGTAGGAATTTTGGCATGTAAAAGTATTGGCATGTAGACATTTTGGGAGGTAATCAGTTGTACGAGAGAGTACCAGAATGATCTTGCACCAACCTCATACTGTAGTATATTGTTCCATTCCTGTACAGATGCATTAGCTTGTTTGGTACCGTTACATCATGGAAGTTCCCCTTTTTCTCATTCCTGAAGAAGGTATCCGGTACCCAAACTCTCTGCATGATCTTGGTATCCAGTTCCAACCAGTCAGTCTTTGAATAGTTCATGTACTGTAATCTCGGGTCTATCCACCTCTGACGGAGGTATATATTTAATGAGTAATCCTGAAATAAAGTTTTGAACGTTACTTGACACTGGCCATGGACAAAAAGTGGTCACCTCCGTTTGAATTCATTGACCAAAATACGAATTGCAAGGATAAAGTAAGAAATGAAATTAACAAGATCTGATATTTTCACTGCACTTGATACCAGTTTTATCCGAAATGATATGTCCGAAATATAGCGTCCTAATTCTTACATATATTATACGGCGTTTGTGAGCTATTTATTTTATTCCGGTGGTGACACCAAACATTTGTGACCTGGATCTACTGTGTTGTGTTCATGGGCAAGGCACTTCATCCACATTGCACTTAGTTCACCAAGCTGTACAAATGGGTACCTGGACAAGGGAATGTATGGACCTATACGGTCGTGCGGAGCGCTTATTAGGCCGCGCCGAAAGTACGATTCCTTCCGGGTAATACTTGAGTAGGGACTTGAGCATGCATTGAGCATGGATATGTGCGAATTATAAATATACTATAATAATGATTATTATTATTATTACCAGACTTTGAAACATATTATGACTTGCTATGTGAAAGGTACTAACAGTTCCTGCTATTTACTTATATCCGTGTACTTATAAATCAATCATCGATGCAACTATGCTCAGAGATATTCTGAAAGAGAAAAATTTAAAATTTATCTTTAAAATTCAACAAGGCTGATAAAATCGTTAACAACGTCAACCGTTCTCTGTGACCAGAAGTTAACAAAGTCAGACATTCCTGCATAACCTCGTCCTACTCTGTCAGGTTATTTGTATTCGCAAGGCTACTTCAGCCCCAGATCCCATAAGCATGTTCTGTCTGCATGATTGCACATTTCCGCTTTTTCAGTACATATTCGTGGCTTAGACTCTCACAGGAAATCTCAGTTGTAAAATCGCACATGACGACTTCTGAGAGAAGCGGGGATGAAACAATTGTACAAGTAGAGATTTATCCATTTCATCGGAAGGTGAGGTGATCGTGGATTGTGTACAAGTGACTTCTCTATCGATTTTAACATAATGTCGGAGTGGTCTAACTTAATTAAAATATTTCAATGTCATAGTGCACCGAAGTGTTATTTCCCTGTGGTGAAGTTTGATTAAAATTATGAAATTGAAGAATTCGAATGTGCTCATATAACATATCGACTTAAAGTGATTCACAGCTAATAAGCAAGAAAGCTCTCATTAATCAAGTACTGTGATGGGAGAACGATGGGATTAAGTTATAATTAAATATAAATTCACGTCAAGGGAATGATCACTGAGTCCATTCACATTATGCATATTACAGAATGAGTGTACTCTGTTGCTAAACATGATGTGATAGGGGTATTGAGAAATTAATTCCACTGATGCAATATATTTTAATGTCATTTTGTTAAATAAGCACTCCCACTTTTTATTTAATAATACTGTTAATTTTGAAAAGGACGGTCATTAATGACCTCAACGATGAACTAATAGATATATAATGATATAATTGTTTATTATGTTTACCATGTTTTGAATTATAAAGCATAGATCAATTGAATACATATATGCTTTAAAATAAAGTAATTATGTTAGACTTACATTGTACATTGCCCCTTCAAGGTTCAGCTCAGGGGCGGATACAGTTTTTATAGAAAGAGTGTGTGACGAACTCTTTCAGTGGTCAGCAGATACCACAATAGCTTTAATTCATGAATAGAACAGTCAAACAGTCAAGGTAATTGTATAACGAAATCGATATTGTACGCGTTATATTCACCCTCTCTTTCTCGGAGTAGGGAGTGCACCATTGCCTTGAATTTCGCTTAAATGGCCATTTCAAAAAAATCATATGACATTAACTGTTTATTTCCAGGCAATTAAATACACAACATATATGATGTTGCATGAAACGACACATTTAAGATATTGAGTTTTGAATGTCAGTACTAGTACGACCGCTTTGTGGACACGAAATTCGATGAAATGAGCCCCTTTGTTTACAATATTCGTACAGTTTGTTTAGGAAATTACACAATAAAATCATCGTGCTGCGCTATGAGAATACCCTGATTCCCTAAGGGCTAAAACTGTCGTTTTTTCTATAAATAAATAACCAACCAATGAAGGAACTTCGCGCAAGAGAGGCAGTACCCGGATGAGAGGACCGACAAGCGATCATCGACGTTCAAAATCACGAAATTTCATTGGCTGGCGCAATTACATGTATCTTGTTGTTTAGCTATGACTGACAAGCCTACAGCAAAACGACAGTTACAGGACTCGGGAAATCAGGATATTGTGAATTAGTAGCGGATACACATACACTCATAGAGCAGGATAGGTGAACATTGAATATTAAGTAATGATAATGAATATGATATAGGTACTGAAAATTAAATTGTATGAGTATCTGCTTCGTGTTCACAAAACTTGGATGAACTGTTCCTTTAAGGAACATTTCCTCATGCCGATTATGTAATAATATTTACCATGGATGCTTCGTTGACGGAGTCTATACTGAGCACATATACTTGTACGTGGACATTCGTTGGGAAATCTGAAATGTAAAACATTTTGAACATATTTATAATGTGCATCGAGAGTCCTTTGGTAATTATGAGACATTACAGCTTTTGTAATTGTAAGTGATAACTCGTATGTGTTATCTGTTTTTGTACATTGGATTTTAACCGTTGCAGTTTGCATGTCCAAAAGTCCGTAATAAATACACGAACATTTTTATATCATTTGCACCGCTTATTTGATTTCCATCGAAGTAATAATTTAAATAGAGATTTATCAACTAATACATGTAAAACTGTTGAATTATGTAACGTGATAGTCTAAGACTGTGAAATACAATATTGAAAAGGAGCTTCTTTTTTCAGAAAGTAGCATTTCCCAAATGTCCCCTTCAATATTTGATAAAATAGTGATATTTTATGAATTAAAATGTTTTGAGTCTGATTGTAAGACTGTTTTTGACTAGTTTTGCGACTTCATATGTTCAGATTAGTATTCGCCTAGTTGGTCCCGTATTGGTCGGTTAAAGGTCCGGGGTTCGAATCCCGTCAAGAACTCGGTAACTTTATATGCTGTACCTGTACAGTGCCACACAAGATGCTCACAAGTTCCACCGCAATAAATAGTCACAATGATGATGCAGGATTTCGCCCTGCAGTAATACTAGCAGTTATGATACAAGTGAAATACTCTTGAATGCGGTATTAAACCTCACATGTCATCTATTATATCAGTGATCAAATTATATGATATTTGCTGTACACACATTCGTTCAAACCAATTGATACTTTATATGATTCAGAGTAATTATATGACCGCTCCAGTAGTTTCTGTACCACAAGTATCCTCCTTGGCTATGAAGTATCTAGAATTACGTCATGACCAAACATATCGTCAAATTCTCCTTCATTGCGACAGATTACAATTTAATTCTTGTTTTTTTTAAATTTACTTTTCATATTGCCAATAAGTCAAATTGAATACATTCGTGTTCTTGGCTTGTGCAATTATAAGTTTACAGATAAAGTGACTTTATTCCACACCCTACGCTGTGACAATGTGTCAACCACACTACCGTTATCTGTTATTCGAAAATGTTCATATAATTACCTGTATGGTAAATACGGTTCCGATATTATTTCCACTCTCTAGGTGTCCAATTCATGAAAATGGTTTCTGAAACCTCCCTCGGTGTCTGGAATTTGACAATTACTATATCCCCAAAGAAGAATAATTACGTTCTCCAGATGGGTATAGTATAACTTGTCTGAAGTTCTAATTTTCCTTCCTTTTTGCCAGTATTGATATTGCCAATCATGGCAGAAAACTGTCTTGTCAGTGTTATCGGAAAGTCTCTTTTATTGCTTGTAAGATGAACATTCGAGACAGTCCTAAGGGATGTGTCCACACAAACTCGAAACAAACGCAATCCTTGTTGTCAGGCAAGGAGACAAACCGTGTTTTATTGGTGCCGTCTTGTGGTAGAATGCATTTGTTCGTCCTCCTGTCTACGACGTTACCACAGTATATATGAATTAGCGGAAGTTGTGTATATATCACTAGTTTCAGCCAGACTAAAGGAAATAAAATTTGCATGAAACCTGCGTATATTTGCACGTTCAACTACAGACGATGTAGCATCATGGTCCCAAATGGATACAACTGACAACGTTGATAAATGTATCCCCTCTCCTCTGTACAACTGCATACTGAAAGTATGTTCACTTACTTGCTCGTCTTAGTTCAGATAGTATTAATTTCGTTTTTTTTGACATCATGTTATGGCAAAAACAAAATCGATAAGTTTATGTTTTCATTTGACGTGTACCATTTCGAATTTTTATTTCATACCTCACATTTAACTGAAAGAGTTTGGGCAGCTCCTTGAAGTGACCAGGAGTCAACATTTAGAGATATCCAGTTTATATATTTCTCTGTGAAATCTCCATTGAGAGATCACCAAAATCAAACAGTAGTCATATTAATACTATTATATAACTTGTGATAAAAAAATTATCATTATCGATATTTATCATTTTAAGTTCGATTTATTTTATTCGTGTGCTGTGACATTGTCCTTTTAATTCATGTATGAACAAACCTAGCATATGGTTATACATTGTATATACAATGTACTGTAAGTGCCTCAATGTTAAAGTACAAACATTATGAGTACATGTTTGATTTTTTAGGCGTTTTAGAAAGTGTGAGATCTGTGTTTTATTACAATGACAGACTTCCCTTTTTCTATTGATTTATTATACAATAATTGTATGATATACAAAATTCATTTTGACAATTTTAAAAATACTCAGCCAAATGTCTTTGTTTGTCAATATCATTTATAAATTTTATTAAAAACACAAAAGAGCATGTCTTATTTCATATATTTCATGGATCGTCAGACACATACAGACAGGTTAGATGCTCCTCAGAATAACACACAAGGTCTTATTTGTGCTTTGTTAGGACAAAGGCAATATTAATCTATATTTGCTAATGTTGATCATAAAAGGTATTTTTTTCAATTCTTTAGTGCAAAACAAGGGAAAATGGCATATTTTGCGATGTCATTAATGGTAAATTACTTCTTCAATCTTAAACAGATATTTTGTACTTGATGTCCCGTGCGTGATTAATGATATTGAACTCTTCAACCTCCATTTATACTTTAAACCTATTTTTCTCCTGGCAAGTACGTATATCGAGTAAATAAATGCCACAACCTACGTAGATACATGGATAAGCCAAGCAAACCGAGACAATAGTCTCTGATGTAAATATGGATGAACACAAACTGACAAAAGAAGTTTGTGACATTTAAAAAGCAAACTGCTGGCTATTGGCATCATATTTGAGAACACCAGAGACGATGTGACGCCGTAATAAAAGTTAAAGATACTGACTTTTTCCTAAAGCACAGCTCAGAACATTATTTTATGTAAATAGTATTGTAAAAACGTTTTAAAACAGTACGGAGGTGACAGTGTTGTTCAAAAAGGATGAAGGCCAATTGAAAAAAAAGTTTAAATCTTTACATGAATATTAATATGCTATGAAAAATAACAGTTTCAACACACTCCAAAACATATACTGTCACATGACAACATCTATCCTGAATGTCTTTAAGAAGTATGTGTTTCGTGAAGAACTATTTTAACTTTCATTCATCATGAAATGATATATCTATTTTACGCAACTGAAATCATTGTTCAAGCCAGGTTTTTGGAAAAAAAGATGAAGATTTTTATAATTTTATTTTTATTTTTTTAAGTTTTTCAGAAAAATTATAAGATAATGTTTCCGAAATGGAAAATTTAGGTCAGTTGCATTGGTATCAGTACACAACGTGTAACTATCCACGCAAACATGACTGTACTTGTTTAGTCCTGGTTGTTAAAGTTGATAAAGGTATTCTGGCTTATGATAAAGAACCAGTACTGGCCCAGTATCGGTTTAACAGAATCGGCCCATTTAAGGCAGAATTGTACTTACCAAGTACTGGCAAAACGGTACTGAAATACGGCACTGGTTCTGTACTGGTCTTGTTACGGCAAACAATTTCCTCACTTTAGGAGCTAACTTTGGTTATTTTTATAAAACTATGATCAATACTATATTACTGTCCTATCTTAAGAAATGCTGATGTATGTTCTAATATCACAGAAACTACCTTTTAAAAAGACATTCTGTCTTTTATTCAAATAACATATATTTGACTTCATATTCTACTATGATGAAAAATAAGTTTTATTATAAAACTATTAGTTGAAAAAAGATGCAAGGTTCCAATCTGATGTGATTAATATATTTTTGATTTAAGGATAGTAACTATTCAAAACATTTAAGAGAAAGTGATTTTGACGAAATTAACCTCGATTTTTTAGTAATTTGGATATTTAAAATTAACGGTATGATATATATCAAAGGTACCAGGACAGTAATGGTAAACGTTAATTGAGCCATTAATGGAATGGTACCGTTCTACTAATATCATGCTACTGACTCAGTACTGGTCCGGTTTAAGAAAAGGAAACAAGGCGTTTATTGGGAATGGTATCGTTTCAGTAATGCCTTTTTATTGGCCCAATGCTGACCAGGGGGCCGTTCCACTAACCGATCTTAGTCCTGAGATCAATCGTAAGACCATCATCTAAGATCTAAGATCTAATCTAAGTTTGATCATAGGGCTAAGATCGGTCAGTGGAACGGCTCCCAGGTCAGTGAGCTAGTACTGGGTCAGTACCACGCGAAGCTGGTACAGGGCCAGTACTGCATTCCTGAATCGGACCATAGTTGCCTAGTATGATTCATTCGTATTTATCATAAGGGGAGTAGACTATCTTGCTTTTCAGTTGGTGACGTTTCTTGTAGACGTTATTATAAGAATCTGGAGTCTGTTTTGGAGCATTCGCGTACTCTTTAATCTGGTATGGTGATGGACATTCATTTTACCTTTGTCGTGGATTTCCTTCAAAGATGATCATCTATGGTATTTCTTGAACCAGATAAACATTTACTATTTCCCTGACGGTATCTTAAAAACCTATTGATCCATCCATTTGTTATTGAATAAAGACTTGAATATTGCTACCTCTGAAAGGAATATTATAATCCTTTGAATAACTATGAATAATACATGTAATTCTTCTATAAATACCATCAAAAACAATCATAAATTTGAAACCCTCAAGAACAAAACTGTAATTGTCTTCTTTCGAAATCTGAACCCTTACATTTATACAAAAGGTCAACATCCAGTATGTCATTTTAAAAGACTACAGTTAGACTTCGTTTAACGGACTCCGTATATCCGGAAACCCGCCAATCCGCACAGTAATATTTCAAATCGTCTCTATGCATTTCTATACAGATGATGATTCGCTTAACCGCACGACTCGCTATCCGGACGAGTTTCAACTGTAACCACATTGTGTGGATAAACCGGACTGTATATAGTAATTCACACCGATATACTCCTACAAGTTTCAACTTAAACCACAGTGATGACATCTTCCCACGGCAAGGTGAAAATGCATCGAAATAAATTCTATGCATTTTTTACCTTGCCCTCAACATCACAGAAAACTGTGTAACGAAGCAGCGACATCTATTGTGATCACGAGCTACGCCCCTTACCAGCTGCTTACAGACAGCCAATGAAATCACCGTTTGCATTCGGTACTGCAGAAGTGATAATTCTAAAATTGTTATTTTTAGAAATATACGTTGGGTAAATGTTTCTTCTTGTACATTGCAATACTCGTCATATAGAACTTTACTACATGAACATATATTATCATAAACATGCTAATTAAGAAAGAAGACCAAATGCGAGCCAGGAAGTGTTATAAGTTGATTGTTAAGTTTATAACAGAGACATATGTAGTTCATATGCAAATGAGAAATACCCACGTTCAAACAAAGTTAAAAGATTTGAATACAAATCCTAGCATTTAATAATACTATTTCAATTAATAACGTGCTTATTTAAACATTTTAACGTTCATAAATAAGAGTTAGAGTTAGGCACAGTTTATCAAACAATAAATCAAATCACAGTTTGTTTAAAAGCGTTATACAGCCTGTATTTTCGGTATGTAGTTCAGTATTAAATAATTGAGATTGTTTAATCGAAATACCATGATGCCACACGAGTTATTTGGTATTTTGTAAAAAAAAAAGTGTAAAATAATTAATGATAGTTTCATTTAAACTCAACACTTGATTTCTTCGATTTCGGAGTGAATAACACATGCTAGTTATTTTTTTAACTTATAAATGACTTTTTAAAAACTAAGACAACCAACTAAATTGAATCATTCAACGTACTTCCAGCTGCAAAATTGTGAATTTAACAATCGATACCTGATAACATGCGCAAACTCATACGCGAAAATTATGAATGTATCCAGTTTGGCAGTCATCATACAGTAACAGCGTAACAGTGCGTCCACTCCATGTGCCAACTTTATGGCTTTTGAAGCTGTCCGCTTCGACGTTTTGATTATCGATTACAGGTTTATGTAAGCGAATTGTAATTATTTTGAATATCAATTGAAAGTTTGTACAAGTCCTGGATTGATCAAAATACTGTCAAAAGTGTGCTACAGTTTACGACCCAAAATTAGCGGAGAAATTAGACGAATTAGAAAAGGTGATTTCCCGTCTAAATATAGATCAAGTCTATTACGTCAGAAGTTCATATTGCAAGCTGTCTTCTGATTGGCCTATCAGATTAGCCTGCAGTACGTTAAAATCTTAGCACTGAACATAGGAAGGATGAGGTCAAGGGCGGAGTGAGAAGATATGGAAATCTTTTCGTTACGCCCGTGACGTTGTGAAGATGCAGTGATGATGGAAGTCACGTTTCTGTGTGGTTGCAATAATGCAACTATTTATATAGAAATAAACAGTTTACCTTCCTCATAATCTGGGGAAATTCTTGCGTTGTATGTTGAATTTATCAGCAGCATATCCAAGATGTCTTGTCTGGAAATAAAAAAAATTATTTTTGAAGGATTAAAAAATAACCAATAAATAATGTCATGGTATAATATCAACGCAAACAAATGGCAGAAATGTAGGAGATAGAGAGACAAACGCCCTTACCGACCGGTTGCGTACCTTTCATAACCTTGGCATAAATTTACAAATGATTATTCTGAATTGCATAACGATGACGCCTCTTAATATACGGTATATATTGGTATATTTAATAATAACACTATACAGCCGTATAGTTCATAGGCAATACTTTTTAAAATAATTGAATACATTTGCATTTAACTGCAAAGGGAATAATCAACGAAATCATAGCAATTTGAGTGTTTTAAAAATTTGAATTTAAACATGACCTTAGTCTTAATGTTTCCATGTTGTTCACGTGTAATGTATACTATCCGTCAAGTTTTGAATGGGTTAAAGTCCCAAAATCATAAGACAATGACTGCTCCAGGTAAACGTACCTGATGATTGACGTATATGTGATAGCGTGAACTTGTAGACAATTTGATTCATCACGGTGTCAAGCCAGAGGTGCATAGGCCGAACAAATCGAAAGCAGGAACAGATTTCATGAAATAGACCGATGGGGGATTTTAGGCACCATTTTAATAGGCTCACTCGAGTGGTCCAGGATGTTGTTAATTGTTGACAAACTTTCAGGAGTTACTACATTCAAAAGTCACATGTACCCACAAGTCTCTATCACTGGCTAATTTAAGCCTTGAAATCTTGAACGCAGCACCCTCAGCGGCGATCATATGTAGTCTCCAGTTACTTTCCCTGCCCAGCCAATCTTGGGACTTATTTACATAATAATCAAAATGGTTACGACATGGAGGTCGCCATGTTGGTTTTTGTTTTTGAAGGCGGTTTCTGATTGGACTATCACGTTCAGGCGCAGTACGGTCACAAGCTGGTTCAGTGATGATGTTTTACGGGGAAGTGTGGAGGTTACAATGTTTACACTGCTTAGCAATATTTATGAACAATATAAGAAAACATATTCATCTTGTCTTTTTGTGTAGAACCTAAACGATGTTTAGACATTCTTATGGAATTTGTATAAATGTATTGAGTCTGTATGTACAGCCTCCGTTATGTAAGCATACGAACTAAAAGAACTATGAAAAACTTCGAAATGGTTCCGAGGCTGGCGAAAAGCCAAGTGCAAGAAATAATAAAAGAGTCAGTTTAGTAATGAGAATCTATGGGAAAAGGTGTGAACATGTCAGGATGCAAGATTTTGATCAATTTACACGCAGCAACTTTGTAACTTTTCAGCTTTATGATTTGATTTAGGTTCCATTGCATCACCAGGGGAGTGTTGAATATACATTGTGCGTTGAGCTCATCAGTCCTTTTGTGGAGTTATACTGGTACATTTGTATATATGAGACAGAATCTCTCCTTTTTAGTGAAATCTTATAGGAATGTCATTATGTTGTAATCATCTATAACATACCCGTCTTGTGCAAATCAATTTCTACAAACATTAGCGGTATATTTTGCTCATTATTACAAATGTTAATGGTTAATAAACATAATTTGATTGATGGAATCAAAAAGGGAACATAAACTCACGGGCAAAAGAAACGTCCCCATACAAATACAAGATATTTCAATCATCGGGCGATAAATGCGACTGAAACAGCGTTACACCATGTCTTCAGAACCCAACAATACTAAATATGAATTTTCAAAACATTATCTATTCATAACTCTGAGAAACACAAGTTTTAAGAAATGGTCGTTTTGGAATCTCCTTAACTAGACGAGATAGAAGCCTCAAAAAGCCAGTTTTGGCTTGTTTTGAGACGTCCTACAGTAAAGACGCGTCAACAAATTTAAATCAAAGAAGGTTCTTTATGTCGAGGATATCTTAAGTTAATTAAATTTCTACTTTTTCAATGTTTTAAACTTAAATACTAAATATTGAGGGCCAAAAACATCTTTTAAAAACGATTTTAGCACCCCATGTCAATTTGAACAGATGTAAAAATAAAAATTGCATACTCTGATGTATGAAATTGTGAATATTTCTTAAGAAAACATGTGGCTACCAAATACATACAAAATCTATTTTCTTCAACATCAATATTTCATTTTATACTGTTTTCAAAATGTGGTGACGTTTCTTTTGCCCGTGAGTTTATGTCATGTAAATTCAAGAAAAACAAGTGTTTGCCACTGACATGGCAATGTCCCCCGCCAATGACATTGAGTTAGTCAGACACATCATTGGAGTTAATTGTTATATTGCATTATTGGTAAAAAGTGCCATGATGATCAGCACATTTTAAGACTTTGGGTGCTTAAGTTCATGATATAACGTGTTGATAAGAGTTCTAAAAGTGGTCAAAGTGTTGTGGTGACCTTGAAAACAAGGCCAAGGTCACCAAAATGTACTGGTGTGTGTCATCCCCCAATGTAGGCTGACACCAAATTTGAAGACTTTGGATGCAACACCTCATGAGATATCGTGTTAACAAGAGATCAAAAACTGGTCAAAGTGTAGAGGTGACCTTGACAATAAGGTCAAGGTCACCAATCGACTGGTGTCTGCGTCATCCTCCAATGTAGACTGACACCAAATTTGAAAACATTTGGTCCAACCAGTCATGATATTATCCCATAAGCAAGAGTTTGAAAAGTGGTCGAAGAGTCGCGGTGACCTTGAAAAAAGGTCAAGGTCACCAAAATTGACTGGTGTCTGCGTCTTCGCCCAATGTAGGCTGACAACTAATTTGAAGACTTTCGATGCAACGCTTCATGGGATATCGCGTTTACAATAGTTCAAAGAGTGGTCAAAGTATCGTGGTGACCTTGAAAATAAGGCCAAGGTCACCAAAGTTGACTGGTGTCTGCGTCTTGCCACAATGTATGCAGACATCAAATTTGAAGACTGTGGATGCAACGCTTCATAAGATATCGCGTAAACAAGAAATGTGACGTACGTACGGACGGACGGACGGACGGACGGACGCCGCTGAATTCATATTCCCCCGTTCCGCGTTGCGGCGGGGGCGACACCAAGTTTGAAGACACTGAGTCCAACCGGTCAAGATATATCGCGTTAACAAGAGTTAGAAAAGTGGTCAAAGTGTCGCGGTGACCTTAAAATAAGGTCAAGGTCACCAAAATCAACTGGTGTCTGTGTCTTTCCCCAATGTAGGCTGACAACTAATTTGAAGACTTTCGATGCAATGTTTCATGAGATATCGCGTTTACAAGAGTTCAAAAAGTGGTCAAAGTGTCGTGGTGACCTTGAAATTAAGGCCAAGGTCACCAAAATTGACTGGTGTCTGCGTCTTTCCACAATGTATGCAGACATCAAATTTGAAGACTTTGGATGCAACGCTTCATAAGATATCGCGTAAACAAGAAATGTGACGTACGTACGTACGGACGGACGTACGGACGCCGCTGAATTCATAGTCCCCCGTTCCGCGTTGCGGCGGGGGACAATAAGCAACACGGGTAAGGTAACGACTGGTAACGATATTTAACTTCAAGGATTTCTAATACTATATAATAGTATATAGTTATGAATTTGACTGTAAGAACCATACACAAAAATGAATAGATGTAATGTAGACTATACGTTTTAGGTCAAGGTCATTCAAACGATATCAGCTGATCAGTCAAAACGCAATAACTATAATAATACTAATTATATTGACATGACGGAAAGATAAAACACGTTGCATTTGTATACTTCTCCCTCGGGCTCGGGAGACACTGGTACACTGATGGTACATGAGACCGTATTACCCTCGTGAGAAGCATACAACTTATATTGTTTCGTATATCGGCTGACGAAGAACAGTTGAGGAGATTGTAACTGACATTTCATTTTTTAAAAAACAATCCTTAAAACTTCACGACATAGAAACTAAGAGAAAGATAACAAGATTACTATAAACTGATTGCATTTTTGTCAGTTTTTTACTTAACTTTTATATCCCATTTTCAATTCGAAAAGACAAAATATTTCCCCTACAATCCCGCGATGTCTGTATACTTCACCAGTGAAAAATGGTCGTTAAATATAATAGATCATTAATACAATATGAACAAATATAGACAGTGATGCCAGCTGGTACATATAACCAAATGCAGGTTAGTGATTTCCAATCAGTAATCAGGACAATTAAAAATCAAATTGTAATGCTATCTCGTCATCCCAGAAAAGGTCATCGGGTTTAAAAGCCTCTTTACAATTGCATGCATATATAATATGATTTCAATGTCATGAATCTATATAAGGATGGGATATATTATCCATGTGGACGTTTCTTCATATGAGTCAGTCTTGCCACTTAGAATAATTTCATAGCATTCCATACACAGGGAAGTGGCGAATATAACAGTTTATCAAATGTGTAACAAATATATATGTTTACATATTAAACTTAATGTTACACTGTAAATATTTCTATTTCATCCGTATTGACAGTTAAATTCATTTCAATTCGTTTAATTCAACTTACGTCCCTACTAAATCTATATACTCTTCACAGCGGTGTTTTATGTTGATTATCTCCATGTGTCACGATGCAAATTGCACATTTTTCAAGTCTGTTTTGTTTCTTTCAACATGGAACAAATAGTACTATTGAATGTTAACACTCAATACAAAGACATATCATTCAGCCTACCTCAGCCTACCTCAGCCTACCCTCTCGTTAAAAGCTCGACCGTTTCTCCGATTGACGTGAATCCAAGATCTCTCAATTCTTTTGTAAAAATCACAATTCCTCTCACACGAATGTATTACAACAGTCCGACAGTTTATTTCCCATGCCACAGCCACTTTATCGAAGATGTTCTCTTATTTCTCAGTATACGGCATAAGTCCAACTAATGAAAGCTTAATTTACCTCAGCAAATATGGTCTCTCACGATCACATTCGACGTCAATCTAACAAATGCAAGTAAAATTCACCTCAACAAATGTGGTCTCTCAGGATCACATTCAACATGAATAAAAAGCTACATTCACTTCAGCGATATTATGGTCTCCAAAGGATCACACTCAATATCAATAAAAACGAAGCTAAATTCATCTCCGCAAATACCGTCTCACAAGATTGCATTCAACATAAATCATAATATTCCAAGCTAAATTCATGAAGCAAATCTGGTCTCTCACGATCACATTCAACATCAGTCCACCCATTCCAATTCACCTCAGCAAGATGCATATGCCCGCTCACGATTATATTACACATCAATACAAATATCCCAAGCTAAATTCATCAAGCAAATATAGCTCCTCACGATCACATTCGAAATCAACCCAAATAATCCAAACTAAATTAATCCAGCAAATATAGTTCCTCATGATCACATTCCACACCAATCTAAATAATCCAAACTCAATTCATCTCAGCAAAGGTATTGCCAAATCACTTGACCAAATTAAGCTATAAACGTTAAACAAACATGACTCCTACCTTGACATCCCTCCATTCAAACTCTTTTTGGCTGTGACCCATTGGACAGACAGAAGCTGAAGAACTCCGGCAACAGCCACAACCACCTTCCATGGAGACGACATGGTTTCGCCTCAGTGTTCTCTGCAGTCGAGGCCAGCACTGGTCTGTCAACAGAGGTGAATATCAGGTATTTATACTTCAAGATGTATTGATCATAAGAAGCCTCCTATCATTAAGATGTGATGGCATCTGGTTTGTTCTTGTATTGTTTATCTTGATTGGGAAAACTGTGTACAAAGACACCAGCAGGACTTGTCGATGAATCGTGCATATTTCTTAATTGGACACTGAACAGCATCTATTTAAGCGGGAAATGTATTGATAACAAGATGCCTGCTTTCATTCTGTGCGGTGATATCTGATTTCCTGTCAAAGCTTTTTGGACTGTCCTGGTCGAGAGAAAACACTTAATTTGCGTTAAGCGAATTTCCGTCCACAGATTCGTGCGTTGTTTCTCTCAGGTTTTTTTTTAAGTAGAACATGATTAGTAAGTAACATTGATATCACAAAATGCATTGATAACTCACAGCCTGTTATTTGAAGCTGTGATAATATTGATTTCTAAAATAGTCCTGTGCTGTCTTGGTGAGAAGAGCAAGTTTGATTTATCAACAGCATTTCCAAAGATACATGCAACGTTGCTCTTACATTATCTTTGATAAGAGAATGATTAGCAGGTACATCGTATATATAGGGCAAGTTATATTGATTATGCAGCTTGTTATTATTAGGTAGGACATCTGACTTTTAAAGTCTTGAGAAGTCTTTAGAAGAGACAAATAACTGCATTCGTGTTCAAATATTATTTTCCGTAGTATCTTTGTGATCAGGGCATTATGGGGTATTCCTGCGGCCAATCTTATTATTTACACAGAGCCTATTATAAATCATATCTGAAACGTCAAGGAGTCTTTTAGAGTTTGTTTTTAGTTATTATTTTATTACTTTACTGTAGCATTGTCTCTCAATCTAACATGACCTTACGGTTTGCACTCTTGTATAGAAACTGAAATACGTATATGATACATGTTCAATCTTCTCAAGATAATATAAAGGTAGTAGCCTTTTGTCAAGGATTGCCACGGACCGTCTGAATACAATTTCCTTGAAAAACTAAAAAAATGACAAACCTTTCTAATAGATTAAATGTTACTTCACAAATAATTGTACTTATCAAGACCTGCTATCATTATAAAGATTGAGGACAGTAGTCGCCTCAAACTTAGATTAACTTTTGGATACTTTCAGTTCATAATGTGTAAACTAAAATATTCAATTTAATCTGAAACAGGTTTTTGTCTTGAATGTCCATATTGCGACCATCTGTGATATTTCGTGCAAGAATATCATTTCCTGTAAGAATATCATTTCCTGTTTACATCCAGTTGGCTAACCAATTTTGTAATACAATACTATTGTAAACTTATAGCTGATGCCTTGCAAAGGTTAATATTAATATATGTCACACGCGTGCTAGATATCTTATTGTTCTCTTATAATGTTTAATCAAATGTTAAATCAACATGTACATTGGGCCTTCTTTTTCGATAATGAAATAAAGCCTTTCTTAATTTAGTATACCAGGACCCATATTTTCG
This sequence comes from Gibbula magus, assembly GCA_936450465.1. NCBI lineage: Eukaryota > Metazoa > Mollusca > Gastropoda > Trochida > Trochidae > Gibbula > Gibbula magus. The sequence goes on along the minus strand of OW388294.1, from coordinate 22,716,448 downwards.
AAGCTCTCTTAGCGCTAAGATAGTCGTAAGTGCCATATATTAACATTGGTTAAAGACGATCTTAGCCTAATGAGGTTAGAAAATATTGGTCCAGAACACTAGTCAGCGAACCATATTTGTCCTGAGGAGGATGAATCGCTTCAGTCGCCTCTTCTTTAAATCAAAGGCATAAAGTCAATGTGAGAAAGACACAAGCATTTGCGTTATTGGTTTTGTTGAGTCCTTTTAGTTTAATGTGGATTGCAACGAATGATACCTGAAACATCTATTGAAATGTTTATTTATTTATTTATATTTATTGAGATATTTATACTATTAATGGGTGTATCAGTGCGTGTATTCAATACTGCATTTGGTATTAACAAAAGTTTAGTTATCTACATATCAGTATATTCCTTCATTGCTCTATCGGAAAAATACATAATTCATTTGTATAAACAGTACATCCATTCATTGATGATAATGTTACTAAAAACAAGTAATACAAACAAATGACATAGTCAAACCATTATTCATGAAGAGGAGCACAAGTACAGATGTAATCTAAACACATAATCTAAATTACAGAATATTCTGTCACTTCAACAATGCGGAATATGATCGTATCATCATTTCCATATGGAGATCATTTCCATTGATATTCTTCATGCTGTTTAATTTGTTGTTGATGTGCCGTTGATATCGATTCACCAATTAACCCTCATTAAGACCAGAATTATATTTATATCTATATCTAGATCTAGATCCACAACTTGACACTCAGTTATTCGCCGACTTAAAACACTGACAATTATTATAAGTTATTGAATTAATTTCTAAAACTAAACCTCATATTCATTCTATGCCCTTTCTCTTGATTTGACTTTGATTTCATTTCACTTGATTTTATTTCAATACGTTTATAGATATGTTGACAATTGCCTTCCTGTGACAATCCCTTTTACAGAACTCTGTTATTTTGATGTTTACAGAACATACTTCATTTTTGATCAAGGTATTATAAAGACTATAAATCTCAGAAATGATTTGGTGATATATGATGCAGACCTTTGAGATAGGATATCGATTGTATGCCAACATACTCATGTAGTCACAAATAAAATAAATCCGTTAGACAGTAAATTGTATAGTCTGTCTTGTATTAGATATATTTAATTCAAAGTGGAGATGTTAGTGAACATGGCAGCAACATTACATTTACCAGAACATTTGGTGACATTTGATATCGACTTTAATTTACTTTGTTTGACAAATGATGTATCCAATATACTAAATGTCCGACTGTAAGTGATCTGGCGTCAGAATTGATTGGTAGCCTTCACATCCCTACTAAACCAATCCAATCCACGCTTACAGAATTGACATTTCAATATGTCCATTAAATACTAGAAAGTGAAACGTTAGTTAAAGATTGATACGATAAATGCTGTTTTGTTATTACATTTGTAGCAACGTTAGTTTGCTAAACTGCGCAAAATGATCTGGACCATTCATATTTGATTTACAGCTGAACTACAGTTGACAGCCTTGCACTTTCTCTCTTTCGCCACAACACAGTTATTAGCTGCGATGAGGATATCTGAGTGACAATTTGTCAACGATACCGAACGTACCTTTGATTGTTAACAAGCTTGCCATGAATTATAGAAACATTTCAGATCACATAAAAACCTTACGTTAATAACAGAAACATTTACATTTTTCCTTCATAACTTTAAAACAACTAATCATGACGTTTCTTGTTTGATCCATCAAATAATACGAGTCTGTTATTTTCAACAAATTTAAAGACGGGGTTGGTTTGGATACTCTATTTCAACTACTTATTTAGAGGATCGTTTGTCCAAAACTGGGCACACATCGGTTGTAATAATTTGTGCTCTGAGAGCACTCTTCTTTGTTTGGAGAATCCAATGGTATATCACCTAATATACATTTTGTGGGAATGCGTTTGTGATTGATTATATAACTCGTTCTTTGAGGTTATGCAAACAAACAATTATTGGTATCTTTTAATCGGTGTTAGCCAGTGTTAAACTTATGTTAACAATATTGTATTTCACGATCAAGGCAGCTGACAGTGTGTTTCGTTGATTTATTTCAGTGAATTTCATTCAGCTACTATTGGTCTAAATTGATACAGATGGAAGTTAAGGAATTTATTTAGACATCACTGTTCTCACGAAACAAAAGCTCGTTCCCCAAATTAGTTGCGCTATGAGATTTGACTTGTTTTGGGTTCTTTATTGTTATATATTAACAATTTTCATATCATGAACATAATATTTTGTGCTTTGATAGTGATTATAAGGAATATTAAGGAACAATGTAATATATATATTTGAATGATATCGATTCAAGTTTACGTGACACATATACGTATATCAGATTTCAATATACATTTTACACATTTGTTTGAAGTATTGACTTTTTGCAACAATGATTGTTCAGACATGAACATATTGAATTATATATAATGCCCACTAACATCGCAACATTTAAGGAGGTTCCTTACCAAATTAAAAAATCTCAGGAAATTGCTTTTATCATCCAAAAATGTGTTCCACAGGAGATATCGCTTGTGGGAGATCAAGCGATATCTCCTAGGAGATATCTTTTTGGCAGTAGATTTTGCACAATGCCCTGTCACAGTCAACTGCATGACATCACAATGCTTTAGCGTCATCGAGTAATGACATCACATGACTATGACGTCATAAACATGATGACGTCACAATGCTATGACCTCAACGCACTGGAAGTCAAATGGCAGAAATGTACTCAGATATGTACACTATTTTCACTTAAACGTAATAAGAATGATTTTGGATGATAAATAGAATCTCACCCTCGTGGCTTCTGATATCAAATATATCAACACTCGTTGATAAAAGTATATACATGTAAAACATATGCTTCATCCATTTCTGTTATTAAAAAATATGGGTCACCGTGCTCGTTTTTTAAAGAAACGAACTCCCATGGTAGGTGGGATGCCAATTTTTTTTCCTACATTTTTCACTGTCATCATGATAAAACAATGAACACAATTCATGATTATGGCCTTATTCTAATGAAAGGGTTAAACGTTCATGCAAGACGAAAATGCAATTTTATAGTTTTCTGTTAAACATGAATATTTATGTCAATTAATCTCAAGATTTGCTGGTGAAAACCACTGTTTGATAGAAATACAATTCAACAACAAAAATAAACCAAAACAATCCTATCAACATGTATCAAGGCTAACTTGAATAATAATCTGTAAACAAACCTTGAGAATTTGTCAATTTCCAGTTGGAGATAAGGGAGATAACTCTTACTCAATATGCACGACTGTTCCCCTTTAAATTAGATTATAGATCAAAATTACAAGATGTATCTCTTTATCATTAAACAAATACTATATTTCACAATTATAATACAGTGATTTTATTATCATATTTCTTTACAGTTTCTTTATCTTTATTTTCTTTATTCAAGTTTCTAATGTGTATGACGAACACTGTTACTGAACATGTACACTAAGGCTACAGATTTAGAGCTATGTGGCTACAAGGCATATCGGACATCTGAGCATGGTCAGAAACAATGGTAAAGAACCTACTTAATTCTAAAGACAGCTTTGCATGTATTTCAACATTAAAATATCTCTGCAACAGAAACTGTAAAACGACGACCACGCCTATGCAAAAATAAAAGATAGAATCCATTATAAGCCTTGTATGTGTAGTTCTGTATGTATAATGGTAAGTGACATGCAAGGGTGTAACTTCTCTCCCGCTCTAAAACATTGAGGACAATCTTAAAGAATACAGATTTTATGCATGTGAATGGAACTGTTAGGTCTTACAAAGATTTCATGACATCAACGTAAGTATCAAGGAAAGTTTAAAGAGCCATCAAGGCTGTTAGTGTTTCAAATTAAAAAAAATTGTGGAAAATATACTTTTATTATATGACGAGCTGTGAAATCCTAGGATTTATCAGTGAAATAAACTGGCTATCATACGAAAGCCTACAGGGCTCAGAATGGATTTTTGAAATTTATTTTTTAAAAGTGGTAATTACCATTTTTAAATTGGTAATTACCACTTTTTTTCTGGTAATTACCACTTTTTGGGGAAAATGGTTTTTGAATTTTTTTCTTTCATAATTGGTAAATACCATTTTTTTTCTCGTTAGTACCACTTTTGAAACTGGTAACAACCACTTTATTAATAAAAGTTGTATTCGAATTGTTCCTTGTAAAAATTGGACATAACCACTTTTTTCTCGTAATTACCACTTTTGAAACTGGTAATTACCACTTTAAAAGCTGGTAATTACCACTTTCTTTTGTATATATAAAGCAATCATTTTGGAAAGGACAGTTCTTAGAATTCGAAGGTATGGCCTCAATGTAATCTGACACCAAAGTTCGGGAATTCTTACTATTCAATGATGAAAACGTTGCAGCAAATCTCAGTTGATTAAACTTTAACTTTGAGTGGTGCGGGATTCGTTATCATTCAGAGTAATTTTTTGTTTAATAAAACATACTCCCTTTAAAGTGTTGTTGTTAGGTTAGTACATTCGTTTTTCATTCACTGACATGAAATATAAATAGATTATAGAGATTTGTATATACTATTCCAGCCGTTGCTCGCAGGTTTCACCGCAATGCATAGCCACATGGCGTTGCGGGCTTTCTCCCTGCCGTAATACTAGCAGCCGCGATATAAGTGAAATACTCTTGAAAGCGGCGTTAAACCACAACTCACCTCACCTCACCTTTGTATATACTATCTCTTGCACCAGGAACGCCCATTCCAGCCTTTCTAACCCTTTCCCTCTCTACTCTGCTCCACTTCAGTCTGCTCCACTAGTCTTCACTTCACTCCACTCCAACCCTCCCCTCACTGTCTTTTCCACTACCTCCTCTCCAATCAACTCAAAGCCGTTCCGCACATACATACATCTTCACTTCACTTAACCTCTCCTCTCTTCTCTGCTTACTCCTCTCCAATCCAATCACTCCACTCAACTCAACTCTGTTCCACTCAATCATTCTGTTCCTCTCATATAATATATTTTAATTCATTATGTTAACTGCTTTTAAAGGGGTTTTTGGGGTTGGAATGGGGGTAGTAGAGAGAGAAGGGTGGTTGTGGGAGGAAACGGGTTTATAGGATAGGGAAATAAGGGGGGTAGTTAAATAATTGGTAGGGAGAGAAAGGGGTATGAAAGAGAGTGTAAAGAGAGAAGAGGGTAGTGAAAAAGAGTGTATAGGGAGAAGAGGAACAGAGGATATGGAGAGAAGAGGGTAGTGGAAGAGAGTATATGGCGAGAAGAGGGTAGAGGAAGATAGTGTATAGAGAGAATAAGGTAGTGAAAGAGAGTGTAAAGAGAAGAGGGTAGTGGAATAGAGTGTATATAGAGAGAGAAGAGGATAATGAAAGATTGTACAGAAAGAAGGTAGAGGAAGAGACTGTTTAGAGAGAAGAGGGTAGTGGGGAATAGAGAGTATAGAGAGAAGAGGGTAGCGGAAAACAGCGTTTAGAGAAAGAGGTTAGGGATGAGAGTGTATAGAGAAGAGGGTAGTGGAAAAGAGTGTAAAGAGAGAATAGGGTAGAGGAAGAGAGTGTATAGAGAGAAGAGGGTAGTGAAAGAGAGAGTATAGGGAGAAGAGGGTAGAGGAAGAGGGTGTAAAGAGAGCAGAGGGTAATGGAAGAGTGTATAGAAAGAAGAGGCCAGGGTAGTGGAAGATAAGGTATGGAGAGAAGAAGGTAGTTAAAGAGTATATAGATAGAAGAGGATAGTGGAAGAGAGGGTATGGACAAACATGGTTGTGAAAGAGTGGGTAGGAACAGAATGGGGAAATAAGAGGAGGGAAGGAAAAATTAATCAATCCTTAATTTTTCTTCTTGGACAACATCCTGACTCCTTCGAAACTTCTCTAACCAATTTATAAATAATTCTCTTATATACTACTGTGTACTCAAAACTGGTAATTACCAGTTTCAAAAGTGGTAATTATCAGTTTAAAACATTGTAATAACCAGTTTCAAAAGTGTTAATTACCATTTACAAAAGTGGTAATTACCAGAAAAAAGTGGTATTTACCAATTATAAAAGAAAACAATTAAAACAACTTTTTTCCCAAAAAGTGGTAATTACAAGAAAAAAGTGGTAATTACAAGAAAAAAGTGGTAATTACAAGAAAAAAGTGGTAATTACCAATTTAAAAATGGTAATTATCACTTTTAAAAAAGAAATTTCAAAAATCCATTCTGAGCCCTGTAGGCTTTCGTACTATCAAGCTTCAGTGAAAATAACTTCACTGCGAACGGTGACTGATATAATTTGACGTCATAAAACAATGGTCTCACGCGGCGAATTGGCTTATGACGTCACAGTGTTACTGTGGTGACGGGCTGTTCCTTGCGGCCGCTTGGAGGGAAAACGACCCTTTTCGGAAGTAATTACATGGATAATATCACATAATAAATAGGATATCCGTCAATTCTTGACAAACACCATGTTTAATTCATCTCGTGAGGTAGAAAAGTTATATATTTTCACTCGTGGCTGCGCCATTCGTGAAAATATAACCTTTCTACCTCACTCGATGAGATAAACATGGTATTAGTCCAACTTCCAAACGCAAGGCATAACTCTTGCCAGTCTGCATTACTGGCTGATTAGCCAGTAATGGAGACTGGCAAGAGTTATGCCTTGCATTGGGAAGTTGGGTATTAGTCAAGAAAAGACAGATATCCTCTATATAACGTCAATCGCTAGAGAAATCTTTTATCTGCAACATGACACGTGATGAATAATGTTCATATCACGACAATGTAATGAAATTTGGTTTCAAATGTAGGTTCCCCAAAGAGTATCTGACGTCATATAAACAGATGTCCCTTTATTGCATAAAGCGTACTACACAACAATTAGGCTTTACAAAGAAAGTCGCCAAAGCAACCCACGTGCTGCACGTGCTTCTGTTGGAAGTTAGACTACACTTGTTACACATTACTGAATGTACATGTGACGATTGGTTTGTAAACACTGATTCTAAATGTCCTGAGAACATACAAATTATTGCCTGTTTAATGTACGTTTTCTTTAGCTAAGACCAGCAAATTATGACAAATAAATTCTCATTGATTATAAAATTCAAACAAAATACTTAGTTGGGTGAAACATTTATTCCAATATCTGTAGAAAATACATAATTAAATGAAATGGTAAATAAATAACCGCCAAAAATGATATATTTCGATTTCTTGCATTGCTCATGAATTTTTTTTTCTTTCGTGTCTTTGGATACGGTGTGTGAGCTAGACCACAGTGCTTTGCGCTTGAAAATAATAGACTTGATCTATAGTTAGACTGGAAAACACCTTTACTAATTAGTGCAATTTCTCGGATTATTTTGGGTGGAAAAAATCTGTGAAAAATTAAGTGTATATAATTCACGGAGATAGATAATTGGCAATTTTCCGATATGTTCATTAACATCCTTGACATGCCATTTTGGGGAAGGAGTATTGCAAAAGTGATTTTGCTTGGCATAAAATTTTGAATTTATATAGGGAAAAAGGCAATCATTTATTACGCGACCAGAGAAAGTATCGCTGATCTTCCAGGGATAGAGAAGAAGCTCTACCAACTACATTTATATACATCACTCATGCAACTCTGGCATTGCTCTCAGCTTTACAAAACCCAGGACAGTGTTTTTCATTGATATATAAGAAACCTTTTGAGAAAAATGTACAAGCGATTTATCAAATTCAAACGATTTTAGAACAATTAGCAAAAAGTGAATAAGATAAACAGTTTCAATGTCACGAAAAACAAGGAAGACACAGCAATAACAATATATCAATTTAATGTTACACATTTCCAAAAACATAAGTGTCTTAAAAATAAATGAAATCTGCAATGAATCATTGGATGCTTTTACATATTTAAACGATGATGCAAACTCAGGTTCACTGTTTTAATAATCAATAACAATGTTACTTCATTTTATCATTCATCATGTTTGTTGTTGAAATAACTTGTCTGAAATAATAGCATAAACTTTCAAAACAACAATGTAAATCGTCGGGGCAATGGTCATAACAAAACAAATCAATCGTTTACCATAGGGTTTCAAAACTCCAAAGTATACTCATGGTAATAATTGTTGACACACCCTAATAGTTATATTAATGAAATGTTATTTAAACAACGTGTCAGTTTTGATTAATTTTTGGGTAAAACATGTTACTACTGGATGTCTTTTTGTGAATAGTGTCCTTGAGCATTTGCTTTTTCTCCACTTTGCTTTTTATTTACTTCAAAATACCAAAGAAAGAGGAATATATAGAGACTATTTCATTGTTTTTGCCGAATATCATTTCTATCTGTGAGAAAGTGATATTTTCACGAGTGGCGCAGCCACGAGTGAAAATGTCACTTTCTCACTCCACGAGATGAGATAGAAATGCTATTCGGCAAAAACAATGAGATAGTCTATTTATTATATAACTTTAATCTGCATAAAAACAATTAAAACGTGTCATTGAAAGGTGAGAGCGGTCTTGATTGTCATAATCCTAACAACTCCCCGTTATACATTCACGGAAAATACAGTGAGAAAATAATTCGACTGAAATAAGTCGATATTTAAAACAGGACAATGTTTTACAAAAATAAATATGTTGTGAATGTTTATTTAAGGTACCATCTAGTCAAATGAGATGCCTAAGACATTGAAAAACGCAAGTTTTGTCGTTATTTCAAACGCGAAGTGATACACATCGTACAGCGAGTGACGTTCGTTATTGTCTGTCACATACCTCTCGCCTCAACAAGTTTTTCACGAGTAAAAGAACTACTATGCAACATATCAACAATAAATCAAGTTCAGAGTGTTAAGGAATGTTGAATATGATATTAACACCACAAAAGGTCAACAGTCATTGACTGAAACATCACAACATTGTCGTTCACCGTAAGACGTGGAATGTAAGGGAGGTAATCACTTTACAAAGGGAAATATTTTCATTTCAAAGGGAGACAATCCTGAAAAGTAAATCCGGCCACACGTTAGTCACTGCAGTGAAAATATGAGTTATATTTTCACTGCAGTGAAAATATGACTTTCTACTGCTTATGTGAAAATATGGATTATTTTTACATCGTATAATCACATATTTCATTACTAGTTATATAATAAAAGGGATTACAATTCATTCAAAAGAGATCTTGGCATTGGTATATTGTTACAGTGTTTGAGTGCTCTCATTTTGGTTCTAATAAATAATGAAAGGTTGCATTTGAAAAAAAATCTACTGAATCCAAATATACACAAAATTTTCATGGAGTCTCATTCGCACACAATACGTACCTGACAATTTTTTTTTATTTTATAGTTTACATCATGTGTTTGTGTCTTTTAATTTCGAAAATATCATAATATCGAACAATATTGCTTGTCCACGCATTTAATTTGCTAAAATCCATTTTTTTGTTTGGGGGTGTCAATAATTTTTACCTCGAGTATATCTTGCTATGATATCAAATCTGAACTTCATCTGAACAACATCGATGACATTGATTTGATATACATTTCACTTTCCCATTTGTTAAGTGTCAGACCGAGATATTCACACTGTAATGTCTGTATTGCCTTACCAATAGTTGTGATGGTGTAATCGATTGCATTCTCACATTCGGACATTTAGTATATTGGATACATCACTTGTCTAACAAGGTTTATAAACTTCTGTAAAATACAAATCATCTGCAAACTGCTTCCAAGTTTATCCTCTTGAATGCTGCCTTCGCCAAGAACAACAGTATTAAATAAAGCAAATTTGGGAAAAGGATACACATGTATAACTAAGATTCACGTGCAACTAATTATAAAACATAATGAACATAATGAACTTTGATAGCTTTGACTAAAATGTCTCGGGAGAAATAAGGATGATAGTTGTCACTTTGATCATGAAGTATAAGGAATCTGAGGAAGTTGAATCATCATCTGCAATTTGTTCTGAGATTCGTCATCTTGAAGAAAGAAACATAGCAAACAAACAAGACACAGACTACTGTCATACTACTCTTACTTTTGTCTCCCCTTGGATTAAATAGTTTGATAACATTATTATTCTCTTAATTAGGACACTACTACCAAAACCATCTTGAACATAATCTAAGAATTGTCAACTTGATTTCAACTTGGACGGGAACGAAACAACACTGACACCAATGACGCAGAATTACTGCCAAAGCTCCTTTCAATTTTCTCTTGACAAACTTGAAAGCAGACATACCTAATCTCCGACACTTTCCCCAGACTATTAATGGTTGTCTTCAAATCTTTAGGTACGTTAATTGTATGACAAGTAAGAGACGTATTTATCACCTCTGCCAGACATTGAATAAGAGTTTTTGTCGTTATCGGATAGTATTTCTTAGCGCAGGATGAACGTTACCAAAAAGAGTTACAGTTTCATTAATGTCTGTTAAACTAGGGCTTGTGTGGTAACATATCTTTATGTGATGTTAAGATGTTATTACCATAATATTCAATTTGGATACGTCTTCGTTTTGGATAGGTATATTTTACATCCTGTATTAAGTCCATTGGAAATACTTGGATACAACTGACGCCTTGTAACTGGAATGATATGATTAAGTAAGTAACTGATATGAAAACTATTCCCGTTTAGTATATCATATGATAACGTTGGCGGAAACTTTATACAGGTTGAAACATACATTTCATCAACTAGCATTACTTTGACAAGGTTTATGGTTCGACTAATACTATACATGCCTCGTTAACCACTACGCAGAGAGCCTCCCCAGAAGGTTTTGTATTAGCTTTGATGTGTGCCCATGTGAAAATAGTATTACATTATAAAGTGTTCAAAACGTGCCAGACAAACCAGTTTGCTTGGATGGTCATTCTATATTAAGGCTTTTGAAATAGATATTATTTCTACAAGTTATTATTTTTTCTATACCATCGTTGATATTCACTATATGCCATATAGGATAATAGGGCATATAGTGAATATCAACGGTAGGTATAAAATAATGACGTTTAACCAAAAGCGTACTACATGTAGTATTATTAGGCTTTAAGAAATAATTATTATTTAGGGGCACAAGTCACTTTTCATTAGTTTTGAGTAAAGAGACAAAATGTGACTTTTGAAAACTTTGAAACGTCAATAAAGGCATAACTGATATTTAAATGCTTTTTTACATTGTGTTAAACCCCCTTAAACGACTGAATGATGTTTATCACAGAGAAAGCCCTTAAAACTTTGAAAATGTTGTCCTCTCTGAGTTCCTTAATTCTAAAAGGTGTCTATGTCCATGTCATCAACTGAAGACAACTTACACTAAATTTGATAAAATAATATTAACTAGGTTTTCAGCAGTTAATACTTTACTGAAACATAAAGTAACAGCAAAAACAGGTTCAAACAACAAAAATATATGAAAATGTTCTGTTTAAATAATAAAGGATGGATTCATGATTTGTGACTAGAGAGAGTAAGAGATAGGCCAAACACCCTCGGAAACTCTTATTGTTGATTCCATAACAAAAGAAAAGTAACCTGTTGTCTCATTTGTTGTTCAGTAATATATTTTCGTTTGACATCATGATGTAACTTTAGTAATATATGTTCTTTTGACATCATGAAATGAACTGGTACATCAGAAATGATAAAGTGTCTGCACAAACATTTATTTCACTTTTGTGTTGATGTCAATTATCCAGGACATTCTTCCATAATGGCATATTGATCTGCATACAACACATACTGATGTAATCTATTTTATGCACAAACCCGCACACATCAGACATGCTCAAATCGCTTCATTAATAATACAAACATAAAAGTAGCTGATTACAGCCATAATATCGGTTAAACTGCATTTACTGTAGACATGTTTAAAGGTGAGATGTTGCATCTGTCATCATTGTCCGCTTGATATTCCAACTGCAGACCATGATGTTTCCAATGCTGTTGCCAGGTTGTAATAAAGAACAACTAGTACTGGACCCAACGAAGAGCCCTGATGTACTCCGTCCCTTGGAGGTGAACCCTAATGAACTCGAAGGTAGGAAGAAACAAGGGTCGTCCGTGAATGTTAAACTGGGTTTCAAGTTTGATAGGTTATACAACTTGCTACTTATCCCATGCCTACAGCATTCCCAAAATACAGTTACGCGGTGCAACCGGAAGCCCTTCTGGTATCGTCAAAAGTTTTTTTGAAAACCAGGATTACATGTACTATTAATCTAATATCAAATAATGCAGAATATTATAGACTACTAGTGGTCATAACGCTATATTTATGTGCGTTCATCTTTGCTGAATCCAACACTTTTGCTTCATTACCGAATATGTTAGCATCATTTTAAAATGGATTTATTTGCCATGATACAATCTGAGTTGTATTCATTTTTGTACAATTTCAGTTGTGGCAATCTATTCTGTTGGATATTTTGTTCAGTTCTTATTTTTGGAGTTTCTGATGTATATGACATGTTCAAAATTTGATTCCAATAAATGTTCTACTGTACGAGTTAAGGACACAGATACCAAAGTTCGTTTTGCTTTTGATCGTTTCACTATATAAGTTTCACTGGCTTGATGTATTCATATGTTTCTCCCTTCTTTGATTCAAGATTTTACATAAGACAGACAACAACACGTATTTAATGCTACATTCATTGTCTGTGTTGTCCATGGTGGCTAACTACAGCAGCTGAATATACCATTAAATGCCAATGATCGCTTGTTCTAACGATAGTTGCTATATATCTTTCTAACGTTTGTCTTTGATTCATAGAATAATAAATAAACGGACATCGCGTGTATTTAGTGCGAGATTGTTCACGATTACATAACAGACATTTATACAGTACATTCGTTTTACTTTGTCAACTTGTTGGGTTACACTGCATAATACAAACATGTAGCCACTTTATTTTGTAAACTTGTAGAGTGCAAATAAGATACACAAGACAAAAGGTGGTGAAATCCGCTTGCCAATTTTTGGGATTCTAACACTCTTTGTCCTGCGATAAAACCTTACGTACGAAAGTGCTTAAAAAGGTGAAGATATTTTGAAAGCAAAAAATGTGAATGATTTTATCGGATATTTTCCCATAACCTCATGATGATAACCATGCAGATCGCACTTAACTATACATGTACATCAAATTGTTGATTTTTTGGCATAACAATCATTTAATGAAAATGAAATTAGGTGTAATTGTTAGAACGAGAGCTCTAATAAGTGCTATTGTCATCATGATAATATAAATATTCATTAGTGCTACTGAATCGAAAGATCAAAGGATATGATATAGCTTATTAGTAGCTTGCATTAACATTCATTTCCATTCTCTTTAATCATAAAAATCAGTAAAGTGTATGAGACTGTTACAATTATTGTAATACATGTCATCAAGTTAAGGGATTTTGTCGACGATGTTTATAATAACAATGGTACAATAGTATATATTATATGCACCCGATATGTCAGCTCTCTCTCTCTCTCTCTCTCTCTCTCTCTCTCTCTCTCTCTCTCTCTCTCTCTCTCTCTCTCTCTCTCTCTCTCTCAACATTATGTTTTGGACTTAGCAAAAATAAAACTAACATACATATGCAACATTACGCGGTTAATTACCATCATACAACACATTCCAATGAATACAAAGTAGAACAGGTAGATACGGAGCGGTAAATCACTTTGTCAAAAAAACGGATGTCTTACTTTTATAAATGAAGTCAAGAAATTAATTGGTAACTTAAATACAAGCAAAATGAAGACTTCAAACATGTTTAGATATTAATGATCTATCCTGAGTTGCTTCTCTATCCTAATTTCCCTAATGGGCAATTGGTTTGAATAATAGGCGTATGGATTTGTTATTTTCATTAACAAAGCAGACTCGATCCCAATCCAAAACGCAATAAGAGGAATAAGCTCATTGAATCTAAAAAAAGGTAAAACGAAATTATAGATATGTTCCTTGATAGATGTACAATGTACATATGCACTAAGCTAGGGTTGCTCTTCTACTATTAGACAATATTTAATTTTCACGTCATGCGATCCATACAGGTTTTAAACATTTTATATTTTTAAATATTTTAAATGGTAAATAAATAGAACATATTTATAAAATAAAACAGCATTTGTTCGTCTTTTACAAATTCTGTGTTTGGTTATTTAAAGACAGCCGTTATTCTTTGGGTGTATCGTAAAATATTGACTTCAAAACAGGAATTGCAGATTTTTGTAAAAAAAAAACTTACAATGGAAATTTTAAAAAAAGAACAGTCTAAATTGGACATTACTCCTCATCGACCAAGACATCGCTGGAATGAGACATGTTCAAACTGAATTAGAAAAAAACGACGTTGTCTGCTGAAATGTAATTTGACTTGTAGTTTCTGTTTGACTGGGAGGTACTGAGAGAAACTTACTTTGAAGGCTTGTCCGGAGCAATTGTGCATAATTGGTTTCAGTGTTCCTTTGAACTGCTCCAGTAAAAGAAGAAATAAAAATCAACTTCACAGAAAATTACATTGGAAACAGTTACTGTAAAAACGAGATTACATATAATGGAGACATTCTGCTTAATCACTCCCTCTCTCTATATCTCGTTTGAAATATCCAATTGCTGTAGATAAATACGTTTTTCAATGAAATATGTTTTATCTTAATGTTTGCGCTTACAGGAAAAAATATAATGCATATAACACAAAGAAAAGTCCAATTATGTTACAACACAAAAGATTTCATTGTCATTAACTGAGAGTGTCGTAGTTTTTTATATCCTGCTATAAGAACCTATGTAACCCACAGTTATTGTGAAGAGGGTTCCAACTCCCATTGATTAACAAATAATTACTTTTATCTTCTTCTTCACACAGATGAAACGAAAAGATGTTGATAGAAACGAGAACAGAGATCTGATCTGATTTTCACGAAAAAAACATCACATTCTAAAATGATAAATGTTGTTTCGTGCTCTACTGTTGAATGTAAATGAGATGAAATAATTCAAAAATGTTTATTTTAAGTAATGATTAAGAATGTTTCACAAAGCAGAGTTTTATGAAAATATAAATGCGTATTTGTGATCCAGGTATCATCAGCCATTTATACATTACTAAATACACTTAGATTATAAAAAGGAGGAATTTTTTTAAACCTTAATCACAATCTATTTAAAAAAAAATTCTATCTTTTAGGTTGAAAAGGCACTTATCTCTCCCAGAAAAGATCTTAGAAACTTTAAGGCTGAGATTGATACAGCTTGCGAAGGAGAACAGTATTCTTGTATGGCATATTGCTAATTAATGATTTGACAACTCGGAAAACATATGAGTCATTAAGGATTTGTTAAGAAATAACTTCATATTCATTGTTCAAATATATTAAATAATTTACCCACTTGGCGGGGAATATAACCGATTCTGAATTGTTATGTTTGAGTTTGCGATTAAGCCAGTATAAGGTTCGAAAAAGGATTTGACTTTATTGATTTATAAAAATACTATAGCTTCTGGATTGCATCACTTGCATAATATCAAACGATATCTCCTTGAAGTTATTGCTGTTAAAAGTATGACTTCATTAATTGCTTCACTCGCAATGTTATGAGATATTGTCAGCATAATGTTACAAACCTAATAAAATTGGTGGCTTCACTGTATGCATTACAAGTTTGGTGGCAGTGATGGGCTTTCATTTTCCTTCCACATCTAATGCTTCACAGTTCAGTTGGATCAAAGGAATATGGCACTAGTGTTTCAAAATATCAAATATATCAAAACTCATTCCTTTCAGGAGCACACATCCATTTAGAAGGAACTTCGAGTTTCATGTCATGCAAATCATACAACTAAAGCTTACAAGAACGTAATCCATTGTACGCTGCCCCCACTGTTCCATGAACTATGAATTATAAAGTGGTGGAATCCGTTTGCCGATTCTGCCAGATTCTTCAGGATCCGCCGAAATGTGGGAGAATCCGGAAGGATCCGGCAAATGCATTCCATCAATTTTCGTCCTGCGATGGAATCAAGGATTCATTGTCTAATATACCAGATAGTGAGTCGTCCTATAATACGTGTCTATTTTTCCACTCACAATATCATTTTACATTTTCGCCATATTCACTAATACTTCAAGACAAGTGCAAAAGTGTTAACACCTACAAGGGTTGATTTGCAGAGCGAGCTCTACACGAAATATATGTCCAATGACGAATGTAGATAAAAGATGAACAAAGGTCTGTAAACTTTTTCACATTTCTACTTCATCTTCATGAATAAAACGTACTTACATGCCCACTGAGAATTCAAATACGGACAAGGCATGAAATACTTGTGACGCCTAGGAGAGTTAATTTCCTGCTCGGCATTAAGTACATTACTTGCACAGTCCGATTCGATTCGATTTTCACATGCAAAAACATGTCCTGAGTCAATTATATAGTCTTATAAGACGATTGGTCCGAGGAATGAAATCCACTGAGGTTTTTCGGGTATATCTTACGCCGAAATAATCTGCATGAATCTACAAGAACAAAAACAACGATTGAAAAAAGCAATTTTCCGAAATCCCTGACTTGATGAAACTTGATTCTGGCTCTCAGCCAACTGAGATATGCATTCTTGCAGGTTTCTTTATTTACTCTGCTCTGTTAAGACGTGAAGATGATGAATACTACGGACTGAGATCCCCAGTCGATTTTGCTTTACATAACCTGTGTGTTTTTTGGTAAAAGTCCTCAGTTATTAGAGATTCATCTTACGATAGGACTTGCTCCTGTACAGACCATTTGCATGAAAAAACGTGACTCTATATCTTCAGTGTCAGAGGCCAAAGTGTTTTCTGGATTACCCTAAGGGATTGAATTATTGGCTGTTCTGGTATTTCGATCTTAAGTTAAGTAAAGGGTATTTTTAGACTGAATATAGAAATGCCCCTCAAACAGTAGAATGAATATATGTATGATATTTATGAATATTACTCATATGGGAAGAGGAACACGGGGTAGAATATATTTTCTTGTGTGTTCCTAAGATGTTCCACCCTTTGGTGAACGGCGAACGCGTGTTTAAATAAACAACAGATTTCCTCTCTGCATTTACAAAAGGTTTGTTTGTTTTTCATATTTTACATTCGCCATTTCTTAAATGAACCGACGGTATTGCATTGTGTCACAATTTCACGGAATGGCGTATGCCATTTTCTAATCTCCCAAAAAAGAGCCCCTTTGCAATTAAGTTTGACCGAATGTCAGTGGCATTTGACTTCATGGAGCAACATACATTGTCTGCATGAGGGTCGCTTCATTTAAATGTCACAGGTAACGTCAACTTGTTCGGAAGACCAAATATAACGCATATGTGCCACGGAACATCCAGATATCACTTCCGTTTGGTTGGGGATCAGTTAAGCTCTGGAGATGACTGTCAGCTGGATCTTGTCACGGTACGGGAAATCACAATCGCGAGTGATACATCCGGGGCATCTGTGGCCACGTCTTAGTACCGCATTTCGGTATTCATGATTTAGCAACCCGTCCGTTATTCCAGGTAGACAAAGTCGGCTCACCCTTCCGATGCAGTGAAAGCGTATGTTCAAAACAACGCCATCATCCAACTACCCTGGACAGCATGTCCAGGTTTGAATCGCTTAGAGCACGTATGGAACATGTATGGAACATTACTGGACGTCGCATCCAAATATTGAACCTCATCGACAGAATAGTGCTGTTTTTATCCCTACGACACTGCGTAGGGTAACTACAGTTGCCCACTCTGAAAATGACGGATGCAAAACATGGCTGATTGGGGGTTTCATTTAGTCCATTTTTCATCTATACTAGGGTACTTCCTTCATATTTTAATGTGCATGCCTTTGGTTTTCGCCAAAGACCTGTAGATGTCATGTTAACCCTTAGAGAGTGTGACAATACATCATATTTTATAATCGGAAACTTTAAATCCAAATCTGTCATTTCTGTGGAGGAAGGTTCCACAAAATATGTCTGTTAATTGTCCGGCGTTCGATGAAACATCACTTTCACCATACTGAATCGACCATCTTGAAAGTGGTAAGTCTCGATGGATAACCACCATTTACAACGTTTAACATAAATGGCTCTAACAACATACTGAATGTCCCTATAATTGCCACAAGATCAATCTGACTTTCGTGTTTACGAACATTTTTAGGGATGACCTATCAGTGGGATGGCTGGTAAAATATCTCATTAAATGAACGAAGAGGATACGATTTGTAATTTCCCTCTTATAGGATACTCAGAGGACCATTCGACGGAACGATTAATGAGTTTATATCAATCATTGGCGGAAATTTGAATGCCCTATTGCAAGAAAAATTGTACGTAAAGTGGCAGTACGATGTTTTGATTTAAAATAATTTCACTCGACTTTATTCTTCATTCTCAATCGCCAAATATATGATAATTACTTGTTTTGAATAACATTTGAGCAACAGACTTATACATGTGCAGAAATCGAAATGGCAGGTATGATTTACACACATAAGTTATATGCACTATTAAACATTACCAACCCAAATTTATAGTTTTGTCTGTTATAGATACATGTAAGTTTCAAAATTACGTTTGACTTTTTGGCGGGCACCAGCCACGGTACACTGCCCCGTTTTCGATAAAAAAAATAATTCGACTTTCACTTTCATGTCGTCATTGTACAGAAAGAAGTAGCATTACAATTTCAAAAATAGTCACTACCTCTCGATAACATAACACCATTGAAAACGTTAACCACAACTGGCTCTGATTGGATATCCCTTTAATTGCCACAACGACAATCTGGTTACCTTGGTATATGTGACCTGAAGGTATGAACTAACAATAGGGTGGCAAGTACAATCTCTCTTTAATGAACGAAGGTGATGCGATGTAATTTCTGTCCTATACGTATATCTTATAAGATACTGCGAGCACCAATCGATGGAACGAAATGTGCTTAAATTATATCAATCATTGACGGTATTTTGAACGCCATTTTGCTTGCAAAAAACAGGTGCTCAATTCCAGTAAAACGGAACATTGCATGCCCTTCATACTTCTTCAGAATTTGGGGATACAAGGAATAATCACAGGAAAATTTATCTTGTTTTATACATGTAGCCCATTCTTGCAAATGTCAACTACATGAGCGCAGACTGAATGATTCAAATGTTACAATGGATTTGGGATATTAAAAATGCATTTTGACTGCATACATACATGCATTAAATGTCACTTGAGGGGCATTATGGGACATTTAAACGTACCTTTACATTAATTAAGCTAATTTTTGTCAATATTTTGATTTCTCGTAGATCACCTCTTGTGTAAACTTAGGAGAAATGTTTGTAAACGCTACAAATAACAAATTAATATCACTTCACGAAATACTTACATTCTCAGATTAGTTCCACCGGAAACTGGTGATAGTGTCGCTACGTTCATTTGAATCATATATTTCCCCCTTGTGGGTTGATCTTTTAAAAGGCCATCGTCATCTATATCCGCTTTCCTAGAACTAATCAATCCTGGTGATTATTATAAGAAGCGCTTTAACACGATATAGCAGCGAATGTTTTTGCGTTTTTTGTAGTTGTAGAGGTACAATATGCTAACAAACTTTAATACAAATGATACATTTATTGAGCGGCGTTCATCATACATTGAGATTGTCTGCGTAGAATCTGACATCCATGTTAATTCACGGAGAAATAAACTTCCAACTATGTACTGCATATTACGACAATATTCACACTAACTTTTCATCGTGATACCTATCTAAACCATATGACCCTACGACTTATTTTACGATATCAATTGAAATTCAATTTGTAAATACGTCGATGTACATTAGACAATTAGATGAAGTATAGATTAATTTAGTTCACAAGGTGCTGTGAAATGAACGATAACGATCACACATGAGCAACATTAATTCTAATCCATTCATCTGGGAATTAAACATCTGTCAAGTACATAATTTAATCCACTGATAATACAGAGAATGCATATTTTAATTGAGTAAACATTATGGCAATCTCTCCACAATAAACAGCTGGGCCATATAAAACGATGCTCATACAATAGGCCTACCTAGCGGTGAACTTGTGCAACAAGGAATCAATTTATCAAAAATCGAGGACGGGATAGCACAGTGGTCAAGGGATTCGGGGTTCGAATTTCGCCTTGGCTCGGCAACTTTGCAGTAGAGAAGTGTTCTAAACGCAATAAGGTTTGGGCGCAATGCTACACTGAATTTCAGCGGAGTACCACCCATGGTTCGCTAGTCCAAGCCGTTGCTCGCAGGTTTCACCGCAACACATTGCCACATTGCGTTGCGGGCTTTTCCTCTGGCATAACACTAGCAGCCATGATACACGTGATTAAAAATATTGAAAGCGGTGTTAAAACCCCAAATAACCTCGCATCACCTATCAAAATATCTTCGGCTGACTTCTGTCTCATAACAAATATGTGCGAATCGCACAGGTCAAGGAACTAGTTTCCAGGATCAGGCCGACCGTTCAACTTGAAACAGCGCCGCTGGTTGCATTGTACTTTCGATTGCTACCAATCACGATTCTTTAAAGGTACATCCATTGTGTCGTTTGGGGTCATAGCGACATAGAAAAAACAATGTTTTTACAACTACATTTCTGAAATTTCAAATGACCTTCCTTGCTCTCAATACATATGTTTACATTTCCTACTGAATAAAAGTAGTTTGTGCTCTAAACTCTATAAACGAACACATTTACAACCAAATTAGTTACGTACGACCAATTCGTTATGTAATGGGTTTAATGTGACTGGTATCGCTAAGTTTGTATATGTATCTACATTAAGAATGTTCAATAATTACATGAGCAATAGAACAAGTAATATATTCTCAATGAAAATAAGAATATGTTTGCACGGGAACGGCACGGGTACCTTTAAATAATTGATACGTCAAATGAGGCATGCCGACATTCCATTTGGCAATGTCTTAGTCCTTCGTTCTTGTAACAAGAGGATAGCCGACTCTTCAGCTATAAGGGCATATTGATCTGAATATTTAACCATATTTACCTGGCAGGTAAGTAAAGCTAATGTACAGGTAGTGAACTATAGTAGAGCATGTGTACCAAGTAACCTTTATGCTTCAGCATAACAAAATACACTCGCGGGCAAAATAAAGTATAGGTACAGCAACGCACGATATTTTAATCAACGAGTGATGAACACGACTGATACATAGTTGCATCATGTCTCTAAAATCCAACGAAATTTATTTTTCAATTTTTAAATTTATATTGCTGAAAAATACACGGCTTTAAAATATCGTTTTTTTTTCAAAGTCAAAGTCAAAGTTTGTTATTTGTAAAGAGGGCCCAAATACAAGACATACAATATGTTGAAGTCATGATTAAGCTTTTATCGAGGATAAGTCTTCTCAGATTTTATGCAATGTAATGCAAAGAAACTCAAATACAAATCCTCACAATTCAATGTGGACATTCATGTCAGCCATATTTCAAGCAAATGGGTAATAACATAAAGGGACGTAACTCTTGTTACTAACTGGAAAATGAAAAATGGAAGCATTCATAAAATGACTACTTAAGTTTAGTTCTCAACACAATATACACATACTTAGAACAGTTATAAAATATTAAGTATCATACTCTCATAAATCCAATTTTGTAAAACTCTTGATTTATTTCTTGCTTTCGATTTCCAATGATTGTACTTTTGACCAAATTACATTGACCTATGATTAAATGTGTTTGTTTCATATACTAACTTAACATTTGCATTGCGTTCAACACTCAATGGATATTTCAATTTAGTATTAACCGCAACCATTGTTCAAATAGAATTGAAGGTTTTCATTTCTTTACAGACCGGCCCAAACTTTACAATAACAAGGCATTGATCCTGTCTGTAATCCACAATCAGGCTATTTTGATAATAAATCCACATTTACAAAACGGAAAACATGTTTACATTTTAAATAAATGACAAAGAGACTTGATAAAACGTCTGACAACCATTACTTACTTGGTTGGTAATTTGAAAGTAAGAAAATATCTTTTGATAAAGTCTTTAAAGGTACATCCATTGTGTTTCATAAAATGTTATTTGGCTTTAATACGTTTCAACTCACCACAATCGCTCTCTACAATACAAATAAATTCACCCAGATTGCATATTTATCCCCAATCGCCAAATACATCCTAATTACTACTTTCCAATTAAAATTGAGTAACATAATTATGCATGTGTAGAATAGTTATGGGACCTAGTTAACATTATGAACTCAAATTTGTCTTTGTGTCTGTTATAATAAGATTCCAAAATTACGTTTGACTCATTGGCGCGCGCCACACGCTGTGCATTGTTCCGATCAGAAATCACTACTTTAACTATCATATTGTCAATATGCTAAGTCCACTATCATCAAAATGGTAGTTTTCGGTAACAGTCGGTACTTCTCGATAAAGTAACACCATTTATAACGTTTGGAATATGTGACCCCCAACAACACAATGGATGTACCTCTAAAGCAACATAAACATAAATGTTTCTTAAATAGTAACGTAAACACATGTAAGTTAATATTTTGTGAATGACGTTTCAGAATTCATATTAACGAAACATAAACACCTTCCATAATTCATTCCAAGCAACTACACTTTTAAATTGCATCAGTAATCCCAGTACTTTTATTTCACCCAATTATTAAGAGAACATTATACTGTGATTTTAATCAAATGAAGTAGCAGTCTACATATGTTGAGTGATTAAAACATTTCGTACTGAACAGCTGCAGGTGTACACTGAAGTCACGATTCATTTTCACCATTAAAGATGGCCACAACCTATTATTTATTGGTAAATCAAGCATTGTAATTAAAGATTATATTAGGTCGTTGCCTATTAACAATTTAGCTAAAACATAATAACATGATAGTTCAAGTGAAGTGAACGAGAACTTTGCAAATGAGTAAATTAATGTATCTGGGTATGTGGGTTTTATCTGCGTTTTATCTGCGTAGATGAAAATTCGTTTAATAACTGTTTTCCTTGCTTAGATAATTTTACAATACGTTTTTCATAGTTATTAAGATAAAACAATGTCACATTATAGTCAAATCAATATTTATGATTATTTACTATCACACCAATCTGCATAGATGAAAATTCGTTAAAGAACTGTTTTCATTGCTAATAGATATAAATTTTACATTACGTTATTCATATTTATTAAGATAAAACAATGTCACATTATAATCAAATCAATATTTATGATTATTTACTATCACACCAATCTACATGCACGAAATACCATTTTATGAGTATCTTTCAAAAGTCTTTTTTGTTTAGTTTAGTTCCGTATTGATTGTTATATAAAAATCCATCAAAGAAACAGCTTTCACAATTTGTTTTCAAATGTCATAAAACGAATAACGTCGATAAAGCTGTTAAAAAAAGTTCAATAACTATACGAACAAACGTACAATTGGGAGCCTCCAAATATCAATATTACTGTAATTAAAAGGTACATATTGTTAAATAATTCAGACGTTAAATGAGCTATAACGACCTCCGATATCCTCAATTCTCAGACATTGTCTCTTCACCAACAAGGCATTAAGCTCACATATGTATTGCTATCAATATTTCATCGTAATCACCCCGCAGCTATGTGACGATACTACACAGGTTCACGTACGTACAAAGTAGGTTACATGTATGTGCTTGATAACCTTTTAACAGTATGATTTGTTATGTTCTACTTCATTCTGGCAGATACCTGAAGAATTCATTATTCAGTAAAAACGTACATGTACATATACTTCAAATTGATAAACATCATTATTTGTAATATGTCGTTTTTTCTATCAACGTTTCACCATATTTGACTATTATGCTTTATTATCAGTACATACATGTAATCAAGAAGTTGTACCGTAATATAATACGTTGTTACATTATTGTTCCTCTTATCTCGCCTGTGTAATAAACCTATACATTTGAAAGAAATTCATGTACACAACAACTTGTATCCATCCTAATGATATCTAAAATGTTCTTATCAAGTTATGTGCAGATTAAGTACATTCTTAATTAACATTATTTTTAACTCTTAATTAATTCATAACTTCTGCATGATTACAATTTAAAGTTCAACATTGTCAAAGATTAACGTTCAAGGAATGGGTTATTCACTGTTTGCCGAGAAAATCAACGAATTGGTAATCTTGGACTATTATAATAAAGACAAAAAACAAAATATACATGAATGTATTAATACTACCGCCATTCGTTTTAGTTGTGCATGTTCATAGAAACCGTTTAAGTGGAACGACATTTAACACCTTACAGACTTGTCATGTAATTGTGAAGGAATTGGTAGATTCACAGGCGATGAAGTCCTACTTCCAATGTAAAGTTTTACTTTAAAAGAGTAAATCCAATATTGATGCACACTAAAGCCACGAAGAGACTATTTCTAATACGTTATCCCAAATGCAACAAGCCTCGGGCGATTTCGCTATCACGATTATTATGGGGTTTTCGCTTTTATTAAAGAATAGGCTAAGGACGAATTTTATCCTGGGATATGGTAAAAATGATACCCATAATCTTTCAGCAGCGTTGAATTGTTGCGAAAGCAGCAACAAGAAAGCCATATTTGAATTAGAGATAATGTAAATGGGGCGCTAGTAACAGTATAGTTTCAATATGAGTGTGTGTCAAACACAGCAATCGGGTGACACGTGGAACGGTTCACGTTCACTGGTAAGACACCAGAGAGACCACAAAGTAAAAGACCATGGTTGACAATCAACAACGAAATTGGTATATTTGTTCCTTCTTGTGACGTCATCGATAAGAGATGTTTTGCAACAATCCGGGAATGAACTTGACCAAGCCAGTGTAAAAGTTGGCAAATATGACACTGAGATATTAGCCATCACATTGGATGAAAACCGCTTTTTTATGCGAATAGAAAATATAGGCAAAGGAACGTCGCGTTGCTTCAGCGAAGGCAGTATGTGCTCATGACCACAGAAGCGTGCTGACTCGCACATAAACAATCGACTTTTATTTCAATCTAAGCAACCAACCTTTAATATTATAAGAATCACGTTAACATACATGTAGATATTAAAAAATACATATTTCTTGTAATTTTAGATTCCTTATAGACCATGATTTATAATGGGATGTGTTATATGTGAGCAGCTTGGATTTACTGGGGAGTTATACCTTCACACAGAACAGGTCCTCGTGTTGAGAGAAATAGGGGAACTCCCCATTGACTAGAATCAAGACAGATTGCTCCCTTGTGAGAATGATCTAGACTGCCGTTATAGATGACCTTGGTCTGTGATTCATTATAAACTGCAAGCATTACAATCCATCATCAGATGAGTAGTAGTTTATGAAGCACATTCAGAGAGTCTGACAAAATCATGAAGCAAACATGAATAAGATATCGATTTGTTGTTAAGTGACCACGTGTTCACAAAGCAAGGGGATGTGTTCTTGTTAATTAAGCACCGTTTGGCCTTGTTATTTCTAAATTGTACTCAGTGTTCGATACTGAATTCTGACTGGTTTGTATGGTCGACATAACTAAGCAATGACTCACTATTGAGTTGCTCAAAAGTCGAGTGAATTCTGCATCCGTACAGAAGGTATACACTATCCATCCTACTATCCGCGGGTTTCATTGTATCTTTACTTGCTGTCAGTCGTCTATGTCGTGTCTCTTGATAGGTGTTCCCCTCATTAACTTTATCACATAAATAATTTAAAAAAAATTAGACAGACTTCTATTTGGGATACATTTTAGGTTAAACCGCGCTGGTGCAGTTAGAAGCTCTTTTTACAATTGTAACGAATCTGAAACTACTTTTGATTGTAGTCTTTAAAGCACATAACACCTTCTCCTATATGAGATAAGCCACAGTTCCATAAATACATCCATTTTTCATCATGGAATACACCATCTATCAAATCAGTGTGGGTGATACACACAACAAATACAAAACTGTCAGACTACTCATAAAACATCCATTTTGGAAACCATTAGGCTGCTCATTTATGATTATCTTGAACTACCTATTTCGTTAGATACTTTCATCTGTATTCCAGCAAACTTTCATGATCACGTATCGTTTGTTTCAGAGTAGGAACAGTCTGTAACCCTTTAATATTTCAGCGTGAATAATGACTTCTTCAGCCTCAGGATCGGCCTTACCAAAATGAACGTCTGATACGGTTATGTGTAACCCCAGGAAATGTGTCAGTAAAAGAAAAATCGTTATCATTATTTAATCGTCAGCTTCAGACAAAACAAGGCAGAAGCAGCTAAACGTTACCTAATCTCGTGGGACGCTACAGAATGTAATAGATTTAATTGCATTGCTGGCCTCCCTAGACATGCTTTCATTCTACTGCTAGCAAACACCACAGTATCCTCAGTATTGATTTCAGAGAGTATGAGGAAATGTCTTTGCCAGAGAGGCATCTGAATGTGTTGTCACTGGTCTCCGAGGAAAACTGCATGAAGATTCCAGAACAATGTCATAAATTACCCTACTATAGAGAGAGTCGTTATATTTGAAAGAGATGTTTACACCAAGAGGTTGATTCCATAGCTTGTAGTGTAACCAAGACAGAAAGTAGTACTAGACCACGCGTGTGACCTGATAAAGAGTTCCTATTTGAGGTTTCAATGATGTGCATGTTCACCAATGGATTTGTGACTTATTAACATGTTTTGGTTATTCAGTTACAACTGGTGATTGGGAATGTAACTGGTATATTTGTTGTGCAGAGTTCATCTCCCTTAAGGTAAAATATATAAAAGGAGAAATAGAGATGCATAGGTGTTTATTTGTCCTTGAATAGGTTCTTGTTTAAGATGACTGCATTATAGCGTTGAAACGTGGTTTATGGCGAGAGAAATAGTTTTTGACAAACTGAAATGTCCTTGAGTCGATGACGTGATATGTCTCCTTCAAATCTACTAAGGATTTTCCTTCAAAATATCATAATTGTCAACAAATTTTGTATTACTTTTGTGATAATCGCTATTAAAATTGGAACTCAAATATGCTTCCAAAGAACGTGATATTTGCAATACAGATACTTAACCATTGTTATGCAAATGACATTATCCCTGAGAATTCCAAACAATTGTTAAACATAATAATTATATGATAGCTTCCATATCGAGAGAATTTGATTGCTCTCTTCGTGACATCAACACTTAGTTACGTGTAACCAATTGAAGTTTAGCTCTTTTGTACCTTCCGTATAGGGTTCTATTATATAACTGATGATTAGATTGGACAAAATTCAGAAACAAAACTTTTATACCCCTTTCATAAAAATCGTAATCAAATAACGTTCCTATACACATGTCCTATTGTGATGATTGAATTCACAGAATGTTTTGTAACCAGAAATGATGTAGAATAATTAGATTGCACAACGTGAACAAACAAGTGCACATTTACTTTCAGGCTTAGGACTTCCTGTTACTAATTGTCAAATGTCCTATTAAATTAAATTTAAATTTCATAGAAAACGGTTATCCCTATTCCTAGAACATGATTTGTAGGTCTCATTTGAGCGTTCAGACAGCAAGACGGTTGACCATTCCATCATTGTACCGTATTTAAAACTCTACTCTGATTGTTTAGGTATCGCTACACCAGTCAAATCACTTAATCTACCTTCAAACGGCCATCTCAATGTGAACATCTTAAGTTGGCCGTTCGAAGAGAAACGGACCCGAATGGCTTAACCGAACCATGTAAACATAGTCACACCATGTCTCTTAAAGCCAACTAAATTTAATTTGTTATTTGAAACATTATCTGTTTATTTTTCTGAAAACACGACTTTTAGATAATTGTCGTTCTGAAGTATCGAGATCGGAGAGTGAAATATGGTATTCTGACCTGTTTTATAGCATTCGAAAGCGACTAATGAAAATATTATATCGTTTCTTTTCCCCTTCATATATATAGAGAATCTCACCCAAGTGTCTTCTGATATCAAATATATCAACACGAGTTGATTAAAGTTACAAATATCCGAGGCTTGCCGAGGATATTTTTACTTTAATCAACGAGTGTTGATATATTTGATATCAGAAGACACGAGGGTGAGATTTTATTTATCATTCAAAATCATTCTTCAACAATTATTAGCCGAGGAATGACATAGATGATACACAAAACTGCCATTTTGCTTCTTCAGCAGTGATCCCAGTAAGGTCATAGCATTGTGACGTCATAAGCATTATGACATCATAGCATTGTTACATTATCACCATTGTGACGTCATCGCATTGTCAGCAGTGTTCTCAGTGATGCAAAAGCTTTGTGATGTCATTAACTGATGATGTAATAGGATTATGACGATTTGATTGTAGCGATATCTACAATGTAGATATCGCTTGTAGATATCGCTTGATCTCACACAAGCGATATCTACTGTGGGAGCCGGTTTTGGATGATAAACATTAATTCCATCTCTACTATTATATACTGAGTAGCTTTATGCTGTATGGCATAAATCCAAAATATCTATAGGATCGTGCTCATGCCAAAAAGGCTTTAGATATTCTTATAACTTTATTCATTAAAAACTACAAATTGAAATGTCTTGTATTGATCCACGTGTGTTAATCTTAATATATATACACTTGATTTAAGACGTATGTCCTTCTATAAGACAAATACGCGTTTTCTCTATTCTGGAGTGGATACTGTTTTATCTGTAACTATACATGTATAAATTTAGATGTTCTTTAATGAATGAGTGGTCGTTTCGGTGTAAATGCTACCACAGTTACCAGGCACATGATGCATAGTCATGTGTTTTCAAATACAAGAAATAATGTGTACAGTCCCCTACCATATTCGTCAAGAAAGAGTAATAGATACACGTCTAATTGCACTACATAAAGCCGTAGAAATGCCATATTTTTGCGAACATCTCATGGAAGCACATTGTAAATAAGATAAACAGTATATCATTGTCATTTCAGTATATAAAAGATGCCGTCGACATAATAACATTCATAGTCTCAAAACTGTTAGGCACTTTACGTCATAAAACAAGCTAAAGCAAACATTTTACTCACATATGATTTCTTAAAAGTTTTTTCTCAGAAATATGAACATATTATGTTATTGAATTTGAAATTTAATTAAGGTGACATGATGTATCTGGTTCAATAGTGTTTATCACTCGTAAGTTGAATTATCTTGTATTTTGCATGCTGATGTTTCTTTTGCGGTTGCGTGTACATGTAAGGTGCAACAAGCACAGTGGTGTAGTGGTTAGCATGCTTGCCTCTCACGCCAACGGCCCAGGTTCGAATCCCGGTGGAGACACCAAACATTTGTGACCTGAGTCTTATAATGTGTTGTGCCCCTGGGCAAGGCACTTCATCCACATTGCACTCAGTCCACCCAGCTGTTTAAATGGGTACCTGAACACGGGAGGTACGGAACTAAATGGTCGCGCGGAGCGCTTAGTAGCGGCACCGAAAGTACAATTCCTTCAGGGTAATAATTGTACCGCTATTGAGCAGTGCTTGCACTGGATATTAGGCGTTAAAATGTATATTATTATTAACAAACGGTACATTACATTCGTTTAATATAGGCTTTTGAAATTGTTTTTTTAACGATTCATGACAATGAAACAACTGTCACAATACTGTGCACTTGGTGAACGTTTCTGTTCAACTTAAATAATATTGACAAACGCACATACTTCACGTCATTGTCATACATAAATAATTCATATGAACGGCATACCAATTTTCAAAACAGAAATTCAACAATTGCTCATGAGATTAACGGCTGAATAGATCTGATTAAATTTATGCACATTCAACAACAAGTAAGAGTTGATTAATTATGATACATTATCGTTACTGACCAACTGAGCTGTAGACACATGTGGCACTACAGAATCTGTAATTATCTTAACATATGATTCTATTTTCAGCATAATCAGTATCTCCTAGGAGAATTTGGCACACCTTTACATCGGTATATATACATTACATCCCAGTGTATTTCCATCATCATTAGTCCAACCTATACTATCGTTATAATGAAATGGCCATAAGTTGGTAGCTTTGATTTGCTGAAGGATTTAGAACCTTTATAGAGAAGAGACCCATGGGGGTATTAAAATAGAGAAACTCCCAATTGACTAAAGTCGAGACAGATTGTTCCCCTGAGATGATGGTCTACCATCCGGCTCTGCTAAACTTGACCGTGGTCTTGGCTACACCGGGAACTACAAGCACTTCTATCTATCACCATGAAGCAAGGGGATCACATGTCAGGGAGTGAATCCACTGATGATTACATGTATGTGTACAGAAAAAGTGCGTGTGTACTTAAACCTCCACCGGCATATGATACATTAAGTTGCTAAGTAAGTGATGTACCTATAGCGTACATATCTGGGATTGAAGAAGCATGGCTATACTGAAAACAAGAAAATATGAATTTGATTAATCTGATCTACTAAATCAACTCTACATCACATGACAAATTTGTACTAAATGGAGCTAACGCAGAACACCAGAAACATGACAAATCACTTAACAATACAAGAACGAACTATCAATAGAGAAAGCATTTTTGGATGTAAGTGTGTTTTTTTCTCTTGTTTTATTTCATCTGTGAAATTCCATTCTTGTTTGGATATTTCTGAAAGGTTGTAGTTAAGTAATTTGATAATATATCCACGTCTTAGATTGCAAATGATTAAGATAGTCTCAAAACTAATGGATGGTGTTAGATATCATAAAATATAATGAATATATTTTAAATCATCACATCAAATATACATTTATGCATTCTTGCATGCGAAATTATATTACAGTGAACCCCAATGGAAGGAAGCAAAATGATTTCCCCAAAAACTGCTTAATTTCATCACAGACTTTCTTTCAAGCAATCATACAAGTTATTTCCGATCACGATACTCAATAACCATCAGTATGAAGTAAATAATGTATTGTTCAGCCTGAAGAATGACCTTGCCCAAAAGGAATGTCTGCATTCCTACTGTGTAATAATGAATGAAATTCAGTACAAGAAAGCCAGCACTATTATTTAATCGTCAGCTTTAGACAGTGTGGGACTGTACCATCTAAACGTTATATTATCTCTTGGGATGTTACAAAATGTAATAGAATTAATTTCATTACTGGCTTCCCAAGACATGCTTTGTTGTACTGCAAGCAAGCTCCATGGCCAAAGTATTGATTTCAAAGGGTTGCGAGGAAATCTCTCTGGCAGATATGGGTATCTGAATGTGTTGTTACTGGTCTCTGTGGATTTGGCACTTCACTTACAATTGCACAGTACGAACATTCTTGAACAGTTTCATAAATCATCCTGCTATAAAGGAAAGCAGTTAAAATGAATGGTATGGTTTGTCCTCTGTGTTGAAGAGAAATGACATGTTCTTCCTTGAAGCAGTTCACAGGCTTGTTTCGTTACAGCAACGTTGACGTCATAGCAAAAACGAGATGGTAACCTAGAAGCCAATGAAGACAATTTTGAGTTAATTATCTCACTGTCTTCACTTCCAATCCAGGTGTCGAATTGCAATACTCTGTGAACAGAAGCGGACTTTGAATAATGTCATTAGTCAAAGGTAAGACAAGTTCCACAGCGCATGTCTCTAGATGGGAGAATGAATCGCTCTTCAAACTCTCAGATTATGCAGCCATGAAGCGGGTCACCCATACAATGTACGTCGAGCCGCACCCACTGTTGCTGAACTTCATTGATGATCATAGGTCTATGTACCACCAATTGTCAATTTACGAAAAGTAATAAATACATCAAATTATACTCTTCACATATTGAAATTTGAGGTATTTAAACCTTATTTTATCTAATGAAATTTAGAATCGATAAGTTGCTGTATACACAGGATCACAATCAGGGTATATAACAGGTTTAACATATATACATGTAAGTAAAAGTAACTTTAATGTGGATTTTGTGGGAATAAGTCCTGCATCCGATCAATTTCCACATGTAAGGGTTATACAAATCGATTAATAGACACATATCCTATGCACCAATGCATACATGCGTTGTGCTTGAATGCATACGACCCTACAAAAGCATCGTGTCAATTCAAATTCAAATTGTAAATTAAGTCAACGTGTATTAGCAATTTAGTCAAGTTAACTAAGTTTGCTGAGCTGAACCGGACTTTTTTTGAAAGAGCAAATTCTTCTTATTAATTTATTAACATCTTCATATTTCAAAACATGTGTTTCATTATAAGAAGTAGATATAATTTGTAATATGAATGCAGATCATAATATTATTGGAAATAAATTATCATAATGTTTTGTGTCTTGATAATATATGATAACGATATATGGTTTAATTATGAATTATGAATTTAATGATTTTGTTCAGAAGAATAAACATAAAGCATTTGTTTAAATATGAATATTTTCTATAAAATAAAAGCACGGAAACATTTCTATTATCATTTCATCAAAAGGAACATAGATAAACATTGTTGTATCGAATTGTATCAACAGTTCTAAAGGTCATAAATACAATTAATTGAATAAACGAACATAAACTACTTCTTAAAACATGGCGGTCGCATAGAATGTGTAGTGACTGATCGCCGGGGGACTGAATATACCATGTACCTTACACTTTACTGGACATAAGAGGTTGATAACAAGATTGAAAACTATTCTTCAGTGAAACATCAGTAAGGTTCGTCGATACAAAAGGGGGGCGTTTATTAGGGGTCATTTTCCACGAGTCAAAAATGGCTTAGGGGGGCGTTTATTAGGAGAGGGAGTTTATTAGGATGAATACGGTAATTTAAAACAGGAAGAAGTGCTGGATATTTATACAAACAATAGTGGCAATTAAAACAGTCAATGAAATATCAATTGGCATGATACTTAAAGTGGTCCAGTGACTCTCAGTTATTATAGGTTATTGTTATGGTCTATGTGGAAGCAAGAAAAAATCCTCTTTGGTCTTAACATTCTACTTACAACGTCAGTTTTCGGTGATAATAAGGGATACTTAAATAAATTATTACTCAACTCATTCTTACTCTGAATACGTTTCTTTTTTATGCACTGTTACATTTGCATACATAACCTCATTTCCATACTTTTAGTTGTTTGTATTCATTGGTGAATCTTTTCATCTGCGCTCATCTGCGCTCATCGCTACATGGTGTATTGCGTGTATGTAGTTATACTTATATTTATATGTATAATGTACATATTTCACGTAATACGTTCTATCATCGTGCAGTTAGTATTGTGAACTATTATTTATGGAAAAGAGTAAGTAACATTACAAACTTGTTTCACGCTTATTTTCTTTTCATCAATCTCGCTAGGCTGTTAATGGCTTGATAAGATCAAGCACTCCTACAAGTGATTGAAGTAAATAACTTTTGCTCTGCCCGAGGTACTTACCTAAGTAAAGTCTAATGTTTTGCTGTGTTGCCATAAAATGTTCCAGTAAATGAAACCCGTATTTTATTATGTGACATAACGAACTTCAAACAAAGCAGGTCCATATAAACGTTACCTAATCTCGTGGGACGGTACATACATCTTATAGATTTAATTTCGTTATGTGCTTCCCTAAACATGGTTTCATTGTACCGCTAACAAACACCGACACTTTCGTAGTATTGATTTCAGAGAGTATGAGGAAATCTCTTTGGCAGATGGTATCTGAATGTGTCGTAAGTGGTCTCACAGTTCTATGGTGATTGTACATCCCTGAGGGCTTTTTTATATGTTTTATTTGATTTTTTTAAAAAGCGTGGATGGAGATGAATGCACAGTGGAATTGTGCAGGTGCAATTTTCGTTGGATTAGTTGCTTTTCCTGTAGTAATTTTTTTGGAAATTCAATATAAAGCCCTTCTTTTTCGAAATTAAATGTGTGCTTTAAATGCCATAATGCAAAGGGTTGATATTCTTGATATTACCTCTCCTTTGAAAAATTGAAAATGCAATCTTGTTAATGTCTTTCCATCAACCATATTTCCCTAATAAGGATTGTAGTACAACGGTGAAACAAGAAAGAAGAAGATATTATTAATTGATAGGAATGAAAAGCCTTTGAGTGAATATCATTATATTTCTCCTTAAAATCCGCTGCAACAAACGATGAATTTAATCTTAATTTTTGCCCTTATATTTGTAAGAATCCCTTTTAAAACGGCAGCACACAATGAAAAAAAATGGTCTCTACTTTAGCAAATTCACAATTTAGTTATTTTCTATAACTAGAAATAAAAAAAATTCTGCCTGAAATCCACAAATTAGTTTGTTTTTACTGACGCTAATGATAGTAGTTTCATAGCGTTTGTTTTCAGAACAAGCATTCACTTGATCAGATATTAATAAGGTGCACATGATTGAAACTATTACCCTTTCGCTTAAGCCTTAATTAGATAATGTTGTTATGAAGATTTCATATTGGATAACAATGTAATGCACCTGATCTGTTATGAGACATTTTGAGGAATCCAATTAACAACTTAACAAGTTAGTTAAATGTTTAATCAGCCATCAATGATGGATCTGCCTAATTCAACTGACCAAAGGTTACCCTTATGTCATTAAGATCTTAGATTTGATTGGTAGAAATCAACTAAATACACATAATTAGATCGTTTTCTATTAACTTCGTTTTGTTGCAACATTCATCCATAAAAGAACAATCATCATCATCATCATCATCATCATCATCATCATCATCATCATCATCATTGTCATCATAATCATAATCATCATCATTATTCCCATTGATGTCTATTTCGGTAATTTTGTTATTGAATTATTTTGTCGTCCATTTAGGTGTTCTTATCTGACGAATGTAAATTAAGTCATAAGACGTGTTTTTCTGGATAACAACTTCTCTATTGTTAACATACACATCGCTTTGGAGTGTGTGCTTACTCGTTCATCAGGTGAAATGCACGTATATGCTTAGTTCTTAATCTCTCTCCGCAATATGAATGACCATAAACATTTACATTTCGTCGATCTGTTTTATCATTATGAGTTTGATTCACGTCGTCTTTTCCTTGTTATGATAATCCATTTACCGGCAGTAATGAATATAAACAATGCACCTTGTCAACCATTCAGTCCTGACCGAGGTTTACATGTACTTCATATCTTAGCATACCCTAGATTCATTTACGACTGGATCTTATACTTTTATGAGCTCAGACGTTCTTGTCTGGTTACGCCTTTTCACCTGTCAGTAGCCAGTCAGATGCCAGTTTACAGTTCAACAAGTCTAAATGGCGAAGCTATACTGAGATAGTGCAAATGCGTTATAATACAAGCCGTGTGATTGGTTTGCTCAACTTCCCAATATAGATTTCGTATTGGAGAAAACAACAGGCAAGTTAGTTCATAAATTTATAATGAATTCAGGTAGATGTTTTTCGGAACTTACACATACTTTATGTTTAAAAGTGTGCCGTATATAAGTGCACCATGGAGAACAAGTCTGTATGAAAAAACTTTAGCTTTAGTTTTGATCAACTGGAATATAACATTCATTATGAATTCATTATCCGTTGGGGTCATATACGGTTTAAAAAATGCAAACTAGATGAGCAAAAGCAGAGCAGCTCCGAAACTTTGGGTCTCGCCTTTCCCTGTTCCGCCTTCTCCTCAGCATAAATAAAATGGGAATTTGTTTTGACAAAAATGTGTTTATTATACAAGTTATTCTAACAAGTTGAATCATCACCGGGGTCACTTTTCACAAACTTGTTCTTAAAACCTATTTCTGATTTCAAAATTGGATCAAAGGATTAACATGGCCTTAACCAATATCTCATGATCTTGACCTTTGACCTTCAAGGTCACACCATTAATGATTACCTTTCATTGTGTATAACAATCATGCAATGACTCAAAGTGTTCATTGTTAAAATAAGGCATATTCACAATAGCATGCTTAGGTTGTGACCTTGCTGTGACCTTGACCTTTGACAGATTTTAGCGAAAACGTTTTCAGATCTTGGTCTTTCTCCATAGTTGATATATACCAAATAAGAGCCTGACAGCACAAAAATGTTTGAAGTTATCATGTCTACAAGGATTATTGTAATGATTTAAGAACTCATGACCTTGACCTTTGATCTTCAAGGTCACACAGTCAATGATCACTTTTCATTGTGTATAACAATCATGTAATGATTCAAAGTGTTAATAGTTAAAATAAGGCATGTCCGCAACTGCATGCTTAAGTTGTGACCTCGCTGTGACCTTGACCTTGGACAGATTTTAGCAAAACCTTTTCAAATCTCAGTCTTTCTCCATAGTTGATATATACCAAGTAAGGGCCTGATAGCACAGAAGTTGTTGAAGTTATCGTGTTTACAAGGGTTTTTGTAGTGATTTCAGAACTCATGACCTTGACCTTTGACCTTGAATGTGAGCATTTCAAAATAATTCCCCAGGTGTACAAGAAAGAAGTTATATATATGAGGTTTTGATTCCTTCATGTAAAAAAGTTACATAGTGATTTCAGAACTAGTGATCATGACCCTATCTCGTGACCTTGACCTTTAAAATTCAAGGTCACACAATCAGTGATCACTTTTCATTGTGTAGCACAATCATGTAATGATTCAAAGTGTTAATAGTTGAAATAAGACATTTTTGCAAAAGCATGCTTAAGTTGTGACCTCACTATGACCTTGACCTTTGACGGATGTTAGCGAAAACCTTTTCAAATCTTGGCCTTTCTCCATAGTTGATATTTTTCAAGTTATCGTGTTTACAAGGATGTTTTTTTAGCGATTTCAATACTCGTGACCTTGACCTTTGACCTTGAATGTGAACATGTCAAAAAAATTCCCCAGGGGTATAAGTAAGAAGTTATGTATATGAGTTCTCAAAACCTAATAGGAAAAAAGTTATAGCGAATACAAAACGCGGCGGCGGCGGCGGAAACTGCACAAAAACTGATAGCAGTTCCGACTTAGTCGGAGCTGCTAATTACAAATGTCAAGTGACAGAACTTCTTAATAAAATATAAATGATATCACACGCGTTAACATTTCGTTCACCTGTAATAACGGAAAAAGTTTCATGTAAATATACATGCTTAATTTTATAAACATTATTTCGCGAAATGACAAAACAAACACTGTGCAATATCGGTGCAAGACAAACAAGCAGTGTCATCGGGAGTCGAATACTGCCAAGTACACACTTTACTCACAAGGCAGTTTGAGTCAAATGTTCATTCACCGATCGTCAATATCTTCACGCTTCAATACATTACATATGATTTGTGTAAAGGGGATTTTAGAATTAGCAGGTTAATATTCAGTTTAGCTCTCCGTATGATATGTGAGTCGCCATATGCAACTGAGCAGAGGGGAAGCAGCTCATGATAGTACGAAAGCGATAAGGCGCGAGTTTGATTTCGCCTTCCTCTCGTTAAATATTTTTCATTTGAACAACATTGTATTTTGAAACATATTAAACATTGAAAGTTAAGATCATGCCAAAATAAAGAAAAATTGAACTGAGAGCGTCATTCAGGAGGCATTAGTTTGTGTCATTTTACCTTGAGAATAGCACACAGTTCATTTGCATATATCAATATGCGTAGTTGAAGAAAAGTTCAACTTTGAAATTAATGTTGCCAAGCTGTTTTGCGCAAAATGAATGAAGAATAACATTGCATGATAAAGAAGTTATCATGCTCTAGTGTTTTTGGGGTGGTAAATATCCTTAGGGATAAATATCCATTAGGAATTAATATTATGTACTTGGCTCGCCAAGGCTCGCAAAATACAATGTTTATTCCTAATGCAGGATATTAACCATCCTAAAAAACACTCTCATGAAAACCTCTAGTTCTTGCATCTTGCATCTTGACAGCGCTAATGACACAGGATATTTTATAAAGCAAATTGTTATATATTAAGGGTATTATGGGGATTTGAAGGGGAACATAGGACTTGATTTATGTATTATCTTGTTTGTGTTATACATACTTACATACATAGAGGAATTTTTTGGTTATTGTGCATCTTGAAACCGCTTTTCAGATTTATAGATGTTGTGACTTGATTCAATGCACTTTTATTTTATTTTATAAATTCATTTAATGAATAATTGTTCAGTGATGCTATGTCATTGTTCATATTTGTAGAACATTTTATAACTTGATGAAGAGTTAACGTGTAAATTGAAACTATGGATTGTTAGAGATGTGTTAACATTTTATGACTTGATTCAATTGTTTTACAGTTAGCCGTATCCTGAAACCATTATTTCTCAGATCTGTAAACGACCTTGGCAATATTTGAAACTATTTCATGTTAAGGATCAAAACCAAACCAGCGGTTTTGTTTGCGAGAGAAAAGACTCAGCAGACGGAAATTGGGCAGTGCTGAAAGCCCGACAAAAATTGCCAAGGCTGAGGCCCTGCCAAATTTCCGAAGGCTGAGGCCCTGCCCAATTTCCCTATGCCGAGGGCTTTATTTCGCAAACAAAACATCTGGGTCGTTTTTGATCTAACTATGAACCGACCGATGCTATATTTAAGATGTATTTTAATATTTTAAAATCCTCACGGATTCAATGGTGATTAGTTGTGAAGAGAGCTCTGCCATGATCTGTACGTGTTACACGTCTGTGACACAGGCCGTGCACGCGTCTCGTGCACAAGGTTTGTAGCTCGGTTGAAAAGAGCGTTTGTAAGCAAGCAAAGGGTTCAGAGATCGAAACTAAGCATAATCACTAGAAATTGTAAGTTTTAAGCGTAAGGATATTTTAAAATATTATACATAAGGAGAACGAATTCATATAATTGCAAGTCTTTCAAAAATAGTTTTTAGATTTAATAGTCATTCAAAACACATCTACAGCGCGCATTCCTACAGAAAGGGGCTTTCCTAAAGAATGATTGGTAAAATAGTGGTACCGGTTTAGTCGGTAAAAGAAGACTCTGGTGAGACAATAGAGTGACTTCACTAGAGGTTTATCAGGCTAATGATAATATACTAAATGAGGTAATGCCAGTCTATCCGCTGATAAATCTTATCATGCAAATCGTACGTTTTTGTGACACATACTGGTCACATATGCTGTAATGTGATAAGCTTATCATTTTTTCACAAGATACATTGCAGAATGGAATCGAGTTCAATGAGTATTTTGCATCATCAATCGATTTGAAGATAAAAGAGGCACTATACAATTTTCATTCCACTCATTAATAAACATATTGTTCATATAATGTACTTTGTAGTTTGATTTTTTATTTTAGAAAATCATAGCATATGTTGCTAATGGTGAACGATAGTTATCAAGCAGTTAGCTTTCGGTTCCGGGGATTTGTCTGATAAATGTGTGTCAAATAATGCACAACTGAAACGATACATACAGAGACAATATATCACTTCGCTTTGTTTTAAACAGAACACAATTGGTGATAGTAATAACGGAGACAATTTTACACATGTACATTACAGATAATTGAACATCTGATTTGGAATTATGTCTTTTAAGGGCATTTAAAAGTGGCATACATAAGAACAAGAATGTCTCTGGATGACAACTTCTTTAATGTGAAAATACACATTCACACATTAAAGAAGTTGTTATCCAGAAAATCATCCCCTTCTGATTTTGGATGGCAGTATCCTTTTCGTGTGGAAAAAATCCTGACATTCTTGCATTTCAGTCCTTGGTCTTGCAGGTAATTACCATGTCAACGTTTTATACATTATAGAGTTTTGTTACCAAACGAGATTCTACCTACCGCATATAAACCCACAAGTTGGATGATTCTTTCAATCTGTCTCGACAACCCTGAGTCATTCCAATGATTCATCTTACAGTTACTTGATTATGCTTAATTGTTGCACCACTCCGTCTTTAAAAAATATTGTCGCTATCACTGCATCATGTCGTCAATTCCCAAATATACTCCTCTTTTGTCCCTAATGCAGTCACTTGCCTTCTTATGTAGATGCTGATCACACCATTTCTAATTGCACCAACTCATATTTGGTTCAGTACAGTTATCAACATCACTACATTTAATTCTACGTGTTAATAGGAAAACCTATCAACACTTAGAAAGGTGTGGGTTCACTCCAAATAACCATGCCATTCTATATATTTTAAACATGTTTCTGTTGTGTTGATGTCTTATGGTTGAACATGATATTTGGAAGAGAATATGACTCATGTTGATTGGGCCATTACTCTTAAAAACGAATGTTATACTTTATGTTCCAAGTGACATAGTAAAGATACTGTACTGGTATACTCCAACAGACAAATTCTTGTTCTGTAAAACAGATACAATAGCCTAATAAAACAACCCACATAGCATTGCTATGGGGGAAAAACATCTAGTCGATTCATAATAATTTTTCAAGAAGTGAACGTTTGGGATTTGTGTTGGTGCCTTATGGTTGAAAATGACATTTTTGACGAGAATAAAAATCATCATGTTATTGTTTATGTTCTACTTAATATTTCTAGTTACACCGTAGATATAATGGTATACTCAAACATCTATAACATAATACATATACGAGCCTAATAAAATAACTATTCATAGCATTGCTATTGGGAAATGACTACACATATCCATCAGGGAAACTTAACACTTGCAAGACACAACGATAACGGTGATTCATCAATCAATCAACCTTTTATTGTTTATGCATCACCTTATGAATGACATGAATATCAAACCCAGCAAGAACCTTCAAGGGTTAACATTGCGGTTCTTGTCTTGGCTTACGTAGCTATTCATTACTTAACATTTTGAATTATGCAGGCTATCAACACAAATTTCTCATAATTCTGCATTGAAACTATGAAAACTATGAACATTGAAAAAATGACCATCCATTATTTATGCAGTAATAAATATTCCAAACATATTTCAATTATGCCAAACGAATACGACAAAGATACCGACATTGCATTGCCTCTAAGCACTGCATTAGCTCACGATGCCCTAGGATGTCAATATCAGTTAGAGTCCAGCAACTCATTCTGCCGCTTGATGCTAGGAACGATCAGCATTGTATACCGCAGTGAATTCCACATGTTTACACATTGTACTGAGAGCATGGTGTAAAGACATATATTACCTTCTCAACCTAAAGTATGATTAATAATGTCGCTACATACTGTTCTTCCATATTTCAATAGTTTTCAAGCCAGGTACCAATTGTACAATCAATTGTTAATTGACGAAATCTAATTAAGGATGCTTTAAATTATGTTGTTTACAATATGACATTTAATGTATAAAAACCTGATTATATCTAAAATAAAAGTACAGTTAATAATTTACTGTATTCATTGCATCACGATCAGGGTCATCTATAACGAGTTAAACATATATCCATGTAATAAAGTAAGTAGACGTACCTTTACTGTATGTGTTGTCGGAATAAACCGATCAAACTTCACATGTTAAAGAGTGTACAAATCGATTAATAGACACATACGCTATGCACCAATGCATACATGTGTTGTGCTTGAATGCAAACCAACCTAAGAAGCATCGTGTCAATTTAAATTCAAATTCAAATAGTAAATTAGGTCAACGTATATTAACAAATAAGTCAGGTTCTCTGAGGTGAACCAGAACTTTTTTGAAAGAGCAAACTGTTCTAATCAATTTATCAACATCTTCATATTTCAAAACATGTTCATGTTCATGTATACAACTATGTTATCATAAAAGTAGATAAAATGTTCAATATGTATGCAGATCATAATATTATTTGAAATAAATATATCATAATGTTGTTTGTCTTGATAATTTATAATAACGATATATGGTTTAATTATGAATTATGAATGTGATGAATTTGTTCAGAAGAATAAACATAAAGCATGTGTTTAAATATGAATATTTTCTATAAAATAAAAGCACGAACTCATTTCTATTATCATTTCATCAAAAGTAACATAGATAAACATTGTTGTATTGAATTGTATCAACAATTCTAAAGGTCATCAATTCAATTAATTGAATAGAACCAACATAAATTAATTTAAAACAGGCAGAAGTGTTGGATATTTATACAAACAAAGGTGGCAATTATTACATTCAATGGAACATCATTTGGCATGATTCTGTTGTTCTTAGTTATTATAGGTTAGTGTTATAATATATGTGGGAGCAATTAAAGATTTTCTTTGGTTTTAACATTCTACAATAGTTTCATTTAGAACATCAGATCTCGGTGATAATCTGGGATATTAAAATGAATCATTTTCCAACTCATTTTGACATTCATAAGGTTTCTTTTTTATGCATTGCATAGATAACCTCATTTCCTTACATGTAGTTAATTGTGTTCATTTGTGAAAAATCTATTCATCTGTGCATAATTTACTGCTAGTATGTTGTTATATTTATATTATAACATAAATATCTACATAATACTTACTATCAACATGCAGTTTGTATTGTGTACTATTTTGTATGGAAAAGAGTAAGTAACATTACAAACTTTTTTCAAACTAATTGTCTTACCACCAATCTCGCTAGGCTGTTAAAGGCTTTTTAAAGAACAGGAAATCCTAAAAGAGATTGAAGTAAATTACTTTTGCTCTGCCGAAATGTTTCAGTAAAAAGACACTCGTCAAATAATAAGTCCACATAAACATTACCTAATCTCATGGGACGGTACATACATTTTATAGATTTAATTTGGTTACTGACGTCCCTAAACATGCTTTCATTGTACTGCTAGCAAACACCAACGCTTCCTCAGTATTGGGTTTAGAGAGAATGAAGAAATCTCTTTTGCAGATGGTATCTGAAAATGTCGTTACTGGTCTCACAGTTCTATGTTGATTGTATATCCCTAAAACTATTTTAAAGAATTTTTTGTTTTATATACTCATGGTAAAAATGTTTGACACCGTCTAATCGTTATTTGAATGAAATGTTATATAAACAACAAAACGTGTCAGTTTCGATAATTGTTTTGGTAAAACATATTACTACTGGATGTCTTTTTGTGAATACTGTCCTTGAGCATTTGTAATTTAAAATACCAAAGGAAGAGGAATATAAGAAAATTAAATTTATTCATAAGAGTTCATTCCTTGTGTCTTGAGATATTGGCATTGGTTCATTGTTACAGTGTTTGAGTGTTCTCATTTTGGTTCTAATAAATAATGAAAAGTTGCATTTGAAAAAACTTCTACTGAACCCAAATATACACAAAATATTTCATGGAGCCTCAGTCGCACACAATACATAAATGGCAAGCATAATATAGTTTACATCATGTGTCTGTGCCATCTGATTTTATAAATATCACAATACATTCTCTTCCCACAGAGGTTACTCCCTTCAGATTTCCGATCCTACCCTCTGTTGTTTTTCGCTTGAAATAGAGAGCAGAAGCAAATTCCCCTAGCGTAGGACAGCTGAACTTCATCCTCGATCACTGCTTCTAAACCAATGAAAACTCATCTTTCAGCGGCCAAGGCGCCCGAGTTACTTCAAAGATCTTGGCATTATTCTTAAGGGTCTTGCTCATTAGCATATGTCCTTCGAATATGTCTAATGTAAATAACACAAATGAACTTTTTGTCAGTTTGTCTCTGATTTGGTCTTCTTTATTTATAAGCATGTTTAGGATCAATACTTTTCACAAAATTTCGAGGAAAACACATTAAACGAGAAAACGTTGGTCTTACGTTTATTTTACCATTATGCAATGTCACTGTTACAACGGCATCGCTGATTGCACAACTAGATTCAATTGCAACCAATCAGGACACTCCCTTTCTGCCCCCGATTTCAAGCGAAAAACAACAGAGGGTAGGATGGGAAATCTGAAGGAAGTAACCTCTGTGGGAAAAGAATGACCACAATATGGAACAATATTAATTGTCAATGCATTTAATTTGCAAAAACCCATTTTTTGTTTAGGGGATTCAACATTTTTGCCATGAGTATATCTTTAATTTGATGTAACTATGGATGGAGATGGGTGCACAATGGAATTGTGTAGGTGCAGATTTTGTTGCATTATTAGCTTTTCTTGTAGCCAATTTATTGAAACGTCAATACATAGCCTCTCTTATTCGAAATCAACTGTATGATTTAAATGCAATGCAATAGGGTTGATATTCTGAATGTTACTGCTCTTTTTGGAAGAGATAAAGACTGACAATATAATCGTGTAAATGTCTTTCCATCAACAACATTTTTCTGAAAGCGGTTGCATAACCATGTTGAAACAAGCGTGAAAA
The DNA here is from genome assembly GCA_936450465.1 of Gibbula magus. Taxonomy (NCBI): domain Eukaryota; kingdom Metazoa; phylum Mollusca; class Gastropoda; order Trochida; family Trochidae; genus Gibbula; species Gibbula magus. The sequence continues at coordinate 22,671,993 of OW388294.1, read as the reverse complement.
AGCTTTTAGTAACTGATATAAATGAAGAGCCTTTGAGTGAATATCATTTGATTTCTCCTGAAAATCTGCTACATCAAACGATGCATTTAATCTTAAATTTGGCTCTGATATTTGTCAGAATCCCTTAAAAGGCAGCAAGTGATTAAAGCTTCACCCAAAGAAGTGGCCTTTCCTTCAGCAAATGCAGAATTTAGTGTATTTTTTTGCCTTTACGGATGAGGAAATAAAATTTTCTGAGGAAATTTGATTGCATACGTGTCTAGGGAATTTTATAATGTCCTTCCTGAAATCCACAAATTAGTTTAATTGTACTGAAGCTAATTGTAGTTGTTTCAAAGCGTTTGTTTTCAGGAGAAGTAGTATTCACTTGATCAAATATTAATGAGTTGATTAAAAACTTTGAGAACCACACTATTTAATTTCCCTTTCACTTAAGCCTTAATTAGATAATGTTGTTATGAAGAGTTCATATTGGTAACAAGAAGACATAGCCAGACCCAATAATTCGAACAAGAAGAAATAATTGTGCGCTTCTCATTTTCATTCCATCAAGGTATGTATGTCCTCAGGCCACACACCCAATTTGGTTATCCTATTTAAATAGTTTCTGAGAAAAGCTGTCCCCTTTAGAGATACCATGAACAGAAGACCAAAAAACAGAACAAGGGCAATAACTCCGGAAAACTAATTCCGCCTTTCTCATTTTCGAACTCCATCGAGGTGTTAATGCCCTCTAGCCACACACTAAATTTGGTTGTCCTATCTTAAATAGTTTCTGAGAAAAGCTGTCCCGTTTATCCTGGACAGACAGACGGAAACACGACGGACGCACTGATGGACGGATCTCAAACCTATAATCCCCTCCACTTCGTGGCGTGGGATAATAATATATTAACCATATGGGCAGACGGACAGAGAGTAGTATTTTTTTGTAAACTACATGGGAGCAACACATTTTTCTGGCTTTTGATTGGCTGTTTCAGAAAAAAAACGGTTTCATTGGTCGCCGGAACTACTTCCTTCATCTTTCTAACTTTTACCTTGTGACTTTAAAAACTGTCTTCTGCATTTAAACATGCTTCATTTGTTTCCCGTAGTTTGAATTAGCGCTTTCTTACACGTGTCGACGCATCAAATGTCAGAGGAAGCAGTTAAATTGTCCGAAAAAATAAAGAACTAGCGATTGCTGATTGACTATATAACTACGGAAAGCTTCAAGAGCGACGGCGATCGTTCGAATTCAGTGACGCCATACGCGCGAGCGGTTCTGACGTCAAGGTGTCGATTGAACATACAGGGGTTTCGGTTTGAGCTGACTTGCTTTTGTGTTTCGGAGACCTCTTGATATGAATGTTGCAATAACTGATATCGTATAATCATTGGTTGATAGTAATGAGCAGAAATGCAAAATTTCAACTAAAACAAAATCTATCTTTTATTGTGAAAGACATTTTCGTAAGGGACTTTTTAATCGCGCATAGTAAACAAGGATAGGTACGTAAGAAGTGAATCCACGTCACACGCGTATGGATATGGAGATTCGTCCTTCTTGGGTAAGTATAGGAAAACTTTTGCCTTTTAATATTTGCAGTTTTGCTGTAATTTGTTATATGGGTAATATAAACAAGGCTGGAGAATAACGCAATTAATATAACTCGGGAAAGATAATCTGGCGTTCCCCGTCACTCGTTAGTTATTGCCTAAGTAATGCACATGATATGTTATGCGATATGTTGAGGAATCCAATTTAGCAAACTCTTTATAAAAAGTAGTTAATTAAATGTTGAATCAATGATGGATCTGCCAACTGGCCAAAGGTTATCTTTATGCAATATCTTGTTTGCATTAACATATAAGATTTGATTTGTAGACATTTCAATAAATACACATAATTAGATCGGTCTCTATTAAACTCTTGTTTGTAGCATTCATCCATGAAAGCACCGTGTGAATATATATTGTAGCAACATCCACGTCGCTTCGGAGTGTATGCTTACTCGTTCATCAGAAAAAATGCACGTATTTTGTGTACTTCTTCATCACACTTAACAAGATGAAGGAGACAGAATATACTCCAAAATGCAGTGTATGTATACTAAGTGCGCCTTTTGTAAAATGTAGAACAATTCTGTTCGTCTTGAAAGATGTTTAGCCTTGTTCAAGCGGAACACAGAACTCATTATGAACTCTTCTCCAAGTTACGCTCAATGGCCGTTGAGTGTTTGAAGACAATATTGACGTTGAAGAGGAAGTATGTAGTATAGTATTCTCTGTACAACACTCAACAGATCTATAATAATGGGCAATGTCATAATTATCATGAAACGTTTTTGCATATCCTATCTCTATAACAAACGATCACAGTTGAAGAAAATGAAGACATATTTACTTGCGCCTTGTATGTTAAAAAGCAAAATGTTATATATTTAGGACCTTATGGGGATTTGGAGAGCAACGTAGGACTTGAATTATTTATTTATCTAGTGGTTGTTACAATAATTCGAAAGGTTAACATAACTTTAGACCATTTTATATCTTGACTGAGTAAATTATTTGACGGTTAGCCTGCATCTTGAAACTGCTCTGGAGATTTGTAGATCATATTCTTACTTGATTAAATGCATTTATTTTTATGAATTTATTCAATTGATTATTGTACGGTTGTGTTATATAATGAAGTCATTACTCATATTTGTAGAACATTTCATAACGTTATTCAATAATTTTAAAGTTAGTCATTTTTCCGGATAATGTTATACAGATTTGTAGAACACTTCAAGACTTGATTAAATAAATAGTTCATCACTTAGACACAATATTGAAACACTTTTTTCAGTTTTTTAGAACGTTTTATGACTTGCCACAATAAATTGTTCGACAGTTTGACTGTATTGCGAAACCATTTTTTATGACTTGATTTAATCAATTGTTTTCATATAATTTTATCTTGAAACCATTTTTTTCTCCCGATCTGTAAACCAGTTTGAACTACACAGTAGATGCAATATATGAAACTATTTTATTGCTGATGAATATATACTAAATGAGGTAATGTCAGTTAACCCGTTGATAACTCCTATCATGCAAATCATTAGTTTTGCTGCAGTTTGATGATCTTATCATCAATGGTTCACAAGCTACATTGCAGAACGAATCAGGTTCAATAAGTAGTTTCCTTTATCAATTCTTTCGTAGATAACACACTATGTATATTATATGCATTGTTAAAAGCCGAAGTCACATTGTCACACACAGTTGCAAATATTGAACTACACTTTGCACTCTGATAACAGTTTATAATATAATACACGACGGAAACGATACATACAAAGACGATAAGGCACTTTGCTATCTTTCAAACGAACTTTAGTTGGGACAATAATAATGAAAGAAAACATTGTAAAACTGAACATACGCATTACAGATAATAAAAAAATACCGATTTGAGATTGCTTTGTCCTTTTCGAGTGGAAACATTCTTGACATTCTTGCATTTTCAGTCGTTGGTCTTGTAGGTGATTACAATGTCAACGTAAACGTTGTATACATTAAAGAGTTATCGAATGAGTTCCGACCTACCGCATATAAGCTCGTGAGTTGGATGATCATTACAATCTGTCTCGACAAACTCGAGTAATTCCAATTCTTCATATTACAGTTGCTTCATTATGCTTCATTATTACACCAATCTGTCTTAGAAAATTATTACAACTATCACTAATGATAGTACATACTCTTCTTTTCTCCCTAACGCAGTCATTTGCCTCTTATTAAAGGATAATCACACACATTCTAATTGCATAAACAAGTGGTAATAAGCCGCATCAAAAAGTTGTAAAGATGTGGAAATAACAATGTCTACTCCAAATAACTATAACTATGATGCCCTCCAACGTAATAGGAGATGAGTACCATTATCTATCCCACTGTTCCTATTTCAACGATTTAGGAAAATAAACTACCGGGCAAAAGATAGTACTCACCTCAGTTGATTTTATCATATGCATGATTTTCAATTGCAAATATCTCAAGTTTTCGATGTCATAATCCAAAACTGATAAGTACAGGTGTTTAGTTAGCAGTCAAAGAATACTTCTACATGTTTTTTAATTATTTTTTTTAAAATGAAATTTTAAGTTTAATTTTGTTTTTAAATTATTGTTGATGATACACAACTGTTCATCGACATATAAGACATATCCTATGTGAAAATGAATAAATGTGCCTGATTCTGCACAAATTTAAAACATTTTAAACAGGGCAGGGGTCATGTTGGTGAAAATTTCATTCTTAACCCTGTCTTCATTACAAAAAGATGTTTGAACTTAAATTTAACCTCAGTCACCAACAAAGTCATTCAAACTACTGCAGATAAGTATAATTGTATCGTGTCATAGTCAAATACATCTGATTTCTTTTTAATATTGAATTAATCGAAATAAACTTAGGTGAAAACTTTCTTTTGCCCGGTAGTTTATGTATGTCCTAAAAGTTCACTCTTAAGCCTTCAACAGTAAATTCAAACATACAATGTCTATTCTTTAATAAAACTGTCCATGTGCTGCCATCATATGTGTAAAGGCAAATAATCACCGCTATCATACAATGTTGTGTATGCAAATATACATGTTCAGTGAATACTATTCTTCCTGTGGAGTGTATGCACACAGGAAAACTAACACTTACTGTTTGGAAGTATTTATGAAGGATGAGTGCTAAAGTTTCGATATGACATGTTTACTATTTCTCATATATTTTCCATCTCGTGCCATCTGCCTCTGTTTATGCTTTCAAATTTATTTTAGATTGCATGTTCTTTTGTTAAGATTTTATAATTTTTCCATTTTTCCAAGAGATATGTACATGGATGATAATCATGTTTATATCAAAATGACGACCATTAAAAAATATATCATATAATAATAAGTATCAATCATAAAACAAAACATGGTAGGTCGGCAAATGATCGCTGATCGTACAACTTCTATTCAATTCATAATAGTTTTTTAAGAAGTGAAAGTTTGGAATTTGTGTTGATACCTTACAGTTGAAAATGACATTTTTGAAGAGAATAAAAATCTTGATTTGATCATTATTTTTACCTTATGTTCTACTTAATTTCCAAGTTACACAGTAAACATAATGGAATATTCAAAGGGAGGTCTCAATGTTCGGTGTACTTTACATTATTGCATCTATAACATACACGAGCCTAATAAAATAACTATTCATAGCATTGCTATGGGAAAATGACTACACATATCCATCAGGGAAACTACAAAATTGCACGATGCAACGAAAAAAGAATAATGATTCATCAATCAATCAACCTTTTACTGTTTATACATTGCCTTATGAATGTCATGAATATCAAAACCAACAATAATCTTCAAGGGTGTACAGTCACTTAACAAAAGAGGTTCCAGTCATGGTTACGGAGCAATTCATTACTAAACAGTTTGAATTATGCAGACTATCAACACAAATTGTTCATTACTATGCATTGTAATTATCTAAAGAATTACCAACCCGTATTTATGCATTAATAAATAATCCAAATGTATTACAATTATGGCAAACGATAACGCAAAGATACTAACATTGTACTGCCTCTAAGCGCTGAATTAGCTCTCGATGCCAATGGATGTCAATATCAGTAAGGGTCCAACAATTCATTCTGCCACTTCATGCTAGGTTCCATCAGCATTGTATTCTACAATAAATTCAACATTACAGGAAAGTTATAAATTGAACCTATAGCACGGCGTAAATACGTTGATTACCTCCTCACCCTTTATTGAGTATAAGTATTAATGTACGGCGCTTTCTTTCACATTGCCATCATGTTCAATCCTGGTAACAACGGTACTGCTTGGTGTTCAGAGGAACCCCTTTAAAAACATATTTTGTCAATTATTACCAACGTGGCACTTCGTAATGGGCATTCATAACAATCTGTTATGACACATATGTGTCATAACACCTTCAAGTAATCTGATTGACTAACGATGAACTTTGACTCTTTGACACTGCCTGGACTACTTATTTCATTCATTACACGAATGTGAATTCGTTCATAAAATTTACAACTTATTATTCATCTCATTCAATTAATTGATTATTGAATCGTTCGCGCCACAATGACTGCTTTTAATTAATATTAAACAAATATATCATGACTAGAACAGAGCTAATAAGCACAAGGTTGAGAATGCAGCAAGAGTTTTGAACTGCCCTCACTCTTACTATTTGGAATTACATTGAAACGCCGTATTCTCGGTCTCTTATATTTATTACTAAGACTAAAGTTAACCGAAAAGAAAAAGACAGTAAAAACCCCAGTAATATTCATCTAAAAAAAAATTGTTAGGCGCTGTAACACGTTTTCGTTTGCATATTATGTGTTCTCACTGTTGCCATTTCTTTACAGAAAGTTTATACAATATGTTGCAAATGTAATGGGTAAAACATCCCAATACGCGACCGATAATCCGTATCCACTAAAACGGTTATCAGATTTCGAAGACAATGGTGTTAGGTATAAAGAGAAAGTGGTGTGGAACTCTTCAGTATGAGAGGTAGATTTGTAGGTATCGTGAGAATTTGAGAGTTCATACAGCAAGATGGTTGACCATTCAAACTCTTCTCTTGAGTGTTAAGTCAGACCACTACCGTCGAGCGGCCATTTTAATGTGCTCACATCAAAATGATGATAAATGGTAAATCGACTTGCATGGTTTAACGGTACTATGTAAATTCATTTTAGAACACATCAGGAGTATTATGTTGCCATTGGTAACACTTATTTATATTTTTGTAAATTAAAGTACTTTATTTCAGTAACAAAATCGTTCTACAGCTTCTTTAAAAACGTTGTTTAAACGTGTCTACATATTTGGACGAAGAGACACGAAAATGGCGGCCGTCATGACATGACGTTACCCCCAGGACAGATAACTCTCATCTTCTGTCCTCGAGCAGGGATATTTTATATTGCGTATCCTTCATCCAGAATGAACAATTGATATTTGATTGCTTAACGTCGCAGTGTTAGTTGCAGTGACAGGGTTGATACTAATCTGCTGTTCTGTTCCTTTACAGGGACAACAAAACATATTTTAAAACATAATAAATCGTATGAAAAACAAGTTTGTAATAAATATGATGCATAACTCGTTCCCCTTTCGTATCAGGTTTATGTCCCTCGTTAAATATTTTCGGTTTCTCTCTCGTCAAGGCTCGAGACAAAGCAAATTTATTTCACTCGGGACATAAACTTGATATGAAAGGGGAAGCTCGTTAAAACATCCTTACATTTCATGACTCAGTTTGGGATAAATAATCGACCATTCCTACCCAGCTTATGTATGTTTTGGCTATAATTGTCGATTGCAATTAAGTGAAATGTATATACGATAATGAATTGTTTTGACATGATTCTCCCATCACGAGAGAGTTAAGTTTTTAAATGTTATCATAATTGGCGATGTCAGGTGTAGCTAAAGGTCATATATGCGCATAATTCATGAAAGCAATTGGCAATTGTATTGAATTTGACGTATTTAAGTATTTGACGTAAGCATCGTTTAGTCGAATATTGTATAATTGGCTTTTAAAGGAGTAGTTAAATGGGATATTTTAAATTCGTGGTAACAATCCAGTTGCAAAATGTTACTGAGGGTGATATTGTTTTTAATAAGAATTCATTCAAAAAAATATTTCGCCTTGTTTCGGCATTATAATGCATTGGTGATTAGTCTAAACTTATTGATTATCTAAATTTATCGACACGCTATCACAATATTATGTTATCAGTTCATCTGGAACATTAAGTAACAAATACTTATTCATAACTTCACGTATTGCACAGAAAGGCGACATGAACTGTCTGAAAGATATACTTTATCATTTCATCTTGAACATTTAGTAACAAATACTCATTTATAACTTTGATTAACCAACAATCACAGTACACACGTTAACACACATTTTTACTCCTGGTAAATGTTCAAGCTGTAATTGTAAACTGTGAGGTATGTAATTAGATGGTGCATCCAACTGTAAACAACACTTACAGATTAATTGTAAACATATTTACTTTGCATGATATATATGCCTATGTAATATTTTTTAAATCCAAAAACGTAAAAACAATTACAGAATCATTATTCATTCAAAAGTTATAATTAACTCGATTTATCTTGGCTGATGACTATATCAACGTGTCTAATGATTATGTATCACAAAATAAATGAAATGTACATAATAGTCTGCACATGGCAAATCCATTAGTTCCGGCGATCTACTCGATTTGTCTTGTAAGCATCGCGCTGATACCTCGGGAGCTAGACTTCCACTTGGAGATATAAAGTAGAAGATTAATACGGACAGCTGAAGTCGAGAGGGTCCCTAGGCTCCGTGACTTAAGAAAACACTGAATTCCGTACATATTATTACCATAGAACAAATCAATAGTTTGTTTTATGAGGGTAAAGTGATATATAGCGTGAACGGAGGATCTGCTGAACATGTTTCTCTTGACTGAACTTCGGAAAACTAAATAAAAACACGATATTACTATAAACAAATCGACATTTAATTAGAAAAAGATATAGTGGTAGGGGACTTTGAATAAAGTTTGTATAGACAGAGAAAAGTCTAGACTGATAAGTTCAATACAGAAACCGTTGATGTTTATGATTTCTACCTCATTTCTGAACAGGTTGGTGCCATACAAAAGTTTTAAGAAATAACACGAGGCTGAGAATATGTTGTCGATTGATATTCACGTTCAAAACTTCAAAGAGTAGGGATTCTCTTCAATGGGGATATTCAACACAGGATTTCTCGAATCACCCGTGATAATTATACTTAATATAATATAACATATCAATGGTTTACCAAAAGGAGAGGAGGAATAATCAGTAGAAGTACACAGGAATGGCTTCCTTATGTCTGAGACCGAGGATAGCAGTAGTATATAGTAGAGCCTGTTCTTCTTAAAATCGACTTCTCCCGACCGCAGTATTTTTATATTATTTATATATTATATGAAACCAAAATTATCTCTAGACAGCTGATCCAAAGGAATTAATAGCTTATAATAATACAATTCTAAGATAAAACACGGTAGATCGAATAAGAGTTGTGACTGCCCTAAAATATGTCGGACCAACTTAATGTCTAGATTGTAAGCTTAACTGCTGAACCAAATGAATTTAGTATATCTTTCACTGGTTGAATTCTGACTTAGTCATCACAGTTACAGAGTGGTTTATCACTGCGGGATATAGCGGAAATATGAATACGAGAACTTGTTGTGGTTTATGGTTAAATTACAATGATGAGTAAGACCTTACCAAGGTCTATATATATGCCTATGTTTTATATTACGTGGTGGCACGTGGTCCTTTGCTTCACTTCTCATTGTTTTTAGTTTTTGAAATAATGGCCTTTATCAAATTTTCAAATATAAAGTCATAAAAACATTACCCTCAGTAGTATGTTTCGCATGGATTGTGCAAGAAGCATGTTTTAATACCAGTTATGAGTAAACAGGGATGCCCTCTCTTATTTCGTTTCCACAAACAAAACCCTGATAGAACCCTCTCTTTAAGATGCTCCCTGCTGCAGGCTTGATATCAAGCCCAAGGGGGGTTGACGTATTGATACGTCAATGACGTTTGACCCCTTGACATGCATACGACAAAAGTCTGTGACAAAGTTCCCTGATTTATGAAAAAGTTAACATTTTCCGAATGAGAAATCAATGGGCTTTCACATGATGTAATTAGTATCCATATACAATTTTATTTTATTGAGAAATGATGAATTAAAAATATTGAACGTATTTTCAATCACAAAACTGCCTGCAGGTGCGTGTTTGACGTCATAATAAAAATGTTACCTACTCGATTCAATTGGTTGAAATTCTATAGTAAGTGCATGCAAAATGCATAACTTTCACATCACTATGTTCAGAATATCCTAATCTAGCTGATTTACAAATTTGGACATTGAATTTATTTCTGTTAGAAAACAATCGGAGATTTGCGAAAATGTCGGCAAATGAAAAGATCAACCGATTACTTTTTGAAAAAAAACGTGAAAATAAACAAAGCATTTCACTTACATATTTTAGAATCTCAAAATCTTCCACAAATAAATAAAAATGTATCAGTGCATTGTTTGTCAATTCTTGTTTCCAAATATAGTAACATATCCAACGTGTCATCAATAGCAGTGCCAAATCGGCCATTTCTTCAATTCACCCCCATGACATGTTCCCGCTATTTTCCAATGTTACGCGACTCAAAGTGAACGTCAAGCTAGCGGAAGCTGTATCTATTTTTAGAAATGGTCGTCGATCTAACCATAGAGTGTTATTAATTGTTAAAATTAATCAAATTAACACTAAAAACGATGTAGTTTTATAAAAATCGATCAAATATTAAATAATGTGGTTGTAATAATTATTTCACTAGTTCGTAGAGTCTCTGTTGACGACCCGATAAATTTGCATAAGTTCACCAAGCCCCCGGATGTAACATTGTTTTTACGATTAAAATCACTGTGAGTAAATTTGCATTTTGATTATAATTTATACATATATGAAAAATAAGTGTCATATCCTACCATTATCACAAAATATTATCATGTTTGAGTTTACATTCGAACTACGAAATGTGTTTGACATGACATGGACCGACTTTCCGATCTGCGATTTCACAAGTTGAAATGGAGCCGTGAAACAGTAGCAGTAACCCTATCTCGCTAAAAAGTAAATTACGAATTAACAAGTCTCGTCTATGTGAAATAATTGTATGAATACAATTGCTAAATGATTCATGTTGATTATTTTAAAGTTTTCATTTGGAATTTGATAGAAATTATACCCGTTTTCAAACGAAATCATAGACAGACCTGTCAGTTCGAATTCATTGCAAATGGAGGCCATTGTGTCGTCTCGGCTTTTTCATACAATATTTTGTTCTGATACGAATTAAATGAATGCACATGTTATAACATCCATGAAATTAACAAGAATGACAAACAATTACATTTCAAAGAATAAATGTGAATAACTAGTGTTTGAATCGGCGAATTTACAGTGAAATGACAAACGAAACATTGATGGTCACATGATCAATTTTGTACAACCAAGCTAATCACGTGACATTGTTTACAATACGACAACGCTACCCGAACGAAATTTTGATTGTATTTTTAAACTTTTCAAGACCATGTTTACATTAAATATTCAACAGACATTTGGAAAAATGTCTTCTAACTTTGGTTTTAAACGGAATATTTTCAAAATGATTTAGATCATTAGATTTTTTGATTTGAACAAATCTGTAATCGGCGAAGGAAATGCATAACAATGGCGAGCGGCGAGTGTTTGTTGACTGTCATGTTTCGAGATATCGATGACTGATTGACGTTGGAAAATATAAAAACTGTAATGTCATATGCTTATATTTGGAACACAGAAAAGTGAATAGATGTGTTAACTTTTTGTGTAAATTTTATTACGATGGATGCATTATTTTGCAAATATTTCTCACGGAAGTAAATGCATTGTTCATTGAGGAATATCCATTGTTACAAATTACGTCGTAATTTTATAAATACAACGGAGATCGTTTATGACGGGCTCTTGTTTTCTGAAAGGAAAACACATATCATCAACATAATTTTTTTCTGGTATAACATTTAATTCTGAACAAAATGGTGTAAAAATTGGGCTGCATAAATAATTATTGACAAAATAATTCGAGTTTTAAAATGTAGTACAATTTTAGAACTACTGTATTATTTCATTTTTTCCATAGACAAGTGTAAAAATAATTGATATTTGAAAAATATTACATTAATTAATAATTTTTCATGACAATAATAAGTTAGAAAAAAATGTGACTCAGATATTTATTTTAATTATTTTAAAATTATGTTAATTACTAAGGCGAGAAAAACTTTAAATGAAGGATACCCATGTGACGTAATTGTTACAAATTTACAAATCTGACGCTCTCTGCAAAAACCTGAAAACAATCCAGCAGGCTAAAGGTTAATGCTGTAAATCCGATTGACATGATGCAGAAATAAAGGAAGTGCTGTTTACGTCTGATAACTGGACTACACTGCAATATCTTGCGGTATAAACATTGACTTCAATTAGTTAAATATAATTAAGTGATCCCAAGATGAAATTGGGTTACGTTGTGGAACGCCAACAATGCTCAGTCCGTTGACGTTTATACAATCATAAACTATAGGAAAATACGTTTTTGGAACAACACATTCCATGGAAAAATTGATAGACACATGAAGACCGTGTTATATGGTGTGAAGACGGGACGAGATTGTCGTTAAACAGACAATACAACGATAGGGATATACGCTCATCTAAATATTGATTTTACAGAGATGTACGTTTAATGTTTGGTTGATCTATCTTAATACTATAGTTTCCATATCATCAGTTCTTCAATGGAATGGTTAGACTGGTGTTAAACAAAAAGTCCAGAATATGTTCATTTTATTGATTACAATTTGCAGAGATTAACAATATATTTGACATCTTCTTCAGAGATGATTAGAAAATCAACCCAAATGCGGAAGTGTTGAATATTTAATAGAAACTCAGGCATCTCAACGATCACAAGGGTCTATTATGTAATTATCTACTCGCTGAATGTCATCGCTGAAGGAAATTAATACGAGGATAAATGCATCAGTTGATAATACGCAGTAAAGTAATCAGAAGGAATCATCTAATTAATAATAGATATGATACCTGATCCAATAGGGCAACACGTGTATCTTCTCCTGCGTGAACGTCTTGATGAACACATATGTTCATAATCAATATAATTAAACACCGATCAATATCGTCATTGATGTGTAAATATCCTGACCATAACATCAACATCACTGTTATGATAAAGACGTTGATATATGATGTACAATGAGAGACCTTGTGTCGTAAACTTCATGTACTGTCTACCAAACAGAACATTATATGACTATACTGAGGTGGTTGGACATCTCATTTTGAAATAGTTAATCGTCGTCAGAAGCACAATACCGTGTATGCACCATATGTAAGATATCAGCATGTACACACTCTACATGTCTCCTATATTTCAGAATAACTAGACTTACGTTCAAAACGACGCACAATGCGCATATCTCTAAGAATGCGCATCATACAAATTCGAATACATGTCCTCAAAAAGAATACATTACTGAACTTCGTGAAAACACAAGCTCTTGAATTACAGGTATATACATGCACTCATCATTGTCTGTACAATACGTAGTATGTTATCAACTTAAAGGGGCATTATTCGTCTTACATATTCACCTTTTGAATGGCAATAAGCCTTGAAGTGTAAGTTAATCATCAAAACCATAAGTACAACGGAATGGTTAACTCTCTTATATATATATGTCTCTGATATACATTTATATGAAAGTGACAGTGACACATTGACACGATATGCAAAAAAAGTTTATATAATTAGTTGTTACGTTATGCTAAACATGCATTGAATGATACTATCTTATTCTATATATCATGTATATGTAACACTTTTGTTTAAGAAGATATACCTATACCATGATTCGTTATGTGTTAACTGTACATGACTGTATGTTAAAAGTGATGAAATTTTAAACAACTTAAAGTAAAATTCAAATTCAAAGAAAAAACATGTTTATGAGAATTGGCATGATATTGAGTAGAAAATGTGTTTAGCACCAATGCAAAAATGACATATATGTACGTACAAATTGTTTCGTTGATGTTCACATAAGCTTGTCTTAATACAGGAATCAATGTGACGAGCAAGGGTCGACCCTACATGTACGCCTCAAGACGTGCCCACGTAGATGTACTATAACTCACATTCAAAATCCTCTGGCATGTCATACAATATATAGATATAAAATATACAAAACTACAGCATATCTCTATCTTGTTTTGTTGACACGAGGCACAAACCCGGTCTTACGCATACCGTATACAAATAGATGGAAACGAGACCTACCTCTCCAAGAATGCAGCTTATAATGTTTTGGTATCACTTCCAAGAAGAGTGGAATTGGTCACAACATGACGACTCTGCAACATAAGATCAACTGCTGTACTGTGCGATGGAGTCGTCGCTGCATCGCTTCCTGGAAAAATCAATCAGACTGTTGGCCCGTTTCCCGTCTAATAAGCGACTACTGAACGCTACGCCTAGGCTAATAATCAACTCAGTTGTTCGCTGTGTGAACATAAATCGAAATTAATATTTCATTGCAGTCATATTTGTTTCACGCTTGTACACAGCGTATTGGAAGCTCGTGGTTTTAACACCCATGTACCATTACATAAACGCATTACGTTTCAAACTTTGATGAGTAATACATCGTTGTTCCACATTTTGTATAACACATTTACCATTGTTATGCATACATGTCTTAAAAACACATGCAGAATTAATTAAACTATCTGAGGTGATTTGGGGTTAAACGACGTTTTCACGATTATTTCACTTATAAACCTCTAGTGACGTCACTCCATTGTTCTCTTAGGTTCTACTTTTACCGGTTAAACCTCTATTGTCAGTTTGCCGGGCGTTCTCCAAGAATGCCCAGCCCAGGCCTGTCGGCCCTTTCCAATTTCCCTCTGCCGCGGCTTCATTATCAAACAAAACCTCCGGCTCGGTTTTGATCCTTAACTTATATCACGGCTGCTAGTAGTATTGCAGAGAGAAAGCCCGCAGCACTATCATGGTTATGCATTGCGATGAAATCTGCGAGCATCGGCTTGAACTAGCGAATCATGTACGGGACTGAGCAGAAATTCAATGTAGCGTTGCATCTTACTGCATGTAGATCAGTTCTCTTCAGCAGACAAAGTTGCCGAGCCCCTGGCGGGATTCGAAACCCAGACCTCTTGATGAATTTCTAAGTTATATTTCGTTAAAAAAGAAATTCGATATGACGATAAAAGGAGTTAAAAGACACATTCAATTACGTATGGATAAACATATTTTAGGAGTCAAAAGGATAAAACTGTTAAGATAAAAAAAATGTTGATGAGGACATTAAATCAGATATCTAATAAAAGTATATCTAAAGAACATTTTAAGACGTGGTTTACACATGTGTGAGGTGAGGTGAGTTGGGGTGGGGTTTAACGCCGCTTTCAAGATTATTTCACTTATATCGCGGCTGCTAGTATTACGGCAGGGAGAAAGCCCGCAACGCCATGTGGCTATGCATTGCGGTGAAACCTGCGAGCATCGGCTGGAACTAGCGAACCATGGCTGGTACTATGCTGAAATTCAGTGTAGCATTGCACCCAAACCTTACTGCGTGTAGAACAGTGCTCTACTGCAGACAAAGTTGCCGTGCCCCTGGCGGGATTCGAACCCAGGACTTCTTGATCCGAAGCCGAACACGCTAACCACTGGGCTATCCCGCCCCTTACGCATGGGTTAAACTATTCCTTAAAAAACAAGATGTGTTTGTTAAACACGGATGCCCCCGGATGAAGCAAAGTTATGGCCAAGGTTAAAGTTTTCTGAATATTGTCCACTGCGGCAAGGTCAAGGTCACAAGGTCAAATATGATGACCTCATCTGAAAGGTCTCATCACAAGGTATGCACATGCCAAGTATGAAAGCCGTAGCTCTGGGCAATCAAAAGTTATGGCCAAGGTCAAAGTTTTCTGAAGATGTGACCTTGACCTTGCCGCAGTGGACATGGTGAAATATGATGACCTCATCCGAAGGTCTCATCATTTGGTATGCACATGCCAAGAATGAAAGCCGTAGCTCTGAGCAATCTAAAGTTATGGCCAAGGTTAAAGTTTACTGAAGATGTCCACTGCGGCAAGGTAAAGGTCAAGGTCACAAGGTCAAATATGATGACCTCATCTAAAGGTCTCATCACAAGGTATACAAATGCCAAGTATGAAAGCCGTACCTCTTAACAATCAAAAGTTATGGCCAAGGTTAAAGTTTTCTGAAAATGTTCATTGCGGCAAAGTCAAGGTCACAAGGTCAAATATGATGACCTCATCTGAAAGGACTCATCACAAGGTATGCACATGCCAAGTATGAAAGCCCTAGCTCTGAGCAATCTAAAGTTATGGCCAAGGTTAAACTTTTCTGAAAATGTCAATTGTGGCAAGGTCAAGGTCACAAGGTCAAATATGATGACCTCATCTGAAAGGTCTCATCACAATTTATGCACATGCCAAGTATGAAAGCCCTAGCTCTCAGCAATCCAAAGTTATGGCCAAGGTTAAAGTTTTTGTGGACAAACAGACAGACAGACAGACAGACAGACGGACAGGTGAAATACAATATACCCCCGGAATCTCCGATTCGGGGGCATAATAACATTTGAGGGAGAATACTTGCACACAGGTCTGCATAGAGACTTGTTCCCTGCTGTCATTGGGCTATAGTCAAAGCATCCATGTTCCTCAGAGCACGCTTGTTGTTGATTTTGGCATATGTCCAACAGTACATGTGGTTATTTGGAAATAAAACCTATTTTGATGAAAAATGTCCCTTTAAGATTTTGCTCTTATGTTCTCTATGGATATTTCAAAGGTGTGAAAAAGTAAAGTTGAAATATAACTGTCCCCAGGTCATTGTAAGAGATGAAAGTGTAACGGCATGGTGCCGAGTTAATAATTTACGCTTTGCAGCTGCAATACTGCACATTAAAAAGTTAAAAAATATAGTATGGAAGATGGTCTCTGGTAAGTAATGTGTAATTAAAACAGTTTTCTGTGAATTTATGCAATTTCATTACCATCAAAATTTGGCTTTTGAATGATTAATTTACCGTAACATACACTAGTTTGTTAAACGTTTTTGTTTAAATTTAAAATGGTTTGTCCATCATATAAATAATTGCAACATTTAATTAATTGTAGAACTATTGTGAAAATGGTAATCCAATAATAATAAGGTCATTGTAGATTTTCTTCCCGGTCAATGTTTGTTTAAATGTTAAATGTGTGTAATACGTTCATGTTGTTCGTTTAAATATTTTATGATGAAAGCAGGAAATGGGCAGATTTTGTTGGCGTTTGGATAATCCGTTTTTTACACAATGAAAACCTAATTAGAAGTACTGAATAATGAAATAAAGTCAAACGTCTTGAACAAAATCGATTCAGTTAATGTATGTCAAAATGTCAATCCATGTTTGACGTATTACGAGTGTCGACTGAGTGTATGTGTAGTTGTTAAATGCATGCACGAAATAAATGGCACAAGTCCTTTCCATTTCTAATATTTATTTCTACTGAATGTTTGTACCACTGTTCATGCTTCAAGATGAAAAATGAAGAGTATCATGTTTGTTGACATTAAACATCTTTCTCCTGTCATCAGAGTCAAAATATAATCCATACACAGATGGAGTGAAACGAATGCTGAAACTGGAATATGATTTGACATTTTTGTAGAAAAACAAATGAAAACTTGAAACTATCGAATAAACAAAATTCAATATTCCTGCAAAAAGTGAAAACAAAGCGAGATTTGGAGGACCTTCTCTCTCCTCTAGATCTGTGACTGAATGTAGTAATTATATCTCAGAAAAACAAGTTAGTATTGATTAAACACGCGCCAGGGAAAGAGGGAAGGTAGTAGGTTGGTAGCTTGAATTCAACAATTGAAATGTTAGGGTAAAACGAGAGAGCTCTTGTTATTATGCTGCTAAGGATAAACAATAGCAATGAAACGATAAATAATAGCAGTGCTAATGATAAACAATATCAATGCTAAGGATAAACAATAGCAATGCTAAGGATAAACTATAGCAAAGCTGAAGGTAAACAATATCAATGCTTATGATAAACAATATCAACACAAAGGATAAACAATAGCAATGCTACAGATAAACAATTCTAATCCTAAGGATAAACAACAACCATGCTAAGAATAAATAATAGCGATTCTAAATATAAACAGTAACAATGCCGAGAATAAACAGCAATGTTAAAGATAAACAATAGCAACGCCAAGGTTATAAACAATAACAATGGCAGGGATAAACAATAACAATGATAAAAATACACATTAGCAATGCTAAGGATAGCACAAATTTGTTATGGACACCTGGATTATATAACTTTCATAATATTGCTGATCAATGTTAAAGGATGTTACATTTGAAACATGCAGATACCCACAAATTGATACAATACACGAATGATGTTTTTTTATATGAAACCAAAAATGCTGTGAACTTCAACAGAGAGTTCAAACATAGCAATATACATAGCAAGATAATAACATTGTAAAAATAGACTTTTAACATTAACAGTTAAATAGGAGTAATAATAGGCTACACACTACATAATTAATAAAGATTAAATAAAACATCTAAGGATGAAGGAATAGAAGACTAATGGGGAAGCATTTGAATGGCGTCAATAGTATTCAGGTCGTATCATGTTTCACTAGGAGTGTGACAGGTCGATGATCTTTGATTATGTAACTGGATTATTGTTGAATGATTATTTAAATGAAAATTCAACTGAACTGCATAA
Source organism: Gibbula magus (assembly GCA_936450465.1). Classification (NCBI taxonomy): domain Eukaryota; kingdom Metazoa; phylum Mollusca; class Gastropoda; order Trochida; family Trochidae; genus Gibbula; species Gibbula magus. The sequence goes on along the minus strand of OW388294.1, from coordinate 22,653,419 downwards.
AGCATAATTTAAACACAATTGTAGACGTTGTCATGTAACGGGCTTCATTGGATATCAGATGAGATTTCCAAATATCTATCATTTATCAACACTATGTAGGCTATTGAGGTTGTTTTTAAAATTTTGACAAAGCCTTTTCGCCAAGGCTATGAATGTGAATATGTTTTTGTGCTTCTCTATCTGCACTGTGGTATCCTAATTAAACAACGATTCATTCCAATTAGGATAACCCCCAAGCTTTATCCAGAATCATTAATTAAGGAGGTGATCCCAAAGGGTTTCATACACGTGTTTAGTTCCTGGTGATTATTTTCCAGTAACCTAAGATAATAAAAACTACCTCGCAAAGCACTAGTATTAAAACATGAAATAAATACTTCTATCCGTTTTAGTATTAAAAGAGGAAATAAAGTGAAATTAGTCGTGTTTTTCCACAAATAAAGAGACAGATTAGGTCTATAAATAATTTATATGTAAAGTTTTACTTTTTTATTCACCAAGTTATGGTTACGGCTGAATACTTAACATTTAGAATATACACTTTTCGCTGATTTGATTTCTTTTCATAAATAACAAAACATTTTCGTCCTGTATCTAAGCTGAAGTTTGTTACAATGAGATCTTTGATTTAAATATAATTTTATGTAAATACAATTGAAACTGTTAAAAGAATTCCAAGGTAAATGTTTTGGATTATATGGTACTGCCTCTTGTTAAACCAATAGTTTATATATCTAAAAAAATATATATATAAGAAGTCATACATTTAGTCCCATATTTTGTCGAAATGAAATTTTCTAAGAATGTACAACTTTATTTACTTTGTTATGCAGTTCTTTATTGCGATGAGAGAAGATGATCGTTGATTGGAACACAACTTATTTTGAAGAGGTGTACTTAGAAAATCCATAAATATGTATTTCTACATTTAACCATCTGCTAAAATGCCCCTCAAAGAATTTGGCTAAAGTTCTTGATTTCTTTGAAAACTTCACAAGTTCTAAGTAAACATACTGATGCCAGCCACCAATATCAATTGAAAGAAATCATAAACCATGATGAAAGACAATGCAAGTCTTGACACTGAGAATCAAACAAATTCCACGGACGTGTTCACATCAGTTGTCAAATGTATTCTTGTCAAACAGTATTCTTCATTGAACTCTTACAATCGCTGTTTTATCATAGCTTCATTCACTGAGAAAATAGCTAGGGGCTCGACAACGTTAACGTTGTGTGCAGTAGAGATCTGTTCTATATGCAGGTGGATGTGGGTGCAATGCTACACTTAATTTCAACGTGGTACTAGCCATAGTCCGCTAATTCTAGCCGATACTCGTAAGTTTCACCATAATGTATAACCACAACGGCGCTGCGTGATATCTCCCTACAAGTAACAGCCCTGATGTAAGTGAAATATTCTTGAGAGCGGCGTTAAATACCAACTCAACGCACCTCACAGAGACAATGTCTTGCACTTGATGACTTCAACTTGAGAATTGGAAACATTATGGGCATTCATCTGTGAAATGAGCACACTCTTTGGAGAAAAGTTGAAATCACGAGTGAATTGTTTACAGACTGTGATTATTGGTATCTGAAGACGTTTACTTATTGTAAATATTTAACAATTGTGCAATTTCGTAACAAATTGAATCACTGCAATTCACAGTGTTCATACATATGGCTATATCAAACCTTATAATAAATAATAATAAAATATAAAATAATATACAGCATTTAAATAGAGTATCATGTGTAATGCCCATAGCATAGCCATGTACAAAAGTCAAACATGCTGCATTAATACCACCCACTTATTTGTAATATATCTTGAATGATTCTTGTAAATGTAAATGTAAAAGTGAATGTTTTTTTAAATGGTGGTAGATGTTTCTGTTGTGAAGAAGACTTGGTGTATAAGAATCGAACCATGCTACTTGTCCTGGGGTACTCTTCAGCATGATATTCGTCATTCTTTAACATCATGTCTGACCTCTTTCTGTGACTGCAAATAATTTGAAAACTACTACAACAATTGCTACTTCTCTTTTATAATTTCCCCTCAATTTTATTTATGTCATCATGTCATCATACACAGTTGCAATAATGTGGTGGCACGTGGTCCTGTGCATAGCTCAGTCGACCGCTATCAGTGAAGTTCAGCAACAATGGGCGCGGCTTGCCGCATGGGTGGGTTACCCGCTTCATTGCTAAATTAACTGAGAGTTTGAAGGGTGTTCCCTGCCCCACACTGAGACATGAGTGGAAAGACTTATGGTGTCACCCTGGGTAAATGACTTCATTCAACGTGTGCCTCTGTTCACCCAGCAGTAAGTTGGTACCTGGTGTAAGATGTGGAGGAGGTAACCTTTAAATATCTGATGAAATGCATTTTTCTCAAGAATGACAGATGATTACCTCTACGTATATTGTATATCGGAATCAATTAAGCATAAAATCGAGACAATATACACTTGCAATTGCTAATTAAGACGATTTTAATTCCCCTATTTTAACACTACCGCAATTAGTTTTAGCAATCATTTTGAAAATGCTCACTGAGGCGTGACTGTGATAAGCGACAGACGGGGCCGGCTAGACAGCTACTCCGCCGAGACTCGTTAATTAATTAATGATAATTATCACTGCCGCTAAATGAACTTATTAGGTGTATTACATCGCCAAAAAGACATGTAATAATTGTGTCATGGTCATCTGCGGAATTACCTAGTTGGATATCTAAACATTCGATATATGGGAAATTTAAGTTGGTTTATTGAAGATTTGTGAAATTTACAATCAAAATGCTGCGAAAGTACGTTGAATTATGACTATCGCCGACAATCATATTCCTCCAGATACGTCACAGAAGTCATCCCTTCACGGGCCACACCCCCGCAGACTTTCATTCTGGTCGCCGGGGCTAAATCAGGCGGTTTTTTAAAAAGCCGTATATAAGTAATTTATGGACCGATTTCAGAAATTTAAAATCGAGCAATTGTCAAATTGACATCCCATTTTAATGAATCCGATTTGGACCATATGTCATTGCATCTATCCTTTAAGGCTTTGTGGCAGCTTAGGTTAAACCAGGGTAATAACGTTTAGAAGCGCCCTGAGTTCACAACGTGGAGATTTGTTCGCTATATAAAAACTATCGATTATTATTATTAATGTAAGAAATAGTAACGATTTGAACAGTCATACACTTTACTGAAGGGGGGCATGACACAGAATGAGTGGAATCTTTACGTGGAGACAGATTTATTCATGGCGCCTATCTGGGTGGCCACTGTGAGGCAATAACTAACTTGACCTGATCGGTCTAACTGGACACTGCAGCCACTTATATTGACAGGGATTAGCAGTTGAAGCGTGGGTGACCTTCGAGGTTGCGATTTTCTAATAACTCAAGTTTCGATTTGGACTGCATTAATCAACATATTACAGTATTAAGGAATGGGAATCAATCTCTCCTAAGTGCTGAGTTATTCGAATAAAATTTGTCGCCTGATTATTTTCTGAGAAACATGCAATGTCATATAAAACTATTCATCGTATTGTAAGGTTATAGATGGAATAATTAATATATAATCATACAATATGGCGTAATATTTATGTGCGAACATTTGTATATATAAGACGTTGATTTGACAAGTGTTAATGATTTCTTAAAAGAGAACATTTGAGGAAAACTTGAGGAAAAGAATTGCACACATGTCTGGATAGAGGCGTGTTCCATGTTGTTATATCGATATAGTCAAAGCATTCATGTTTCTCAGACCAAGCATGCTGTTGATTGTGGCGTATGTCCAACTGTACATGCGTTTATTTGAAGAAAAAATGTTTATGAGAAATATTCCCTGTAGGATTTGGCTTTAATGTTCTATATGGATATTTCAAACGTGTGAAAAAGTAACGTTGACATATAACTGTCCCCCCAGGTCATTTTAAGAGTTGAGATGAAAGTGTAACGCCATGGTGTCGAGTGAATAATTAACACTTTGCAACTGCAAACTCGTATTAAAAAGTTAAAAAATAAAGAATGGAAGATTGCCTCGGGTAAGTAGTGTGTAATATATTTATGCAGTGTCATTTCTATCAAATTGTGGCTTTTGAATAATTAATTCACCAGTCGTTTGCTAAACGGTTCTTGCTTAACTTTAAAATGTTATGTCCTATACAATTTAAATGGCAGCCCTTGAAATCATTGCAACAGTTAGCATATTGAAGAAGTATTGTAAAACTAGTAACCTATTAATAATGCTCCTCCGTAAGACTTGAATGTAAATTTTCCTTCCAGTGAATGTGTGTTTCTGTGTCAACAGTGTTTGTTACACTCGTGATGTTATTAAAATATGTTATGATGAAAGCAAGAAATGGATAATTAATGTTGCTGGCGTTTGTTTAATCGATTTATTGCACAATGCAAAATAAGTTAGAAGTACTGAAATCGAAACAAAGTCATGTGTCCTTATGACAAAAGTTACTTTAAACAAAGAGAACTCAGCCAATGCATGGTAACATTACAGTACACGTTCGACATACGTGTGTCGACAAAGTGTATGTTTGTATGTAAAATACATGAAGGGACTAAATTAATTCAAATTAAAAACATTTAAAAATAGTAATAATTTTAATAAATTAATAGAGTGACCCAAATCCTGAAACAGGAATCTGAAATTTGCGGAGTAAAACAAATGAAAACGTACAAAAACTATTGAATAATCCCATTAAAGTCTAAAGTATTTCGATCGAAAAAGAAAAATCTTGCAAAAAGTGAAAACAAAGCGAGATTTTATCTCTCCACTGTGACTGAATGTAATAGTTGGTCCTCAGGAAAACAAGTTACTATTCATTTAATGCATGCCGAGGGAAAAGGGAAAGAGGGACAATAGTAGGTTGGCACCTGGAATTTAACTATTGACAATTTAGAGTAAAACAATAGAGCTACTAGGGCTATACGTGACTGAAATAATAAAATGAATGACCCATGTTAGTATGTTGCTGAGGATAAACACTAGCAATTCTAAGAATAAACAATGACAATACTAAGGATAAACAATAACAACGCAAAGGATAGTTCATAGCAATGTTAAGGATAAATATTATCAATATACTAAGGATGAATAATAGCAATGCTAATGATAAACAATAACGATGCTAAGGATAAACAATAACGATGCTAAGGATAAAATATTAACGATGCTAAGGATAAATACTAACAATGCTAATCATAAACAATAACGATGCTAAGGATAAACAATAACGATGCTAAGGATAAACAATAGCGATGCTAAAGATAAACACTAGCAATTCTAACGATAACCAATATCAGTACTAAGGATAACCTATAGAAATGCCAAGGATTAACATTAGCAATACATTGTATACTAATGATAAACTATTATAATAGTAAAGATAAACGGTAGCAATGCTAATGATAAATAATAGCAATGTTAAGGATAATCAATAGCAATGTTTAGGGTAATGCTAATGCCACTGTATCTAAAGACGATGGTAAGAATTTAGCCATATGCTCCCATTGTGTAAACGTTGTTGACGATGAGTATCACCTATTTCTGCTGTAATCTGATATCCGTAGCAGATATATTCCACAACACTATCATTTAAACCCAAGCATGCCGACGTTTGTACATCTAAAAGCAAAACAAACTACATCAATGTATTTTATATGCCAGCGCTCTGTGGAAATGTTTGTACATTGTACTATTGACCTGATGGCTAAACTACGAACTCAATCTGTCTCATAATACTAAGAATGAAATGAATTCATTGCTATGTGAAATGAATGGCTAAGACAAGGACTAATAAAGGTATAACACAATGTGTGTTATTTACAGGATGTTATACATGAAACTACAAAGTAATGTGGATGAATAAAAAAAATAAAAGGACTAATGATTTGTTAAATATTAAACAAATAATAGCTGTGAACTTCAACAGAGAACAGAAACAATATAAATAGCAAAAAAAGGAAAAAGAAATTCATCTTGTAAATACAGAATAGTAAATCCTTGCTACATTAATGGTTAAAGAGGAACACGAGATAAGACACTACAGATATTATTTAGATTACAATTAAGCTGCTAAGTTTAAAGTCATAGAAGACTAATGGTGGTCTGAATGGCGTCATTGGTATTCGTGCCATATCACGATGCACTAGGAGTTTAACAGGTCAATGATCTTTGTTGATTTAACTGAAGAATTGTCATATGACTGAATGATAATTAACGGATTCAAATGAATTGAATAAGGACTAATCTAAGGAAAAGTTTTATTCATTGTAATTTCCCTAAAATACGACGGAAGTCAGACTAAATTTTCAAATATTTCTCATTATACCCAGCAGTTGAATTTTTAACTATGTATATTATCGAGGTTGTTTCTCAAAATCAATGTTCCCGTTTGACGACAGAAATGTTTTTGTGTTCTCTCTACCAGTACCCCAACATATCATTTGTTTCTTTCCCACTGCATTGTGGTATCGTAATTGAACAGACGTTTCATTCCGAATGGGAAATCCCTTAAGATTAACAAGAATGATTAATTAAGGAAATGCCCCCTCTGGTCAAAATATCTCGAACAAATATTCTGGTATCAAAACTTGATATAAATACTTAAAATGGCATTAGCAGGTGTTTTTTTTGCTCAATTAAGTCGATGAAATGTATTTGTATAAATATTTGAATGAAATGTATAAAATTATACAGCAATATTATGAAAGCTATATATTCAAGGTATCCATAACTATTGTGTATTTTTATAATTGTTATTGTTTATCCCTGCCATTGTTATTGTTTATCCTTGGCGTTGCTATTGTTTATCTTTAAAGGGGCAGTAGCACATTTTTTCGCTAAAATAAGTTATAAAAATAATGTCACCAATAGTAAAACACCCTTCTCTCTTCGGGAAATTAAAAAATGAGTGCTCATGGTTCAGTAAAACCACGGAAATCGTTTATGTCATTCGAAATAATAAAATGTGTTCACAATAAAATGGCCAACATGCATTTTTTATTTATACGCAACACCATTATTACCATTAAGGATAACTGGTTTGTGTAATAAGATGGTTTACCCTCTGAAGTAAATATAAATTACATAAACTATCATTATAAATTTGAAATTTGAAAAAATAAAATTTGCCAAAAAAAAAAACGTGCTACAATGAACATCCCCTTTAAATGAAAGGGGAAAGGGTGTAAGATTTAGTAGTAAACCTTGACGAGGTACACGTTTAATAATTCAATAAAAAAAAGACAGATCAAACAATTGACTATAGACTCTTGCATTTAACATTTTAAATATAAAATTTCCGCCGTTTTGATTTGTTTTCATCAACAATAAAAACCTTTCCTTCCTGAAGTCTGTTATAATGAGATCATATTTGATTAAAATGCTGTCAAATGCGATCGGAACATATCAAATAATAAACTCGATAGGGAAGTGAATTGGTTTGTTCAGAGCCAATTTGACCAACAGTGTTTGGATCTCAAAACAATATTAAATCATTGTAAAATATAAAGATAGTTCTATGAATGTACAATTTTTATGGTGATGAAAGACGTTTAGCGTTGATTGGTCTTGAACTCATGTCCAGGGGTTGTATGTGGTAAATCAATAGATACTGCATTTGTTCATCTTTAGAAATGACAGAATGCCTCGCAAAAAATATCCTGTTAGTGATTTCTTTGAAAATAGCTTTTTACAGGATATGGATAAGTTCTATGTAAACGTAATGGGGTCCGTGACCAATATCAATTTGGAAGAAATCATAAACCAGAATAAGGAGACAATGATAGTCTTGAGACCGAGAATCAAACAAAATCCTTGGCCATTGTTCGCATCAATGATCAAGGAACACCATTCTTCAGTGCACTCTTAAAATTCTTGTTCAGCTTCATTCGCAGAGAAAAATCTTGCACTTGATGACTTCACTTTGAAAATTGAAAATATTATGGGCATCCATCTGTGAAATGAGCATATTCTTCGGAGGAAAGTTAAAATCACGAGTTTACAGACTGTGATAATTGGTACTTGAGGACATTTTTATTGTCAATATTCTGTAAGTGTACAATTTCTTTAAAAATCTAGTTAGTAATTAAATTAGTACTTATCACCTTTTTCAAACTGACGAGAAAAAGGAGTTAAGGAATGCATTATGGCAAAGACAACAAGTTCATACATGGCGTTTCAAGATCATTTTATATGACAGCCAAACATTACTAAGTCTTGGCTGAAGAGAGTTTGTAAGTCTGTTATAGGAACCAATTCTTACAAGCAGACAGAGTCGACCATATCCCCCGCCATGTAGGAATTTTGAATATATTTATGCATTTTGAATATATAATGCATTTACTTTCTATATAGCAAAAGGCACATTTAGACTACTTGGTTGATACCTGTACAAAGTTTCAGCAAAATATATTGAATATTTTTTAAGTTGAAAGGCCGGAATATAGTTTTCCCTCTTCTTGGTTCTAAGACCAGACTGTTTGCATTCGTAAAAAAAATTTTTCTCAAATTTCTATATAGCAAAAGGCACATCTAGACTACTTGGTTGATACCTGTACAAAGTTTCAGCAACATATATTGAATAGTTTTGAAGTTGAAAGGCCGGAATATAGTTTTCCCTGGAAAAGCCCGGACGCACAGAAGGACAGATAGACGGACGGACGGACAGACGAACTGAGCTCATTTCTATATCCCCCGCCAACTTCGTTGTGGCGGGGGATAATAATGTTCTAACGTAAATATGCATCAGTAATCAATCACGAACGTTGTTGCTCACAATACATTTAGGACAAACTGACAAGCGTCAATTACTATAATTATATAATAAAAGTAGCACGCAATTGTCATGCAAGTTAAAGGGCATTGATGCATTGATCACAGTTTCCGAAATGCATAATAACTACCAGGCAAATCAATATGCTATCATGTCATTAGTTGGATTTTCAAACCCCAATACCAACATCCAAAGTATAGGCAAAACTATTCCAAAAGCAACAGGATCTCATTGTGGTGGCTTGCCTTTTATCCTCATAATTTGCACTGTTTTAATTATATTAGTTTTGCTATGAAACGTTCCAACTCTAACTTCAACAAAATAATATGGCAAACATCAAGCATACGACAGAGATAACAACCAAACATTTGTAACATTGCTTGGATTAATTCTTTGAAAACAATTTCTGTAAATGGTGGTAGATGTTTCTTTGAAGAACAAGTATTAGTATTAGTTTCTGATCACGATACTTGTCTTGATATTTGCCATTTTTAGATACTTTTTTCTGACCTCTTTATGTAACCATGAACATATTGTGAATACTTCCATAAACTTGACGCTGATACACTGACATTTCTGGTCTACACAGTCTTATTAATGTCCTCTTTTCACCATAAAAAGTTGATATAATGCAAACAAATGTCCACGATTTGCAGAGCCACACATATGACCGAAATGGACACGACATAGGCTTATCAGAATGGGTCAGGCCTTTATGTGGATACTGAATTATACATGGCGGCTATTTGGGTGGCAACTATGTGGCAATTAACTTGACCCGACCGGTCTAACTGGACACTGAGGTCACTTTTGATGAGAGGGATTAGCAGTTGGTGCGTGGGTGACCATCGAGGTTGCGATTTCCTGATTGCCTCAGCTTAAGTTTAGACATGAACTGCATAAGTCACAAGATTACAGAATTGGGGAATGGGAAACAATCTATTCAAAATGTTGCGTTGTTTGTATATTATGTGGTACAATTTGAGTAGTCTTTTGCCTGATAATTTTCTCAGAAAACATACAATGCGATATCAAATATCAAAGAATTGTAAGATTATAGTTGGAATATTCATATTGAATTTTTCTTATTATATTTTACTGATTGTACATCCATTTGAAACGCCTTTCAAACATTATATTTCAGTACTTTACTTTTAAAAAAAGAAGGAAGGAGAAGATACAAATTAAATTTCATTGGGTTATTTCATTAGCTTTGTAAAACTTTCTTTTAGTTCGATGCCACAAGAACAAATCCCAATTTAATCGCATTTGTCAATGTCAATTTGTCACTGGTTTTCGTTAAGCTGAAACAAATCAACCAGGAATGTAAAGAAAAATAGGTTCACGATAATTATATGCACAGGAGGAAATGGACTCCTATTGTTTTTCTTATTCTTCTCTCATCCGAGATTGCTAAATTTCTTCCCAAGTTTACTATGTTACAAGAAGTCAATATTTCTTGAATCAAGCATAAGTCTCTAACGGTGAAAAGTTGTAACCTGGATATCATCCATATCACTATTTGATACAAAATTGTCTTACATCTTCGACTTTCTTCTGTCCTGTCAGAAATACCTGATAGTGGCACAGGTGAAGGAACTCCGGGTTTCTCAACGGTTACAAGAACATTCTGATTGCTCTGTTTGAACCAACTTCGCTGTTTCCTTTTCTTTGACTCCAACAACCCAGGATTCTTTATTTTTTATTACTAAGAAAGCGCTCACTTGTAACAGAGGTTATGTGTGAATTAATTTGGGTTACCTCTGTGGAGAGAAAATTATTATTGCCTGAAGCATTGAAAGTTTTGATCACATTTAGATCAAGGCAGGCTCAGGGACCCGGTATTCCTATACCCTATCATCAGTATGTGAAGTGTAAAACAGAAAAGGTCAAATGTCAAAAGTCAACTAAAAATGCTGAAATGATTTGAAAATGGAAGAACAAGATATCGGAAATATCATTTTAATGATGATATTGTTTTTGTCATGGAATGAGATTGGAAAGATACCATTAATAGAAAATTGTTTAATGAAAATGCATCATACAATCCTGTTATTTTCAGAGATATTATAACAATAAAAACAAGAAGTATTAAAGAAAGTGAATTTAACAAATTTGAAAGTCATTATTATGACATATTGGAGTCTTATTATTTTGTTATCAAAAGATCAACGGAATTTGGATACAAAATGTGACAAGTGAGGTGTTTCTTCAATTTGTTCAAGTTGTGCTATCTGCATATTCAATATATTACATTTTATGAGATAGAAGAACCATGAGCATCATGGAACAGAACTGCAAAAGCAACTGTGTAGGCAGTAAGCAAACGAAGACTTGATTGAAATTCAAGATTTTAAAACAGAATTAATGTTTGTAAACAGTATGAGAACATTATTGAAACCTCGCCTTTTGTACAATAATGAAGTTGAAAACCCATGAAAATCCTATAAAAGTAATCAATAAACTGTGTAATGTTTGGATAACCTGCTACCTTGTACTTATTCTTTGCATTCAAGTTAAACATTTCAATTTTGACTCACTTCACTCTGAATTACTCCTAAACGATATCATGACATCGTAATTAGGGCGATTCATAAAAAGAAACAAGATACCCACAGTGGTCTGAGCAGATTAATTAATTAAAGAAGTCTGTCCCACGTGTCATGATAATGTTTTTACAAGTCATTGATTAGTTCCTCGTGGATAGTTCATTCTTCAAAATATATAATCACTATGTGTGAGTGAAATATGCAACATACATGTAAGCGTGTAAGCAAGCCCAAGCTATAAAGAAAGTATTACCTGAACAAATGTGTCTGGTGACTTTATTCCAAAAGAATTGTGAATTTATTTTTTACCCGTTCGATACACGCATTAAAACTGCGGAGTCGAATGGCACTTTTTTATTCAATTTGAAGTGAATAGAAAAAAGAACCTGTAGCTCATCAGGCTTAAAACAATAAACTAAATAAGTTTCAAAATGTAATTTTTTTATGACTATTTGTCAGATGTTAAAACAGATTTCAAGTACTTATGATGAAAACCGGATGGAAATATGTTTTTGTTTTTTCGGTGTGACCTCTGACTCATATTGTCGGCTACAGAGTCACCAAATCTACAATTCAGAAGCTCCATCGGCCGACCAGTCTGTACACAGCATTCTACTTCCTAGACCTTTTCGTACTGGGGAAGATGATAACGGATATTTAGGTCATGATTCCTATGACCCTATTTGGGGTCACAAGGTCACCAAATCTGCCATTTAGAATCCCCTTAGGCAAAGAAGTCTGTACACAACATTTAGGCTTGAGATATTTGTACTGGAGAAGAAGATAAAACTAGGTTTGTAGGTCATGACTCCTGTGACCCTTATTTGGGTCACAGGGACACCGACTCTACAATTTTGAATCCCAGTCCTAAGGAAGAAGATAGGTCTCCAAAATCAACAATTTAGAATCCCTATTGGTCAATAAGTTGAAAAGAAGTATAAACAACGAAACGTTTACAGACGTGGGACAGACGAATTGATGGATGTTATGCCATGCCAAAAGCCAATCAGGCAAACGGCAGTCAGTCTCTTCCATGAACTTCACGACAACATAAAACAAAATGGGTTCAAAGTTTTATGTCCACATACAAACGATATGACAAAGGATATATTTCACCATGCGTATGGTATACAGAGAGGATATCTGTCTTTTCGTGACTAATAGCATGTTTATCTCATCAAGTGAGGTACATGTAGAAAGTTTAGCCACGAGTGCAAATATGTAACTTTTCTACCTCACGAGATGAGATAAACATGGTGTTTGTCAAGATATTCTATTTATTATATGATGTTTTCCTTGTAATTACGTCCGAAAAAGGTCGTTTTCACGCTGAACCCGTCACCATAGTAACACTGTGACGTCATAAGCCAATTGTCTGCGTCAGACCATTGTTTTATGACGTCAAATTATATCAGTCACTGGTCGCGGTAAAAATATAAGTTAGTTTCACTGTAGCTAGATAGAAAGTTTATTTCACCGATAAACCCCAGTATTTCATTGCTCGTCATATAATAAAACTCACTATTCATCATCTGCCACTGTAAGCACTGTATTATTCTACTATCTCACACTGACCTTTCCGAATAGTTTCACAGGTTGTTTTCAAATTGATAACAATACGTTAATGAATATCATTTCAACTGAAACGTTACGGCAAAGCATTTTCAAAGAAAAGCAATCTTAGACTCATTCAATAATCCTTTACAACATTGTTTATTTCGTATATGTGTGATTCTTTATTTCACCTTGTCACTTTATTAAGCATTAAAACTAAAAGAAAAACATACATATGTGTAAATAAGTCTTTTTTTTCAGAAATGCTCAATATACTTTACCATGTAATGCTGCTGTTACTTCTAAATGATTTTTAATGTTTATTACATTTCGACGCATAGGTGTAAGAACACGTTTCAAACAGAAACGAAGCAATTCGTATCTTATAGCGTATGTCTACGACCTCTGTTCCCATGGGATTTCTGTCACAATGTATTAACACTGTTCACGCACATATCTACTTCACAAGTAAGTAGCGCTGTACTGAGTGTAATTTCCAATGTCAATATTCAGTGTTAATTCCAATTGGTACAGACGTTTTTCTTTGTTTGATCTAGTACTTGCAAGCAATAAATGTCTTTGTTGAGCAAATGTGTGACAGATTGTTTGGACAGCAACTTTTTTTCGGGGACAAATTCCAAATGCTTGTTTGCAGATAACATTATGTCATTTATTGTGAAAAGTGGAATATAAGACCCGATGAAACCTAGATTATCTATTAGACGAACACATGTGCCAAATTACTTTAACCAAACAAATGTCATTGTTTGAAGCAATACTTACTTGTTGAAGATATTACAGTTCAATAAATCTGCATTGTTACATCATATTTGTAATGAAAGTGCATACTGTGGCAGAGAAGTTGCGGAACGTTAATATGCAAAGCTTTCATTCATTGTAATGTATTAAGACCAGTTATGGCAGAGCAACACACTCGTTCTGTAAAGTATGGTTTCATTGTTTTTATGGTCAATTAGTTATATACACTTTTAACTTCGAACCCGCTCATTGACATATAAATGAAAACCGTGAAGGATATTGATACTCCTGTTCGCAGTAATCGACTGCAATGAATGCACTTGACCATCGAGACCGTGACCTTCTCTATAGGTCCAATTGTCAGTATTCCTACTTTCCTGTTCCGGCATCCTACTTTCTAAATCTAAGGTAATTGAACTGACGACAATGTAATGATGTAGGGTACAAAACATGCATCGCTTCAAGAGCTGCATGTGTACATGTGTTTTGCACGTGACACTGAACGGTGTGTAGATTTAATATATTTTCGACTTTTTCAAATAGGATCCAGTGATATTAAAGCACAAACATCATGATCAGTAATTCATTTTGGTATATATATTAGTATATAGCATTTCATTCCTAATAACATTTAGGGGATGTCAACCATTATTACCTTAAGCTTGCTACTGTGCTGTCGAGTGGATCTGTAGGACCAGGTGCTATCGTTATACATGTATATGCTCCCTTATGACTATTTTGGTAAATGGTATTCATTATTTGTAGAGGTTACTCAAGTCCTCTAGAAAAGCTACTTTGTTTAAATCAAAGAATATCATGAACTTAACCTTTGTATTCCATGTAATATTTCGACTTTTGACAGATCTCTTCAAAACGTTATCAGAAAATCTACCATGATTTTGTAAATAAGCAGATAACCCCCAATGCACCGAGATGCAAGATGACTAATTGAGCATGTATGTCAAATGTGTCCTGATACGTGTGCTTACAAGTAATTGATTACTCCTTCTGAGATAGTTTTGTCTTCACTATCCATCATGTGCAAGATACACGTGCATGTAATTAACTGGTGTTCTGGTATACAGTACGCAATATTCTGAATATTATTTTGTTTCACAACCTTATATAAGCATATAATTATGATATGAATTGGCATCCTAAAAGAACTGGCCCCATCCTGACATCTTGTACATTTTTCGTCCTTCACTTTCGACTTTAGTTGGAAAAGATTGTCACATTTTCTGTGTTAATCCTGGGATCTTAAAGTGTCCATCGCATATTTGACAGAATACATGCAAAAACAATCCCAGAGGTTACAACAGAAGAGTAATGATCAAAAGGAAAACGTTTGAGGGGCATTTAGACAGAACTTTTTAAAACTGAGTGTGTCATGTTTCATCCAATTGCAATTCAGTTGTGAATGTCATAGTTCATGTAACCTTTCCTGTTAAATTAATTACTCGTCTTAACGCTTCTTACTGGAAGATCAAGACAGACATGTGTCAGGAAAGCACATTCTACAAGGAAACGTACGTGTTTGAGAGCGTGAAGTTCTCTTTCTTGTTTGACTCCGTCTACCACAGGTGTTACCCAAGGTTTCATGTCACCGTTACACTGACCAGTTACATGTACATACACAAGTCTCCAGCTGGTAGCTGTTGTTACATTGGCAAAGTCTGTTGCATCTCAATCATGATTACCAATATCGGAAAACCGATCTTGTTCTTTGAGAGAACAAATGTCTTTGTGACTTAAATTGCCATATTGTGTGGACAGGCAGGTTGACCTTCCGAATGATTCCGATGATTTACATGTTCTCTGCGTTTACATTATATTTATATCAAATGTGTAACTGTAATGTAAATATGAGAAGAAGATATAATATTTATTAGCTGAATTTATTTGAATATATTTGAAACCAGTTGCAATATAACAATACTCATACATACTCATTAACAACTCTGTGGAACAACCTACCACAGGAAACCAATGACATTATCCGTCAGAACTTGAAAACTTTCCTGTTTAATCAGTAGCTCTCTTTCTCCCTCCTGAATGTAAAGCATCATTGAGCAGTTTGTGTTGGAGAATAGGTGCTATAACAAATGCATTATTATTATTATTGTTATTATTATTAGCAGATGCTAATTAAATCTGATGAAAAAGAAGATGTAATGAACATGTGAACTAGTTTTATATCTGTTATAGTAAATACAATTCATACAAATAAACATCACTTTGAAGTTGGAATTAAATCAGATATACACGCGGAGCAACATCTGTTGATGTTGATATGGTCGCTCATTTTAATTATTTGATTCTCGCTGTCTTGTCACTGTCATCAGCGTCTGACCTCATGTGAGATAAGAGTTAGATCACCTTTGATATGTACTTTTTTATCATTTTAATTAAGCTGATAACTAGCAATAACAAGAAATAAGAAACTCCCAATGAAGTATATATTTGAAGGGTCGTGTGTATGTGTCAAGATAGATGTCTTGTAAAGAAGAAGCTGATTGAAATATATATTCAGTCGATAATTATGAAAACATGTGCATGTAGGAAAGCATGTTTTCAAAAGAGCTTTATCAATAATTGTTGACATATTGAAACAATATATTTCAGCCTGCTTCAACAAAGCGAAGCTTAGATGATTTAAGTCCTCGTTAGAGACTTAAACAATTTAGTTTGTATTGATTTAACACATAATACCAAAGAAAAAGAAAAGGCAACTTTAAACCAAAGGGAAAGCTCGAAGAATTAATGCCAGGTTGAAGCCACCAACCTCTACAAGGTTGATAATTAGAGAGGTTAAACGCTCTCAGTTGTCAAACTGAGAGTGTCATACATGTACATTGGAATGTTAAATATACCTCAAAGAATATGATCGTTAAATCATTGTATTAGAACTAATAAAAATACACTTTGTTTTATGATAAACGTGAAAAATGCTTTTCAAGCAGTATTCAGTCAAACCTTTGGGCAAAATTGTGATCATATCTTTGTTATTTTTTAAAATATTATTAAAAATAGTATAGTGACCTCCCTTTTTTCTTTCATTAAACTTTTGGTCACTGTATAAGTTATGAATTAACAAACCTCCTCCCTCAGCTTCATACGCGTATATATTTTTGTTCTTAAACCTTGTTAATCAACATGAAAAACCCTTTTATATCATTAATATCATCTTCATCATTGAGACTCTTTAAATTAAAAATCAAAATAAGAGACAAATGTTGCAAATGTATCTGTAAACTGTACACGACAGAGACGAATTGAACATTGTAGGATCCCCATCACCTTGCGGCGCCACCTAGTAGAATTAAATCAATGATGATGTGCCTTTTCTCAGCTATTATGTAGGAGTCACTATTCAATCTATATTCCAAAAAAGTTTCATTAATTTCAATGGCTTTAACTTAGTCTGTGGAACCTGCCTAAACGTTCATTGAACTTTATCAATGATTTGGCTCCCACAGTATATATCGTTTGTGTGAAATCAATCAAATCGTCATAATCCTATTACATCATCACTTAATGAAATCACAATGCTTTGACATCACCGAGAACAGTGCTGACAATGCTATGACATTACAAAGGTGATGACGTAACAATGCTATGATGCCATCATGCTGATGACGTCACAATGCTATGACCTCACTGAGATCACTGCTGAAGAAGCTCAGTGAAGAATGATTTTGAATGATAAATAAAATCTCACACTCGTGTTTCTGATATCAAATTTATCAACACTCCTTGAGTAAAGTAAAAATATCCTCGTGAGCCTCGGATGCTTGGAGCTTTAATCAACCCGTGTTGATGTATTTGATATCAGAAGACACTTGGGTTGGATTCTCTATTTCTCAAATCAAAATGAAATTTACATTGGATCAGTTCTGTGTTGCCATTTGTATAAATCAAATGAATAGTGCAGTGGTTCAGTGGTTCGTATTTTTGTTTCGATTCAAGATGTCCCTGGTTTGAATCAGGGTGCCTTACATATTAGACTCTATGTAAGAAACGATTTTGACTTTGTTTGGATGAACCAAACAATTGGAAATATAAATCTATTTGTATATAGTTCCAAAAAACAAGCTATTAATATACTTTATCAAGATTGGAATTCCATCCTTTCTGATAGCCCGAGGTATGATAGTTACAGGACATTTAAAAATTTACTTCAACTAGAAAAATATTTATCTATTTTATTTTGTTATGATTTGACAAATAGTTTCATCAAATTTAGGCTTGGTTTATCAGATTTAATGATAAATAAAGGCAGAAAAAAATATTTTGAAAGGAGCAGAGGAATGTGTCCATTTTGTAAATCAGAAGTTCAAAAGGAAACTCATTTCATGGTTGTTTGTCCATTTTATTCTGTATACAGTAGGAAATACATTCCTGATTTATATTTGTCAAAACCACCTGTTCTCGCTTTTATATCATTAATGGTTTCTCAAACTAACAATATAATTATAAATCTGTCACTGTTTATTAAACATAATATGAGACTAAGAACTGAAATTTTAAATGATTGAAACTCGTCCTGAAAGGTAACACACACTTTTAGAATGTCAGGTCGTGTTGTTCAAATGGTGTTCGCTATTGTTTGTTATCTATTAACTGTATATGTATATTTTGTATGTGGGCAGGAGGCACTAAATACAATAACCCAATTAAATTGACTCTTTGGTAAAAGTGAATTGCTCTTGAAGCCGCAATAAAACTCAAATCACGTCAACTCTTACCTATAAATTCAAAGGTTAAACAAGGAGCGATCACACTTATGCCCCGCCATATAAACATAGTTATCAAAGGTTTATTACCTACCAATCAAATACTCGGGCAAAGGTTAAAGACCAAAAAACCCCGACCATATCACTTTTCGGTTTTTATTCAAGCATATTCCAAGATTACGAGGATTCCACTTGATATATGCCAATTCAACCAATAAACCCCTTTTATAACGCCTCGTAAAACTTTAGCCGAGAGCGAATCCGCGTGCTAGGCCTTATGAGTAATACACAGGAGTCGCTTGGCGTCTAATGACAGAATCCACTAGAATTAGCCTTACATAACTGCCTAAATAACATATTTACCTTTTGTCCCTATACAACAAAATTAAATATATACATGCCCCGTAAAACGTACCACAAATGGCAGCGGATGTCAACACTGTTTAATACCGGATGTGACCATAATTCTGCAATGTGTTTTGGAACAATTCTTATCGTTGCCCAATATGGCGGCAGCACGCATGTCAGATGATGAAAAAACGTCACAGAGGTCTATTTCACATTTCATAGGATTATAACGGTGTTAACACGCCTCATTCATTGTCTCATGGGTATGTTGAATACCTTTTGTTTTCACATTCGTCCAATTGCAAAATAAGAAAATATATGTTCCTTATATTAGGAAAATTATAAAGTCTGATGTATTTATAGTATAGCTCATGCAATGCCATATCAAATGAATGTTTATGTTTGGTCAGTGGTATTACACTGAATCTAAGTAATTGTAAATGTCACGACTATAGATTAAAATATAGCCCGAATATTTTTTTCAAAAAAGTGTTAACCAGAAACAGTGATGGAAATTATATGATTTGTTTAGGTATAATGCAACTATTCTACTAGCAATATAAAGTCACCCTGAGAAATATTGACGCAGTAGATTTCAAAGTATAGGCCTCTTCAAACACAAAATCAAGCACAACGAAACATTTAACTTATAATGACGTTTATAATAAAAATAAAAATTGCATGACCTTTTCTATTTTTGAATTGTCAGTTATTCATTTCAAAACATATTGTAGCCTATAAGATAAACTAACACCTCACTCGATTGGGAAAAGAACAAATCTAAAATCAGCGATTCAATATCGAAAAACGCTCCTAAACTCCAAAATTACTCCCTACGGACGCACGAATACCTATTCTATCGGAAACGTGTAATGTCGAATCTTTCTTATTATGTTTTACACGAATTATCGACGAAAATCGACAAATCGTCTAAGGATTTCATTAAGCAACTCCTGAATATGACGTTACATCGCTAACGAAAGCTAACGGCGGCCCGGCAGACTGTTTAAGGATTGGGATAATTAGCAGGCCAATTTTACTCACTTTGAATGGCAAGATCTTATTGAGTAGGTGACGCTTCGAAATAATCTTTGGTGTTTTGTTTACTTGAAAGTATTGTCTATATGAATAAACCAATTAACATCGAAAAAATGATATTATCTTTAAAACAAATTAAAATTAAGTCCACCACCTTTGTCAAGGTCAAAAGGACAATACTTACAACTTCATATCAATTGTCTGTTGATAATTGATTGCCTTTTATGTAAAATGTCAAATAAGAAATCAAAGCCTCATAATATTTGTAAATATGTATATGTGTATTTCTAGTTTTGTTAACTTTGTTAGTAAATTTGACAAACGGTAAATTTGACAAACATATTGAGGTTTACATATGATCCAATATCCACGACTATTTCTGACAAAAGTTATAAGTACCAGGAGGCCTAAAGCACCTGCAGGAATGGAGAGGTTTGGAGAAGTTGTCAATTATACATTGAGTCATTAAGCGATTCTACTCATGTTAAATACATAGGCAGGGTATATTGATGGAATTGCTATTTGCCATCTTGTGCCAAGACCGTCTTGTTTTCACAAAAAAAACTTGTGCAAAGACATTCTATGATAATGTTCCTAAAAAAATAATTGACTACAGATATCTTAGTGTATAATATACTGTGAAAGTAGAGTGCAAATCATTATTATTTTTAACTGTCAGTCGTGGCATTGGTAACGTGGAAGAAAGATGACAGTTGAACTAAATACCCACAAAGAGTGAGTTTTATCAGAGAGGTTTTAATTATTCATTCCTCTTAGTAAGTTATTACATTGAAACAATTGTATTCGTCGTAAAACGTAAAATTCTGAGACAATAATATAATGCTGTATTGATGAAATTGATAATCATTTTCTGTCTTTTACTTATTTCAAACTCACCTATTTGGCCATTTTGTGTTAAGAAACGTCTATCATAATATTACACAGAAAATTGTCTATTGGAAATAGAAAAGACCTAATTATAAATGTCAAAACCCTCACTTTCATAAAGATCAGTGTGTGACATAATGATGAATCAATATACCTGAAATGTTTTCCACAATTGGTAAGCAAGTCATTTCATCTTAACCATTTTAAGGATGATTTCATTCTCGGGGTATAAATCATTAGATTTTAACTGACAAATGTCGTGAACAATGGAAATTGGCAATGAAATAAATATAATTACAATGACACTTAACCAATTTTTTTTCATTTCTAATTGACTTCTGTGTTACTGCTTCCCTACCCTTTTCACACTTTCTCTTCTCTATTCTTTAAAATCCTAATTCCAAAATACAACTTTAATGTCTCTTAGAACATTGACTCTAAATTATCCTTACTTCGTCAAATCCAATCGATTAAACATCACGGTAAAGTGATCATGGTTGAGAGAATCAGTTTCTTCAACCTGACATTATGTTGAATATATTTTGAATTCTGAATTCTCAGTTAGTTCTATAGGAAAGATCATATCCATCATGACATGCAATGCGATTAAATTAGTATGACAGAATCATGGAATTACTTTATTAATCTAAATGCCCTGAAAGGCATATCGATAGAAGGAACAAACTTGCCTGGTTCAATCATGTCAGGATACTGGCAATTAAATTGGCCGAAACGAGACACTGAGATGACAATACTTTATGAATGTTCAACCTCTATTTTTCATCAAATCATTAAAGATCTTTGGGATTTTTTCCAACAGTTTGAAACAGTTTTTTTCTGATAAATACTTGTAGAAGTATATTGTCGAAAAAACCTTTATAGTTCATTCTAAGATATAAGTGAGGAATTAGAAATTGATAACACGTTTTGGAGTTTTATAAATTAAATGGAGATGGAACAATGTAGATGTTATCATTATCAGTTTTCAGTTATATTTGAACCTTATTTCTCGTATTAAAATATGTTTCAGTAACTCTGAAAGTAAACCAAGTGAAACAATCCAGACTACAAACCAACAAAAGCTATTTGCAAAGAATCAGAATCTTTTCTGATTCCAATCATGTTACTTTGTTGCAAAATTATACTGATTTCCATTTGAATGGATATGTAAATTTCCAAAGAATTTAAAAGGTCGGGCATATCAGTCTTACACTTTAACTTGTAACATATTATCAGTTGAGGCTGTTAACTGTAATGCTGGTCGACCTTTGTCAATTACACACATCAATCACCAGCGATGTTTCAATTCAATTCATCAAATGGTCAAGCCTAGCTTAACCTTATTGAACCAGACAATTACACTTTCTCTGGAAGTTCTTGTGAAATTAGCTCATTTATTTAGATGGAATAAGGACTGTCCTCAATTTAACATTGTGTCATTATGAAATGGCATGTACAACTATGATTGTTCTGTGTGCTCATTCTAACGCGTTATTACTCTTGTATGTCAAACAAGTGTATCAATATACAAAATTATCATTTAATCATTACATGAAATTCGACTGAATGAGCTGCCCGATTGTGTTATTGCCTATTTTGTACATCATTATGTGAAAATGAATGTATTTGAATTGGTACCAAACACGAGCTACGTTCTGGAGTCATAGTGAAACAGAGAAAATGTTTAAATGAAGCACTTCTGAAAGTCAATAGGCAATTAGGTTATTTTGCGCGACATAACATAAATCTAGCATAATCATTTGGAATGTCATAATCAAATTTGTTTATTCATCTAGTGCAGCTACAGGCGAACATATATTCATGAATGTACAAAAGTGTCAATTTCAAAGGTATTTTGAATTAACGTAGGGAAATGAAAATGATATGAATTCATTTGAAAATTATTTAGCTGACGTTGAATGGTAAATCAAATTAATTTAGCAGAACGTCTTTTCTGATGTACAAAACATCTGAGAGAAAAACAATTTTCAGTGTAACTTGAAGAAATGCATGATAAATGATTGTTTAAAAATGAATGAAAAATTATGGAAATGCTTTTTGTTTCTGCTTTGCTGTCATCGGAAAATATCTTTTAGCTCAGCAGGCTTGAAAGGCCCTATGGGCTTATGGCATGACATGGTATCCATCGTTCGTTCATCCATCTATCCGTCCATCCATAAACGTTTTGCTTTTTCTGTTTCTTCTCCAGACTGTAGAGAGCTGAAATCTTTTTATTTTTGAAATGGACAAGACAAGTCCATTGTGTCAAAAGTAACTCTAGGTGAAATACATCACATGATTCACAGAACACTCATAATACAATAAAAATTGAAGTAATATTTTAGGTGTTACGGGTTTCATGAAAGTATAAAGCATGGCTTCTTGCATCATCTTGCCATTACATCAGTTACTTTAGATGGACAGGACCGGACAAATCAGTCATTCGAGGGGGCATCATTGGTAGATTTGAAGTTGGAAGTAAATCAGATATACATGTCAGAGCCACATATGTTGATGTTGATATGGTCCCTCATTTTAATTATTTGATTCCTGCTGTCTTGTCACTGCCATAAGCATCTGACTTCATGTGAGATAACAGTTAGTTCACCTTTGATATGTACTATTTCACAAAATCGAAATTCCTACAAATACGATAACAGAAATAATACCAACCACTAATTTGAAATAATGTAATATGAGCTTGAGTTATTATAATTAGAATTCATAAAATGATGTTTGAATTCATTCTTGAACATGTAACTCCATACAGTGATAGACAGACTATGACAGACTACTTGTCATGATATTGGTCATTCTTTGAATACCTTGTCTGACCTATTTCTGTGACCCTTGAAATAAAGTGTACCCTAAAACAAACCTGACAATGAGACACTGTTATTTATATACGCGTTCTTCTCAGTCTTATTAATGTCAAAATGTCATCTTATAAACTTCCAATAATGAAACAAATTTTCACAATTTGCAAAGACATGCAAATTACCGAGAGTGACACGACATGAGCTTTTCAGAATGGATCCAATCGTTATATGCTGTGCTGAATTATACATCGCGCCTGGGTGGTCAGTAATTAACTTGACCTGACCTGTCTAACTGGACACTAAGGTCACTTTATATTGAGAGGGATTACTAGTTGATGCATGGGTGACCACAGAAGTTGCGATTTCCTGATTGTGTAGAATTAGTTTAGAATATATTGGGTTCTTCTTAGTAGAATATGCTGTTTAGCCTTGTGAGATGTGTACCGTGTGTATAAGCATGGTTAACATGCTTTGTTAAACGCCCTCTACATTGCAAAGGTTAACACAGTTTTTACAAACAAATGAATCAGGAGAGTGAAGGAAAACATGTTGTAAGTAATGAAGTAAGTGAAACAGAGTTTGGAATTGATGAAATCCTTAATTCACCTTGTCACTTCATTGAACATTGATCCTAAGTTATACATTATTTATAACCTGCAAAAGCAAAATAAACATTTTTCTCTTGCTGTTACTTTTACATGATTTGTGATATTTATTGCATTTCGAAAGAAAAGCATAGGTGTAAGAATACGTTTAAAACAGAAAAGAAGCAATTTGTATCTTATAGCTTTTGTCTACAACCTATGTTCCGGAGGGATTTCTGTCACACTGTATTAACACTGTTTACACACACATGTTCTTCACAAGCGAGTAGCTTTGTACTGAGTGTAATTTCTATTGTCAATTTTCAAGGTTAATTCGAATTGGTACAGACATGTTTCTTTGTTTGATCTAGTATTTGCATGGAATAAATGTCTCTGTTGAGAAAATGTGTGACAATTTTGTTTGGACTGGCAATTGGTGTCGACGCCAAATTCCAAATACATATGCACAAGATAACATTATGTCATTTATTGTGAAAAGTGGAATGTAAGATCCTATGAAACCCTAGCTTATCTTTAAGATGAACAAATTGTCATATGGCTTTTACCAATTAAGTATGATTGTTACCTCAATAATGACAACCTCAATACTACTTAGTTGTTGAAGATATCACCATTCATTAAATCTGCAATGTTACCACATATTGCATGATAATAGCGCATGCTGTCGAAGCGAAGCTGTGGAACGTGAACAAGTAAAGTGTTTATTTACTGTAATACAAAAAGATCAGATATAGCAGAGTCTGTAACTTAAGGTTTCATTGTTATTATTGTACACTCGTACAGGGACATATCAATAAAATTGACGAAGGATAATGGTACTCCTGTTATCTTTTCGAGACAGATCCCTTGCGCGATTCAAACCCACACTTAACAATTCACGCAACGACCATCCTCACTGAATGCACAGACGTTTTCTTCACTCGGTTACCAGGACATCCAATTATCAGTATTCCTACTTTCCTGTTCCAAAATCCTCCTTTCTAAATCTTAGTTATTTGGACTGATGAAAGTGAGCTCTTCGGTTTACAATGAAATGATCAAAGCACAGGCGCCAGACCCTAAATATACACTTGCATATACATGTACCTACCTACCTTTGTTATGAAAACATAAGGTAAGATACTGTCCGTTATATTGCCATAGGACCGGGGAAGTAAACTTGGATCAGTCTACGAATATTACAAAGCGTATTTGAGTCAGCAAACTAGTTTAACCATTTCTGGTCCTATGGCAAGATTTATGATGGTGGGCAGTGTCATACCTTCTTTATATGTTATATAGGTAGGTAGGTAGGTAGTTATACGTATATATTAGTAAATTTAGGGTATGACATCACAGGTAAAGAAAACATGCACCGCATCATGAGCTGCATGTGTACAAACAAGCCATGTTGTTACTGCACGTGTAGATTTCAGACTTTTTTTTTGATAGGAACCAGTGACAAATAATACTAAAATACAAAACCACAAACATCATCAGTAGTTGATTTTGGTTTATATAGATAAATATGTATACCTTGCCACTGTGCTCTCGAGTGTGTCTGTAAGACCAGGAGGTATCCTTGAATAAATTTTCCCTAATGAATATTTCAGTAAATGCGATTCCAAGTGTGTAGAGATTACGCCAGCTCTCTGGAAAAGATACTGAGTTTTAATCAAATGAATATCATGGAATTGATCTATTTGTATTTCATGTAATAAGTTCACCTTTCACAGATCTCTGTTAACGTTCGGTATCAGAAAATCTTCCATGATCTTGTAATTAAGCGAAGATAAGAAACCAAAATCAGATAGCCGCAATGCACCGAAATGCAAGATGACTAATTCAGCATGTACGAGGGGCGTTCAATAAGTGTGCAACTTCAATATAAAACCAACTCGCGTAGTCAATTTTTTACTTTTATTTTTCAATATAGTTACCCTTCACCTCAATACACTTATTCCATTTCTCTTTAAGACTGTTGATGCCGCTTTTGTAGAAGTCTTCCGTTTGCCCCCCTAACCACGCCTCTGTGGCAGCTTTGACGTCTTCGTCATTCCGGAAGTGCCTTCCACGTAGGGCGGATTTCAGGTTTCTGAACAGGAAGTAGTCACTGGGGGCTAGGTCTGGGCTGTAGGGTGGGTGGTTAAGCTGTTCGAATCCACAATCACGTATAGCGGCCTGTGCAACTCTTGACTTGTGGACTGGAGCATTGCCATGCAAAATCAGAACACCACGTGTCAACATTCCACGGCGTTTCTGTCGAATTGTCTTTCGCAATTCTTGCATTAGGTTGGCATAATATTGACCATTCATTGTAGTTTTGGTTGGCAAGTAATCAATTAATAATATGCCTTTTGCATCCCAAAAGATTGTCGCCATAACCTTGCCAGCTGATGGTTGAGTGCGAAACTTCAGGGGAGGCGGTGAACTCGGGTGCTTCCATTGCTTGGATTCCAGTTTAGTTTCCGGGTCCCAGTGGTGGATCCAGGTTTCGTCACCTGTCACCAGACGAGACAAAAACCTGGCTTCATCCGCATTAAACCGATCCAGGAGCTCCATGCAACTTTCGGTTCTTTTCTGGCGATCTTGTGCTGTGAGGTTTCTGGGTACCCATCTTGCAGATACCTTGGACATACCAAGATGGTCATGAATTATTTTTTCAACACTTCCAACTGATATCTGGAATTCCAAAGACAGTTCAGAAACTTTAACACGGCGGTCAGCTAAAATTCGTCTTTCGATAGCGGCAATAACTTCCGGTCGGGTGACTTCAGATGGCCTGCCTGACCGTGGGTCATCGTCTAAGGACTCCC
This sequence comes from Gibbula magus, assembly GCA_936450465.1. NCBI lineage: Eukaryota > Metazoa > Mollusca > Gastropoda > Trochida > Trochidae > Gibbula > Gibbula magus. The sequence goes on along the minus strand of OW388294.1, from coordinate 22,626,514 downwards.
TGCCCCGCTTGAACTGAAGAGACCAGCGACAAACTGTTGAAAAGTTAGGAGCATCCTTACCCATCACATTACACATACGATTATGTATTTCTGTAGCTTTGCATCCCTCTTTAGTAAGGAACTTGATCACAGCGCGTTGTTTGAGAGAATCCATGATTATGGAGACCCCTAGGTCAGCGCAGCTATTATATCTAAATAATTGTTATGTCTACAAATTGTTTTGACATGAGTCAATGTTATGTTTTGACTATAGTAACACCTGCTATAAGCTGACACTGTTTATGTAAACACCAATGCCCCGCTTGCAACACTTATTGAACGCCCCTCGTATGTCCCATGTGTCCTGATACGTGTGTTTACAAGAAATTGATTACTCCTTCTAAGATAGTTTTGTCTTCACTATCCATCATGCATAAGAGACATATTAACAAATAATTAACTAGGGTTCTGAGGAACTGTCCCCATATGTTGAGTATCATTTTGTTTCACAACGTTATATTAGCATAGAACTATAATATGAATTGGCATTCTTAAATAACTGGACTCATCCTGATAATAATGGATCATAGACTTGGTGGTATAAGCAAACCATTGAAAACAAACCTTATGTATTGACATACTAACACTTGTGACTAATATGCTCTAAATGTCTCTTGTGCGACATTTTTCGTCCTTCGATTTTATGTCTCCTTTATTGTGTTAATCCTTGCATCTACACATGTAAACAATGTATTCATACATGTAATACATGCCCGAGAATTCCCAGAGGCTATAAATGTACATGAAAGAGTAAAATATAAAAAAGGAAAACTTTTTCAAGTCTTTGAGTGGCATTTAGACAAACCTTTCAAAAACAGAGTATGTCATTTTTCGTCCAGTAGCAGTTCGGCTGTGAATGGCAAAACTACCTTGCTTTTTCAATTAATGTCCTAAGGAGTCGGCATAACGCCTCTTACTGACATGAAAGATCAGAATAAGAAATACACGTTTCAGGAAAAGCACATTCTACAAGTTTCTTTACTTGTTAACAAGGGGTTCATTTCACACCTTTGAGGGGCTGTAGCACGTGTTTTGCAAAATTTGTAAAACATCTTATTACTCAAACCAATTATCTCCGTAGTAGAAATAATGGTGTTAAAGTTAAAATTACATGGCAGCCATCTTATTGTGAACACATTTTATTATTTCAAATGACAAAAAATGATTCTCATGGCTTTACTGTCCACCCATTTTTAACTTGATTGAGAGAAGGGTGTTTTACTACTGATTGTTACTACTGAATTATTTTTCAAATATATTTCATCGACTTATTCGAGCAGAAAAACGTGCTACTGCCCATTTAACACTGATCAAAATGTTACATACTTCTCCACCTGTCAACTATTGTCATATTGCCACAGTCTGCAGCATCCCAAACCAGGATTACCAATATCAGAATTAACACTGCACTTTCACCGACCAATCTTGTTCTTAGGGAGAATTAATGAACAGACATGATGACTGGCTAATTGATTCAAATGGTTTTCATGTTCGTTGCGTTTACGTTATACAATCTTAGAATGCGAAATGGGTGTCTTACTCTTGTACAAAAGAATACTATAATTTTCTAGTGTTTAATGCTGATTTGAATGTCACAATGAATTAATGTGATTTATGGCAAATTATATATTACAATAAATACTCATTAAAATATGTTGAAGAGACTTATATCTGATAACATGAAAATGTGAAAATAAGTTTGCACTAGTTGTATTTGTATTAGAATAAACACAAGTCATACAAGTCAACATCACTTTGAAGTTTGAAGTAAATGAATCATACATGTAGGAACCCCATATGCTGATGTTGATATTGTCCCTCGTTTTAAGTATTGTATTCTTGCTGTCTTGTCAATGTCACAAGCTTCTCAATTCATGTTATATGAGAGTTAGATTACCTTTGATATGTTTTATTTTGACATTTTAATTAAGCTGATAACTAGCGATAACAAGACATGAGAATCTCCCATTGAATTATATATATATGAAGAGTCTTTAATGTATGTGTCAAGATATATGTTTTGTAAAGTGTAATGTTGATTGAAATACATCTTTAGTCCATAATTATGAAAACATGTGAATGTCGGAAAACATGTTTTCAAAAGAGCTTTATCAATAATTGTTGAGATATTGGAACTATAAATTTCAGCCTGCTTCAAAAATGCGAAACTAAGATCATTACGCCCTCGTTGGAGAAATAAACAATTAGGTTTGTATTGATTTAACACATAACACCACAGAAAAAAGAAAATGCAACGTAGAGCAAAAAGGAAGCTCGCGGAATAAATGCCAGATTTGAGTCACATTTCCTATACAACGTTGATATTGAGAGAGGTTAAATACTCTCAGTTTGTAAGCTGAGAGCTGCAAAGTCTTGTTGGTTATGTGTCCATTTCCAGTAACGGTACATGTACAGACCTAAATTAATAGGATCATTAAACCATTGCATTATAACTTATCGAAGTGCATTTTGTGTTATGAAACAAATATGTTAGTGTATAATGTACTTAAAGTGAAAAATGCAAGTCAAGTAGTATTCAGTCAAGCTTTAGGGTTTAAACAATATAGTCAATTCCCTTTTTTAAAACTTTTATTTCTAACTTTCCAAAATAAAAGAAGACACTTTACATTTGATCGGTTCTGTGTTAACATTTTATAGATCAAATGGATGTGGGATAGTGTAGTGGCTAGTACGTTTCGATTCAAGAGGTTCCTGTTTTGAATCGGACTGTCTCTTAGCATTAACATTAGGCACCTTGATGTGAGTCTACTCCAGAAGCGCCATGAAAGTTCAAATCAAATCACCTCTCACCTAAATATTTGTTAATGTTCAAAGGTTAACTGAAGAGCGATCACTCTTATGTCCCGCCATATAAACATAGTATCAAGGTTTATCACACAGTAGGATGAAGGTGAACATTTTCTGAAAATAAGTGCATCGCCTTTGCAAAGGTAAATAGGGCAACACGTATGACTTCATGTAAACTGTCTATTGATAATTGATTGCATTTTTTGTCAAATGTCAAATTGGAAATCAAAGCCTAAAAGTATTTTTTGCAACACCTTATATCATTTAATATATATATATATTAAGTTTTGTTAACGTTGTTAGTGCAGTTGACAAAAAAACAGCACATTCAGGGCACCATAGTATGATCCAATATTTCTGAGAACACTTTTATTTACTCATACTTACTAGGAGGCCAAAATCACCTGCAGAAATGTTGTACCCATTCTTAACGCTGAGGCAGGTATATCTTGATGGAATTGCTATTTTCGTAATTGGCCTTCTTGCACCAATGATGTCAGTCCATGATAATATTCTTCACAAAAAAATACGTCCCCGAAAGCTCACAAATATAAAAAACATACCGACATGGTAATGACATCTAATATCTTAATGTAAATGCACTGTGTTTATGAGATCTTCTTGTCATAACCTATTCTTACATATTATATAAGTATAAATCATTTTCAGAAGGATCATGTGCGACATAATGATGCAATCCAGATGTCTAAACATGTATACCGCTATAGTTGAACAAGTCGTTTGATCTTTACCCTTTGAAAGTCCATTTCATTCAAGGAAAATGAATCATTAAATTATAATTGCCAAACGTCGTTAAGAGTGGCAATTGGAAATAAGGCAGCAAAAGAATTCCAATGACAGTGAAGGATTCATTTCAAATTGAATTCCATGTTACTGCTTCGTTACTCTTTTCACAACTTCTATTCTCTATTCTTTAAAACCCTAATTCCAACATACAACTTTAATGTCTCCTAGACCATTGACTATCCTCACTTCGTCAAATCCAATCGTTTGAACACCAAGGTAACATGATCATGGTTAAGACAATCAACTCTCTTCAACCTGATATTATTTCGAATGGATTTTGAATTCCGAAGATAGAAATTAGTTGCTGAATCATTCATATGTCTTGATTATTTTTCAATTTGAAAATGTGTAATTCAACAAACTGAATATCCAGATATGTTCCAACAGGATTGACATATTGTTTGGAAACGTTTACTAAGTGTCAATGTAAAGTACAAATTCATTAATTTGGACAAACAATATTTCCTCACAGAAACAAGTCATTACTTCGTATTGAAAAGTGTCTTATTATTGTCTGTAAGTGAGGTGAGGTGAGATTAGTTAGTTTTTAACGCCGCTTTCAAGAGTATTTCACTTATATCGCAGCTAGCTAGTATTATGTTAAGTTTCCGTGGCGGTACTCGAACCCCTGACCTCTTGGTCCGAAGCCGAACGCGCTAACCACTGCGCTATCCCGCCCCCTGTCTGTAAGTGAGTAATTTTTTTAATTAAAAATATTCTATAAGACAAGAGGGACTAACGTTGGATACGGGTTCACTTAATGTATTTCCTTCTTACTGATGTGTATGCTAGCTTAGGATATCGAGTCTTTTTTTTAATGTTGTATTTCGGCGTGGCCTCGTTGTCCCCTGCTACATGTCAAACAGTCCCAAGATCTACAATATGATAATTGAAAACAGGACCCCAGTTAAAATTACGATTTACAATCCCCATCTGTCAAGGAGTCACAAAACAACAGTTCCAGAAGAAGATGGGATACTCATTATGATTAATTAGTTCTGTAGGAAATATTATATCCATCATGGCATGCAATGCGGCTAAATTGGTATGACATAATCCTGAAATTACTTTATCAATCTAAATGCCCTGAAAGGCATATCGATAGAACCAACAAACCTGTCTGGTTCAATCATTTCAGGATGTGTTGATTTGATTTAAACATATTTATTCAAGAGAAAGAATTGGTTTATCCAACTTAATGAAATCCTCCCCTATGCATTATGTACAGAGACATGTTTATACAGAAAGATGAATGTATTTACAAAAGTGTCTTGTGAGAACATTTTTAAATGAAACACTTCTCCAAATCGATTTGTAATTAGGTTATTTCACGAGACATTACATATATGTGGCATAATCATTTGGCATTATATAATCAAATTGACTCATTCATCTAGGCGTAACAGGCGTACACGTATTCATGACTGTACAATAGTGTCAAGTTCAAAGGTCGTAGGAATTAATAAACGTAGGGAAATGAAAAAGATATGATTTCAGTTGACAATTTTGCTAACATTGATTGCTAAATACAATTAATTCAACTGAACGTCATTACTGACGTCATGACCTTAAAAAAATGTTATCATCTTATTTTCCTACATGAAAAGCTCTAGTAAGCTGAAATGATGTGCACAGACTCCTTGGCCAATGTGGATTCTAAATTGTCGATATAGTGACCCTGTGTCCTCAATGTGGGGCCCTAGGGGTCATGACCTTAAAACCTATTTTCATCTTATTCTCCAGAAGGAAATGGCCCAGAAATTGTAAGATTTAATGAAACTGTGTCCCCTAATAAGGGGACAGTTCGTTCAACATGCACTCATGATCAAGTACAACTGCAATGAGGAACACATGGTAGTAACAGACTATCATCTGACTTATTTCGAATGAAATAAAATGAAAAATGAAAACTTTTCAAATTATATAAAATTCCATAAGCTTTTATTGGCCTCTTCTATAGTGTATGAATGTAGTCTGTAGTACTATAGATGTTCTTCAGCAAGCAATTCTCGTGTGTCCTATAAAGAGCATGAAACACATTAGAAAATCAAGCATTTTGTGCAAATCAGTGCGATCTGGGTAATTTTGCAAATTTCAAAGTTTGTACATTTCATGGAGAGAGCATGGAGAGGAAAGGACGCCTCTAATGTTTTGCACTGCATTAGTGAAATTTCGAAAGTGGATAAGACATATATTCGCTGAGACTATCGAGGTAACTCAAACGTCTGAACTTCTTCGTTACTTAAATTAACGTAATTCATATGAATTACAATTATTCATTAACAACGATTTATGATTCAAACTAGTTCATTTATGTCTCAAGTAACCAAAGATACAGTTTGCAAAGTTGAACTTTCTGCTTTTGCTCATATCAAGTGCCAGTAAGTTCTCAAAATGTTGTTCAGGAAAACATGAGTTTGGCTTCTTTGAATATAATGTATTTCCTACTCGGTAAAATATCAATTTACATACAAAGTATGTCCTTGTAAGCTCTTGGGATTGAAGTAATCTTTGGGAACTATCTCAGGGGATATATATTGTGAATTATATGTCTGGACAATTTGTACAACATTTATATACGACTCAACAATATACGACTCCTGGACATACGACTTCAGTTAAAAGGTACTTCCAATGTGTTTCATAAACTTTTATATGGCTTTAATACCTTCCAACACACCACATGATGTTTACAGTACAAATAAATTCACTCAGCTTCCAAATTCATCCCCGATCGCCAAATACATCATTATTACTAGTTTCCAATTAAAATTGAGTAACATCATTGCATGTGTAGAAACCGAAACTGCATGTCCCATTTGCATACAAAGTAGTTATATGACATATTTAACATCAACTCAAATTTGGCATTTTTCCTGTTATGAATGAGATTCCAAAATTACGTTTGACTCATTGGCGCGCGTCAATCGCTACGGATTGTCCGGTTTTCGATCAGAAATCACTACTTTTACCTTCATATCGTCAATATCCTCAGTCCACTATCATCAATATGGTAGTTTTCGGTAACAGTCTGTACTCCTCGATAAAGTAACACTATTTATATCGTTTGGAATATGTGACCACTAACAACACAATGTATGTACCGTTAAGCCCCATCATGTCATTTCTCATTCGCATGAATTAGTTGACGTATCTCTAACTGTATTAATATTGTTTCACAACATGTAATTACGGGATTCAGATCACTGTAAAATTGTAAAATTTACTGCATAAATTGTAACATAGGAAACGAAATTAGTACCATATATTGAATCAACATTTATTGAAGATGATTACCAATTGTACATCAATGTTTGGTTTTTGTTCGAGACAAATGGAAATGTATGTAAAAGATGTTAAATGAAAGTGTCTATATCTGCTTTAATTTCAACAGGAAAAGAAAGGAAACTATCGGGTCAATACCTGTCAAAAAGATCTATAAACTAATTCACATACAAGTCCTGAATGACAACCGGATATACTTGGTCTGATCTACATTTTGTGTTGAGATTCTGAAATTATGATTTTATACTTTCTTGTTCTCAGAACAAACGTCTTATAGACACAAATATGTTGTGGTATGCGGCAGATGTGTGTACTGTAAACCTTTTTACAAGGAGCTTATATTTCCGAAACATTGTGAATAGGTTTCATTATATTTTCAATGGATAGAACTGTCTTTATTGTCATGCCATTCTAATTCAAATTATGCTCCTGTATTCTCTCGATTCTCATCCTCACAGCATCATACACTGAACATTACAAATACAGTCAGACCCTGCTTATCCTCACAGTTTGTTTACAGTTGAAAATCGTCTGGATAGCAAATCGAGGTTGAAACAAATCATCATTTGCATAGAAATGTAAAGAGTAGATTTGAAATACTGTCTTAAGAATGGCCGGGTTTCTGGATATCCGTGGTCCGGTAAGTAGACTGTTTACTTTGTCTATATGTTCATAAATGCATGCGTCAATGCGAGGGATACTCACATTTATCATCCAAAACTGGGTTCCATAGGATATATTGCTTGTATGAGAATGAGATCAAGCGCTATCTCCTAGGAGATATCGGTTTGACAGTAGATTTTGAACAATGGCCTGGTGGCGTCCGCTACATGACATCACAATGATTTTGCATCATCAATTATTGACATCACAATGCTATGGCGTCATAATCAAAATGACGTCACAATTCTTTGACTTCACAGCACTGGAAGCCAAATTAGGAGATAAATGCCTTCCGTTTTTGATTTTGGGGTTGTATGTTGTGAATTTGTTACCCCTAAATTTAATTTCAAACCGAGCTTGCGAGGTTTGAAATGTTTAATTTAGGGGTAACAAATTCACAACATACAACCCCAAAATAAAAAACGGAAGGCATTTATCTCCATTCTAACATGACTAATTAGAAAAATAACGAGGAACTATGTTATTTGCCTTGCGCCACAGCGACGTGATAAGGTCAAACCAGTGCAGACCTGTTCCACTCGAGTGAGAAGCTGCTTGTTAATTTTTCAAAGAACACACTTCAGTCAAAATTTAATGAACAAAATTATATATACACTAAAATATTTTCAAATATAACTCATACTGTTTCATTGAGAACAATATCAACAGAAAACTTTGACACAATTTCAATGTCCATCCAGTCAACGACCACCTCGATTGCTTGGTTTTATCGCTTGGTATGGCTTCAAGGGACGTTACTCTAAACGTAGTCGTCCTCTACAATCACGGGAAGCTACTCTGAAAGCAAGACGAAAGAGCTTTATTTTGTGTCATAGTTGAGGACACGATGCTAGGAATTTAGGAAATGTGATCACTTGAACATGTTGTCGCTTCTGTTCGGTCAACGATATGCTGCTGTATGAAGCGTGCGACGCGGAGGAATGTGAATCGGTCGCAAATATTTTGAGGTGATTATCGGTAAAATAATTACTCCAAAATTGTTACGAGGAACCAATCAGAAAGCAGTATTTTCATTCTAAATATAGTGTCATGTTAGAATGGCAGTTTTGTGTTCAGATTTGTTAATTTTTCCATAAAAACTAATGAAGAATGAATTTGAATTCTATTTGTCTTCTGATATCAAATATATCAACACTTGTTGATAAAAGTAAACATATAATGTATGTACATGTAAAATTTGTATTGTGTTGATATATTTGATATTGCACACTGTTATTGATACACTTCTGTTATCTCTAAGGCAAGGATTTCATCATTGAATAAAGCATGATTTTATCACAATAGCACTACTTATACTGATGCTCAATTTAAAGTCAGAGGATAGCAAATCGATACTTAAATATTCATTTCAAGTGAACTTGAACATAAAACATTTTTTTTATGCTAAATGGTGATTGAAATATCATTGATAGATAGCATTTAAATCAGAATAGAGAAGTCAGATTCATTATGCATTAGGATTACGGATTTTGCAGTCAAAATATTCAGTCTATGTGAACTTGCAAATCAGATGAAAGTGGTAAAGATCTGTCTGATGTATTAGCATATCATTGATAGACACGGATGACATTTCTAATGAAAAAGCTTTCAATCAGAAGAGCAAGTTTATCCATTATACATTTGGTTTATGTATTTGCATTCAAATTATTAATGTGTGTCAAACTTATTTCGGGAGTTATGAATATTAGCATAACGTGTTGTACAGCTACCAGAAAAACTGTTTCAATATTCAAAATGTATCATCATATCTCAAATACTCAAAATTCCAGCTCATGTTCTCCGCTCTGCAGGTGGCATTGAAGGTGGTTTGAGCAAAGAATGATTTCAATCATAACTTATTGTTCCAAAATAATATTCCTTAAAAGGACTACATCAGACAGTTAACAGGATAAACTGTTGGAACATTTAAAAGTATTTGTATGGCTATCCCAATATCCTATTTCATCTTCCTGGCTCAAAACAACTGCTCATTCTATTCTAACTGATAATGCTAAACAAATCTGGAGGTCAGAAGTAGAAAATTCCAAAAAAGGTGTAGTTTATTCTGTTCTGAAACCTCAATTTGAACTTGAAAATTATTTAACGTCCCTTCCTCAATGTCAAGCAATCCCATTACTTCTATTTCGTACATCATGCCACCATTTGCCAATTGAAAAGGGAAGATGGAATAAGATACCTATATTTGAAAGAAAATGTAAATTGTGTTTAACTGATGATGTTGCAGATGAATTCCATTATATTTTAATTTGTTCATACTTTGCTGAACAAAGAAGTTTGTACATACCACATTTACTGTCAAAAAATCCAAACATGCTTAAATTGCAAAAACTGTTCATGTGTAAAAGAATTTCTGTATTAAAAAAACTTAGTAAATTTTGTAGAATTATAATGCAAATTGTAAAATCTTCCGGCTAATCACTTATCCGCTATAATTATGTATTATACTGTTAGTTTGTACCTCATATGCCGAGGCTCTCGGCCTGAGCGTAATAAAGTTCTGTTCTGTTCTGTTCTGCCACATACGGACCAGCCTCATGTTCCTCACAGAGTTAATGAACGGTCCAGTGCATGTATTAATTATTCACATAATGAGTGATGAGGCTATGACTGAGATGAGGAGCATACATTGGTGGATATTTTAAAATTTTACTTCAAATATTTGTATTTGCTATGTCCTTGAAATTTACTTTTTTTTCAGAATAAAGCAGTACTTTAAAGAATCATTTTACAAAACGAGTTTGTTGGTCTCAATGATTAAAACAAGGATATCAAGTTTGCGAGTGTCCTTATAAAACATTGATATACACCATGTTGCTTCATCAAACACGTTTATTAACGATACAATCGATTTCATTGAAGGGACATGATCCAGGGATCTTTCTTTTATTGTAATTAGGTACATGGCATTGATACATTGAAACTAGGCTATAACTGACAACAGATGTAGCTTTGCCCATCCTTAGTTAGTTTTTTTACTCGATTTGCATGGTCTGACATGAAGAATGTATTTTGGTCATTACAGCAAATCGTTAAAAATACAATTTCACATACATTACTTCAATTTCAATTTTAAAATTTTGTATATGTATAATATACAATTAAATACTGGTGATGAGTTCAATACCTGTTTTTATGGACCCGAGAAAACAATATTGACCAAGGAGGAAGTCCGTAGTCAATATTGTTTTCTCGGGTCCATAAAAACAGGTATTGACCGAATTCAACAGTTCATAATTGTTTTATTATGTATTTATTACAAAAACGCTACAGAATACAGACGACAATGCAATTTGGTTAGAACAGCTCGAACTATGGTCAAATGACGTCATGGTAACAATATCATGACGTCATGCAACAATCGTTTGACGTCATGCAACAATTGTTTGACGTCACTCAAGTCAATACGGCTTTTGGTCAGATTTGGGCTGGAATCAATATGCTTTTCTGTTGACGGTCACGTGATCGCATCCCGACCAATCAGATCGCTTGAAAAACATGCTGACATAATACTATTCATTATTTTATACTTTAATTGTAAAAGTGTGTCAGTGTGTCACTTAATGTTGTGAGATCTTATATATATACATACTGACATATTCAACCGCTGTGGATGTGAATTTTGGAAATGAATTATTACCCTGGTCTAAGCAAGGAGTCATTTTCAAGGCTCTTACAGAGGTACATTTTGACTAAAATATCTTGTATATCACCTCAACCCCTATTGGTGAGCAATATATTCTTTCAATAACAATGTTATCGCATAATAACTTTAATGAAAACAATATTAAAAGGAAAAATGTTTTTTTCTTGTCGATATACTTACATTATACAGATCATTATATGAAATGCGAATTAAAAATCAACTGACGAAGAGACATATAAGATAGATAGTTAGATAGATAGAAAGATGCTTTTGAATGTCTTCCAAGATAGAGAGCAGCATTTCCAAGTTAACAACGGCCCTTGGCACTTCAATTCTCAAGAGACAAATAAAAACTGACAGAGAATAATTAAAAGACGTATTTAGCATTCCCTCGAGTCTCTTGGGTTGCTGTTTCTCCATATCCTATCTTAACAAAACCTTAGCCCATAACGTGAAACTGTTTAAATGGAACTGTGTTGACCTCATTTCATGAAGCTATGAATTTTGGGCAATTAGATATGACAGTATATACACATGTACAGAAGGGATTATATGTAATACACTAGTGTTTCCGTATCCTCTTTTGACGACATTTGGTTTCTCATTGAATGTGTGTCTAACTGAGAATATATTATATAAAAGGTTAGAGTGTCCAAATGTTCAAAGATTAATATACTTCAGTTTGAAATTTTAAGTTTCTAGATTAAACTTAAATTAAATAATGTATCAGATTTTACATTAAATTTGATGATGACTTAACCATACAAATTAGATATTTCATATACTTAATACTCAAACTTACACATGGGCATTAATTCAAACGTAAACTGTAATATGTCATCAATTCAAAGACAATGTATTATGTATTGTATCAAAGGAAATGTATAGCAAATGGTATGGACATAATTATATACTTTTCTGAACTTGACCACAATGTGTGACTGCAGTGAAGCAGCATTCATAAACCCAAAAGCAAAGTGGTCACAAGTAACCGATTTTAGACATTAAACACATTTTATAAAATGTCATGAATAGTGGAACATCAGCAAGGCAAAAGTTGAGCCACTTGATTACCCTTCTTCACAACCCCTGAAAATCAAACTGTTTGTAATGATTAAAATCCTGTTCAATATGGCGAGACAAAACAATTTTTGTTTCGTGCAACTGTTGGGGAAAACAAAACTGATAAGATTTAACCCCAGATGAACAGAAAATCTAGGACTACAAAATTCTGAAAGTTAAATCTGCAAGAGGAGATTACTTTTGATTAATTGAGACCAAATGAAAATTATCGCTTAGATTCCTTAAAAAACCCATTAAACATCTAAATCAACCTGGACAGAAGTATTTCTTTGTCCACTAAAAACATATACCTGCAGGGAAATCTAAATCTGTTGGAAATATATTGGTCGTGGGCTTGATTAATTTCAACGTTATTTTTATAGTGTTTGTACTATGGGGATTGAGTTTATTTTACACTGAGTCGCCACGGGGTTTCACATGATATGTGTGTTAGGTCTCTTATGTACTGAGACAACATGCTCTATGACATCAATTAGTTAGTTTTACAAAGTTTCACACTTCATTGCCTTTTGATATTTCTTTTAAAAATTGAATGCATCTGTGTGTGATTTTCCCTGTTTGAACAGTGAATGTGAATACGCTTTGTAAATATGATCATAAAATCGCCAATGTGTATTTCGAACTTTTTTAAATTAGACATATAGAGTAGACTCGGTAACTCTAAAACATTTACACTAAAGGACACAATATGATAAATTTATGTTATTTGTTATATTCGTTATAACTATTTTATTGTTTTTATCTAAAAATATAAGATGAGTTTAATAAGCATTTCTTTCAATGCAATTCAATAAATTGGAATTATTTTGCAAATGCCTTTCGAACAGCGGCATTAGATATATTAATATTTCCACACAGTGTGATATCTGTCATTACAAAATGAATTACCAAATGCAATAAGTTACATTCTAATTAGAGCATCCTATACGTCTGTCAAAGTGTCACAGATATTCCTCAAAGTATTTCATACTCTTTTACAACAATGTATGTAGTTAGACAACGTAATACATGCCCATGTTATCGCCCATGTCTAAAGGTCTCAATTACCATCATCATATCGGAGTTTCATCTTCTCCAAAAATTAATGACCTTAGTGGTAACCTTTACTGTTGACAGGAACAATGTCCCTGATCTAAGAACAATTCGCTATACTTTTATTTCTGTCATACATGTATATTGATTCAATAGTTCATTTACTATAACACAGATCTATGAACGACTCAATTATAGTGTTGTTGTACATCAAACAATGCTTCTTTACTAAATTAAGCCCTGTGCTTATAATTGCTCTAGTCGTCAAAATGCATCAGAACATAAATCCAAGTGGATGGTGGTCTCAGGTTAATTGGAATACGACCGAAATTGTGCAAAGCTGGTACATGTTTACTTCATTTAAGTTGATGGGTTGACATATTCCTGATGAAATTTAGAGAGTAGAAATTATAGGAGCTCATTACACGTTCCTCTAATCAAGAAATATCTAGTATAGATAGGACATCTGATGTATTGCATGTTATTGAGTTTCCTACCTTTTTAGTTTCTTATAATTACACTAGCTGTATCAGTCAAGTATAGGTCTTTAAAGATAATTTAAGAATAAACCGAATAGAATACCTTGATGTGTGCTTTAGAATACAACAGTAGATAGTTTTGTATTAGTAGTCTTGGCAACTGCTCTAAAATAATTCATTTATGATTTCTACCAAATATGTCATATGGTAATACATTATGTATCAACTATTTGTATCACTTTGCATGGTAAGTATTGTCGCCTCATATATTAAAAAAACGTTCTTCATCTTTAACTTATGTCTGAAATGGCTTAACCAACGACTCTTTACATATGATGAAACATTATCCAAGGCCAGCTTCCCATGTTCTGCTAGACACACTCATGCTGCAAGATCTTACAAAGTCACTACACCATCAGCAAGAAGATAACCAAACATGATGAATAATACATTGTTTCTTGGCGAAGCACCAAATTGATCTATTGGATTTCGCTGAAATGTTGAAGTGAACACTAGATGAATTGTGTAATTGCTAAGATTATAGGCATGAAGTAAGAGTAAGCAGGTGGATCACCTTAAATGACCCATTTGGGTCTATTCCAGTTCCTTATATACCAAACACGGTCATCACCGTAGTCTACATATTGGTTATAGTTGATTTCTGCGTATATTTCCTCAAATTCACAACACACATAAACATACATATAACATTTTTTTCGTGTGCATGCAACACTGTGCTTATGAAAGCCATGCATGAATATTGGCATTTGATCACTCAATGATTGATTGAAACATATTTTATTCATTCAATAAATGGATTGGGCACAAGTTATCCAACTTAGAAAAGCCCTCTCAAGATAATTACATGATTCTTCTCACAACAATATACAATAAGAGACGGACAGGCAGTCAGGATATGTACAAAAGAAGTCATAGAAAACGTTTAGTGTATATGTATATGTAGATATGTACAAATTTGAAAACATTCTGATTTTCACAAATAGAGAGACCTGCATTGCCATGTAAAAGAAGACTAATATTAATTAAAGTTCTGTTTCTGACAATATTATCTAATGAAATAAACATATTTTGTCTTTGAGTAATATACAAAGGACATTCAAGGAACATAATGAAATACATTTTCACAGTTGTGGCCACATTGACAACATGCATTATTTCTTTCACTTATTTTAAATAAATCGTAATTAAGTGAGCTCTTCATATATCTTAGTATTGTATGTAAGATATTTAGTTTTCTAATTCCGTAAGAAAAGTATACAGGTGCACATTTTACTTTGACTTGAATATTGGATTTAAATGAGGCAACAGAATCACAGTCGCGTATTGCTAAAGGAATGTTGTTCCATAATTTAATTGATTTTCTTAATCCATATCGTGTCATGTTGCCCACTAAAGGCGGGAGTAAATCCTGAAGAAAAGCTGGCGCAAGGCCTTTCTGTATTTTATAAAATAATGTTAATTTACATCTCCTTCTTCTTTCTGAAAGAAAATCCCACCCTGTTTCGTAGTATAAAGAACTCGCAGAGGCATATCTTGGAAGACCAGTTACTATTCGGGCCGCTTCAAGTTGAAGTTTTTTTCTAATTTATCAGCTTGTTCAATCAAACATCCATCCCGTACTTCACATGCATACTCAAAGTGTGGTCTTATAAAAACAGTATATATTTTAGATAGTGTTGTTCTATTAAGTAGAAACTTTAATTTCCGAAATGCTCCTATCATTTTAGAGGTCTTTTTGACAATGTGTTCAATATGATGGTGCCAACTCCCATTAGATGAAAATGTTAAACCCAGATGCTTATGACAAATAACTGTTTTAATACCGCAGCCGTCAAAGTTAAAGTTAATGTCTTGATCGTTATCTTTCAATGTAAATAGCATAGCCTCTGTTTTCTCGGGATTATAAGAAATGAACCAGTCGTTTGACCAATTGCTTAAAAGTTCGAGAGTTTCATTCATAATTCTTTCCATCAATTTGTTTCCTTTGATATGGTCCCAAGCGAAGTATCATCGGCGAAAAGCCGGGTTATACAATATAGTTTATCTGCTATCTCATTTACATACACAATAAAGAGACAGGGGCCTAAAACTGATCCCTGGGGAACTCCTGCCTTCAACTCAATGTATAACATACATGTAGTATGGTATCGATAATCATATAATATCCTCCATGTGTGATGATTTAATGGATGATGATGATGAAAGTTGTTGAA
Organism: Gibbula magus; assembly: GCA_936450465.1. Classification (NCBI taxonomy): domain Eukaryota; kingdom Metazoa; phylum Mollusca; class Gastropoda; order Trochida; family Trochidae; genus Gibbula; species Gibbula magus. Next base: position 22,610,420 of record OW388294.1, on the reverse strand, counting down.
ATTATAATATATATATGAAGCTACATATTAATGGGGATGAAAATAATGGAAAATTATGAATTATAGATGAATTAACAGACAACTCAATCATTATAAAGAGCAAACACTAGAATATTAAAGAATAGAATAGTAAAGCCTTTATGATCCTAATGTTTATTAAAATAATTCAAATTTATGTTTTTATGTGAATATGTTTTTGTGTTGTCTTTATTAGTACTCAAACAAATCATGTGTTTCCTTCCCACTACAATATGGTACCTTAATTAAATAGACTCGTTCATTTCGAATGGGATATCCCCTAAGCTTTATCTAGAGTTAATTTAAGAGACATGAAGGCCCCCTAAGGACTTAATACGTATGTTCCTGGTAATTACCCAATCACCGAAGACTGTAACATACTATATCATGATCAATAACATATTCTAGTACTAAAACATGTAAGAAGTACGTCTATGTATTTAAGAAATAAAATGGAGTTCAGCGAAAGCAGAATGGGGTAAACTTTTGACTTGTTTTTCAAGAGCATCATATTTAAGTTTAGACGAGTTACACGTTTAATACTCTCATACAAAGACAGACGAAACAAGTGAATATGGATCATACAAATGTAAAGATTTTATCATGCATTTAATAAGTTATGAATTAGGTTTACACTTATCATTTAAAATACCAACTTCTCCCTGTTTTGAACTGATCAAAGAATTTCCAATTGGGGGTATTTTGACAGGAAAATGGGTCGGTATGGTTTTTTTGTGTGTCAATATTTCATCATGTAAACAGGAAATAATGTAACAAATGTTCACAATATGCACAGACACACATATTACCGCGGGGGACACGACATGGGCTTCTCAGAATGGATCCAACCATTAGGGCAAACTGACCCAGGTTCGGACACCACCCGAAGTCGCCCGAACTTTGGACACCTTTCACTTGGAGCAGACGCAATAATAACTGCAATAACTGTAATATGTTTATTTCAAAATTTTCCTTTTTATTTCTATTTTACTTTCGTTGTATTTGAATTCAATTTTGATAATTTGAATTTTGAATTTTTATTCTAAACTAACTTTTGCGTGAGGTTCAATTAACGGTTTTATGAAAGAAATTTGCGAAATGATTGTTTTAATGTAAATGTTTGTGCACATTTCAGATCATTAAGATTTCTCTAGAACATATCAAATTGAATAAATATAGAAAAACGAAAGAATAATTTATTAAAATGAATTAGATTATTGGTACTTTAATTGCGATTCCTGCGTTTAGTATTCAGATTTTTGATAATATGTCAAAATGACCTTGGTTCGGACAGTTTGACCATGGTTCGGACACTTTCAGATTTTCTTTGTAAACTGGCTTGCATGTTTTTAAATGAAAGGGGAAAAACTAGCAAATATGCACAAACATTACAGTTTCACATATGACAACAGCATGAAGTTAGAAAATGAGAAGTGTAGCACTCAAAACCTGTGAATTTGACTGTGACGTCATATATTCTAACGACACATGCGGCTTCTAAGAATTTATTATCGAAAAGCATGCTCTGTATTACTGACATATTTCTTCCAGTAGTTTAAAAAAGGATATGTTCTTGTTCAAGGACTATTCATCATGTGTTTTTGAACATTCAGAATTATTTTGATAAATAGTGTAAACCATTACGCATACTTGATCATTAGGTGGTACTGTCCGAAGTTAGGTCAAAACTGTCCAAACCTCGGGCGATTTTGTGTATGCAACTGAAACCGTAATTTTCGGTTATTTGAAAGCAGTTCAGCATATTTATGTCAAAATCGAGTAAACTACTTTATATTTAATATTTTGATTTACTAAAACTGACATTTTACAGATAATCATTTATTAGAGAGTCGATCATAATATTTGAATCGTATCACTGTCCGAAACTCGGACAGTTTGCCCTATATACTCTACTGAATTATACATCTTGGTTCGGTGGTCAGCAATTAACTTGACCTGGCCGATCTAACTGTACACATAGGATACCTGATATTGAGAGAGATTAGCAGTTGGTGCGTGCGTGACCAATGAGGTTGTGATTTCCTGATGGTTTAGAATAAGTTTAGAAAATATTGGGTTCTTCTTAGTAGAATATGCTGATTGCACATTTTAGCATTGTTAGTAAATGTGTATCTCCATTGCAAAGGTTAATAATTCAGAAGTTATTTCTACCGGAAGATAGATACAAATTGGATTCATTATCTTTGCAACACTTTTCAGTTTGATACCGCAAGAAAAGTTCTAATTTCCAATTTAATTGTGGATGTCATTATCCGTTTCATAAAGAAATGAACCAGGAGAGTAAACCAAAACATGTTGTCAGTAATCATATACAATGTATACAGGCGGACATCCACTCACACAAAAGATATCTCACGAGGAGGAGTTTTGGATAATGAAATAAAGTTTGTTTCTGTTGCTGTTGATGTTTAGAATTAGTATAGGAAATATAGTCTAGAATATCTTGAGAGTACATGTTTGCATTGTGAGATAACTTTACCGTGTGTGTGTGAACATTGTTAAACGCATTCTATATGGCAAAGGTTAGTAATTCAGCAATGAGTTGTTTCATTATCTTTGCAACACTATTCAGTTCAATACCGCAAGATCAGTTCTAATTCCCAATTTAAGTGTGGTTGTCAATATCTGTTTCACAAACATATGAACCAGAGGAGGGAAGCAAAACATGTTGTCAGTATTGATATATATACAGGCGGACATGGACTCACACAAGATATATCTCATGTGGAACAGAGTTTTGACGAAATCCTTTATTCACTTTGTCACATTATCAAACATTGACGATATAATCAACAAAGGCGAAATAAAGTTTATTTCTGTTGCCGTTACTTTTACATGATTTGCGATAATTATTACATTTCAAAAGAAAAACATAGACGTAAAACATGTTTCAAACAGAAAAGAAGCAATTTAAATCTTATAGCATTTGTCTACAACCTCTGTTCCCATGGGATTTGTCAGACTGTATTAACACTGTTCACACGCACACCTCTACTTCACAATCAAGTAGCTGTGTACTGAGTGTAATTTCCAATGTCAATATTTAGAGTTAATTGAGAATTGTACGGACGTTAGTCTTTGTTTGATCCAGTACTTGCAAGAAATAACTGTCATCATTGAAGAAATATGTGACAGATTATATAGACAGACAAATTGATTTGCGGAATAATTCCAAATGCTTACAGATAGCATTATGCCGTTTATTGTGGAAAGTGGATTGAAAGACAGACACTGAAATATATACTGAGTATATATTAGAGGAGAAAATGTGTCATATGACTTTAACCTATCAAGTGTGATTGTTTGCAATATAAACCTCCATAATACTTATTTGTTGAAGATATCACAGTTCTGCAATGTTACTTCAAATTGTTTATAGCAGTGGCTTCTGCCGAAGCTAAGCGTATATTTACTGTAATGCAAAGTAACCAGTTATAACGGAGCAACACACTTCTTAAGTAATACAAGGTTACATTTTGTTATGGTGCGATTGGTTATATATAGAATACTAAACGACGTCCCGTTTGATAACATGTTTATGAAACGAGTGGATGATTTGGTATTTTAACGAGCGAAAGCGAGTTAAAAACCGATGCCGTTCACGAGTTTCATAAACATGTTATCAAACGGGACCGAGTTTAGTATTTTATTTATTACTCAATAATGTAAAAAATAGCGCTGAATTGCAAGAAAGTAGTTTTTAGTGACGCTTACTTGCAAATAGGTCATCCGCTATTGCAGTCGCGCGGTAAACATTGTGACGTCAACCAAAAACGACTATGACGTCACGCGCCGATTATGACGTTACGGCAGCACGCGTTGGTATCACACATGTGTGTAACCAACTCATTGTTATCTAATGAGTAATCTCACCACAGTTGAGTAATAAAAATACAATATATCGGTACCCTGTTCTCTATTCAGAATGTATCCCTTGCTGGATTCGAACTCACACCCTTAGAATAATTGAACAATTATCGGCACTTGAGTTTTATCCACTCGGTCACCGACAACTTGACCTTCTCTATAGGTCCAATTATTTCTACTTTCCTGTTCCCAAATCCTACCGTCTAGATCAGAGATATTGGAACTAACAAAAGCTACCTAAAATAACAATGTAATGATTAAAGGTAAAAAAACATGCACTGCTTCATGAGCTGCACACGTGTACGAGCCATGTCATTATTACATGTGGCACTGAACGATGTGTAGATTTCAGACTTTTTAAATTTTGACATTTTAATTAAGCTAATAACTAAAAATAATAAGCGATAATAATATCCCAATGAAGTATTTATCTGAATATTCTTGTCCAAGTGTCGATATAGTTGTCTTGTGAAGAAAACGTCGATTGAGAGATATCTTCAGTCGATAATTAGCAAAACATGTCCACAAATGTAGAAGCACACCTGTGAGTCAGAAAATGTATTTTCAAAAGCGGTTTCTGAATAATTGTCGACGTATTCAAACTTTATATTTCAACCACCTTCCAAAATGTGAAATAAGATGATTTAAGCCCTAGTTGGAGACATAAACAATTTGGTTAGTATTGATTTATCTCATAATAACAGAGGAAGAGAAAAGCTCCAGGTATAAATACCAAGTTGGAGCCGCATTTCCTGCACAATGTTGATACTTTCACAATTGAGTTGCTAAAACAGAAAACGCACTTTCGTAAATCAAATAGCAAATTATACATTGTTTGTTCGGTTCTCAGTGTTGATATTTTTACAATTCAAATGAATACCAAAAGGTCCCATATTCGAATCTGGCAGTCATCCAGCAATGATATTAGCAGCTGTGATGTCAGTGAACTACAGTGAATTAATGTAATTGTGACTTAGTTAAAGAACAGAATCAAGGTCCATAACTCCATCATAAATTATGTTTTCGGAACAGCTTTGAGAACTTGATCAATAGTATTACCCATAGTGTCCACATAAACAATGTCATTTACCTAGATGTAATAACCTTCGTCCCCTTTGCAGCATCGTATTGGCTATTCACAGCAAGTTTAATTACAGAGGATTATAAAGCAGTGAACAATAATTTCAGATTCGGAGCGGTGTATTATTTCACACATGTAAAAGTGAAGTTTTATATTTCATCTCATTCAATATCTTCCAACAATTCGACTAAAAAGCGCTATTCCACCAATATTAAAGAATGTAAAAGAAAACCTTTGTGACCTCCGTCGCCTCTTCATGTTAAACCAAACGCTTACATGATAGATCATTAATTTCTGAACATTGCATGATATAATGACATGACACATGGTATACTTGTATAAACATTGAGTGACAATGAAATGCTATCAATATTCATAACACTAATATGACTTTAGAATTGCCATCTTTATTATTGTATATTAATTTGTTTTCATGTCCAAAATAACACAAACACAGGTCCACAAAGGTCTCCCTGCCTTGGTTCGTATGCATAAAGAGCAGTGTCTACGAGTCTATCAGTTAAATTGAAATGTATTTCTTTCATAATGGTTTATATAGCTACATATACGCCAATACTTACGTGAATTGGTGAACTTGTCTTTAGGAGGAAATGCATCAGAGGAATCATTTGTCCGTCGCAACATTTGTCATTTATAGATAATTACAACTTACTTAGCCATCAAACATGTGTCATTAATACACTAGCACTTAAGTGTCATCATTTTTTATAGGCAGTTTTATGATAGCGATTTTAACACAGAGAGAATAATTCAAACACACCTATTTTAGGGTTGATTTGTATGTACATCACGACACCTCCAGAATTAACATCGTAAAATTGAGTTCGGACTTTACCACTCTGTGGATTTTTATGTTTATTTTTGCTTTATTTGAGATGGCTGTAAGTTTTGTCCAATGACAGCATAGCTTGGGATGATTAAAACTGATTTGACTACGGATCAATAAAAAACTTAAAAATTCAGAAAGCGAAGACAAAACTCATCGTTTGAGGATGACCATTTGGACATAATGATGAATCCATCCATTTAATATGCACACTGCAATTTATGAGAAAGAAGCTTTAGGTTTCATTTTAAGAGTATAAATCATTAATTTTTAACTGTCAACATCCTGAACCAAAGAACTGATAAAATGGAAGAAAACGAATTGCAATGACAGTCAATGATTTATTTTAGATTGTATTCCTTGTCAGCACAACCTTGTTCACATCTTGTGTCCCTTAAAAAGCTAAAGTTGAAAATAAAAGTTTAAATGTCTTAATTCATCATTACTGCAACAAAACCAATCGTCAAAACACCTAGGTGAAGAAACTGTGGTTAAGAGAAGAATGCCTATTTGGGGGTAGATTTGACACGTCCAGATGTGACATCGTGAAATTGATGAGTTCGCATTTTACTACTCTGTGGATGTTTATGTTTACTTTAGCTATTTTTACGATGTCTGTAAGTTTTGTCCATTGGCAGCATAGCTTGGGATGATTAAAATTGATTTGAGTACGGATCAATTAAAAACTCAAAATTTATGCAAGCAAAGACATAACTTAACGTTTAAACCATGTTTGACGAATCCAGATATCCAATATGCAAACTGCAATTTGTGAGAAAGAAACTGCGTGTTAAACCTCATTCTATGAGTATAAATCATTACTTTTTAACTGTCAAAACCGTGAACAATGGACATTTTCAATATGAAGGGAAATTAAATACAATGACAGTTAAGGATTTATTTCAAATTGAATTCCATACACATCTTTTGTTCCCTAGTTCGAAAGTCAAATTTGAAAATAAATTTCATGTCATGTCATTAAACCTGTTGATTCTAAATTAGTATCTTTCCAACAAAACCAAACGTTAAAACATCAATGTAGAGAAAATTGTGGTAAAGATAATTATCAATTATAAAAAGTAATGCATATTTTTGGCAATCTGACATTCCGTGGAAGAAATCCACACCTTCATTAGTCCAATGCATGACAAAATGATGGATCCAGATATCTAAATAATTTACACACCAATATGTGAGCAAGTGGTTTTATTTTAACCTTTTTAAGGTTGCTTTCATTCTTAGAGAATAAATCATTAAATTTTAACTGTCAAACGTGATGAACAATTGAAATGGGCAATATTGAATGAAAATCATTGCAAAGACAGTTACAAATTCATTTCGAATTTACTTAAATGTTACTGCTTCATTACATTTTTAAAACCTTTCCTTTATTCTTCGAAACCCCAATGTCAACAAACAAGTTCAAATGTCTCTTAGACCGTTGACTTTAAGTTACATTTCCTTGTCAAATCTAATACTTTGAACAGAAAGGTAACAAAATTGTTTTTGAGGGAATATTTTTTTAAAACGTAATTCAACTTTCTTCAGCCTGATATTCTAAAAATTTAGATCAGTTTTGAAAAGTGCAAACTAGATTAAATACCCCACAATGTTGCAATATGAGTGACGTATTGTTTGGAAAGTTTACTCTTGTCAATGTAAAGTACAATGTACTCATGTTTGCGAATTCATACTCCATACGTAGGTTAACCCAAATCCAAAAAAGGTAAAGAAAATAATTTGTTCGTATTTCCATAAGAAATGTTTGTTCTTGGTTTTTGCGAATTAATTTTAACCAATGTCATCTACCCACAGAAAGCAGACATTACTTCATATTGAAAATTGGCTTATTTTTATCTGTAATTGAGTTATTGTTGTAATTAGAAATATTCATTTGCTCTGGAATCCTTTTCTTCAAGACAAAGGGGATTAAGGTTGAAATGGGTTCTACTTAAGGGGTTTTCTTCTCACTAATATGCCTGCTAGCTTAAGGTATCGAGTATTTATATTTGTATGTGGTATTCCGTTATTTCAAACAGTCCAAAGGTCAACAATTAATAATTTATAACAGCACCATAGCCAAAATTACGATTTATAATCGAAATCTGTCAAGGAATCACAGAACAACAGTTCATCAGAAGAATATTGGATACTCATAATGATTAATTTGTTCTGTAGAAATATTATGCACATTATGACATGTGATGCGGTTAAAATTAGTATGACATAATCCTTGATAATACTTTATCAATCTAAATGACCTGAAAGGCATATCGACGAACAAATCTGGCGATTTCAATCATGTCAGGACAATGTAAATTATTCAGCAATTTCGCTGAAAAAATAAAGCTCCTGACATTGTGATGACAAAGCTGTATGACATTAATTTTTCATAAAAACATTATTGATCTTTAGGCTCTTTCAAACGTTTTGGAACGATTTTGTTCTGAAAATACTTGTAGAAGTTCATTGTTGAGAAGCCTTTAGTGTGCAAGAAGTAACTGAGGAATTTGACATCTATAACCTGTTTTGGAGTTTTATGAATGGAAATAGAGATGCAACAATCTGGAGTTTATCATTATTACGGTGCAGTAACCATGAGACCTTATTTCTTATTTTTGAAATATGTTTGCAAATTGCAAATAAACAAAAGGTTCTGAAGCTTTACTGATTCTATGCAAAAGTACTGTATTGTGAAATGGTTTCTTTCCAAGTGTCTTTCTTCATGTGCTATTGTTTAAGTTTTTAGTAGTTTTCCATTTATGTTTAAATGTATATGATATTTTGTTTTTAAATTCGCGCAGACCTGTCGTTTTAGAGTTCATTTTAACTTTTTTTAAACTTAACAGTATGCTTTTCCAGAAATGGTTATCAAGTTGATTCTGATAACAATAATGCTAGTCGACCTGTTAATTGATTACATACATCAGTCATCTGGGATGTTTCAATTCAATTCATCAAATGGTCAGGCCTACATTTAACCCTACTGAACCAGACAAATACACGTTCCTGGTATATCTTGTAAAGAAAACTCATTGAATTAAATAAAATGAGTACTTGCTTCTTCTATGTACACTCTCTCAAAACGAAACGCAACCACTATCTCAATATCTGACAACATCCCCTAAACCAAAATAGTGAGCGTAAATTATAGTTTTTTTTTGCATGTACTATAAATATGTTCTCTTATGTTAAGTACTAACTCCCAAACGCAGCCTTTGTCACGCACGCTGACATTTTATCAGATTTTGTTTGGGTATGTGTGAAAAAGTCATGTGCATAAGCTAAAATTAGGTTGCACGTGAAAATCAAGGAAAACATAGTTGATGTACAGGTCTATAAAAGCATGTGTAGTTTCGCAATTCAGTAATTTACTCCAAAAAACAAGGTCGAAAATGGCCCGGATGAGTACAGCAGATCGAAATATTGCTATTGGTTGCATTGTGTCTGGGCTAAGTTTTGGAACAGTTGCTCGTCATTTGTCCATACAACAACAATGCAACTGAAGACCGTCCAATGAGTGATAGACTAAGGATCCCCACACCGGGTCAGTATCGTTACATCCGGGTCACCCGCCTACGTAATCGGTAGGCCACACCAACTGTCACTGCAACACAGGTGCCTGATTTGAGGAGTGTGTCGGGCGAAGACCATCAGGAAACGTTTATATGAGGCCAATTTACGTGCACAAATACCGTTTGTCGTACCCGTCCTGAGACGCAAACATCGACGCCAGCCTTTCAGTCGGTGCACTAACGTGAGGATATGGCCCCACAGAACCTAGGGATGAGTCTGTTTCAGCGACGAGTCGCGTTTCCTACTTCACCTGTTTGACGGAAGGCAGCGTGTTTATAGACGAGGAAATGAACACTTCGCTCCGAACTGGGTTTGACAGGTGGACAGATTCGGAGGAGGAAGCGTCATGGATTTGGGGGAGCCATGTCTTAAAACCAACATCATTCCCAGGAATTTCTTCTACCTGATAATCGACCAACAGGGGGAGCTGTTTCAACAGGACAATGCTCGCCCTCACACATATCGCGCACAGTGAATTTTCTACGGAATTGCAATGTCCACATCTTGACATTGACGTCCAGATCACCGGACATCAACCTTGACGAACATCTATGGGACCATCTTCATCGTCGTATTGTTGCATGTACACCTCCATCGCAAACGTTTGATGCACTGGCCACAGAACTACAGGAGGAGTAGAGAGCAATACCCCAGAAAGGATTCGCCGTCTTATCCGTTCTGTTCCGAGGAGGTGCAAATGTTGCTCCCGGGGCTCATACGAGATACTTGATTCTTTCTATGAATATTGCACTACTTGGCAGCTTAACGTTAATGTATGCAAAACAAAGATCTTAGTCTTTGGTTCAGGCCCCCAAACTTAAATTTAAAGTTGGTGAAAAGAATCTCAGTTTAGTTGATAGTTACGTATATCTAGGTATCAAGTTGCATAGAAATAAAGGATGGTATTAGCCAACAAAACTATAGCTGAAAACGCCACAAAGGCTATGTATAGCTTGCTGAAAAAAGCAAGAAATTTAAATTTCCCTGTAGATTGTTTATTATCTGCATTTGATGTAATGATAACGCCTATTCTAACTTATGGATCGGAAGTATGGGGATTTGAGAAACTTCAATTAATAGAAAGTATTCATTTAAAAATTTTGAAACTCGCATCTGGAAAATCTACCCCACATTTCATGGTTTACGGCGAATTTGGGAGAATACCAATTTATGTAAAAAATATACCAGCGTATGTTATCCTTTTGGCACAAACTTACATGTACATTATCCAACGTGTTATATCATTACAGTTTGAATAAATATAACGAAAACTTTAATTCGGACCCATGGATTCACTTTGTCAAAAGTTTATTAGATAGAATTGGATTATCACATGTATTTGTAAACCCCTCGGTATGTTCCACGTCTTTTCTAGTTTTGAAAGCTGAACAAATTCTCAGAGATCAATTCACCCAAAATTGGAGAGAAAGTATCAGATCAAGTCCAAAGGAAATGTATTATCAACACTATAAACAACCATTAGTTTTCAAAAAATATGTACTTTCTCCAAAACATATTTATGTTCCAATTTTGAAACTGCAAGATGGCAGAACATACCGAGGGATGAAAGATATTGTAAACTTTGTAACCTAAGTGTAATCGGTGACGAATTACACTTTATGTTAAACTGTCCAATGCTAATTTTAAATCGCGAACGATATCTACCCACAAACAGATGTTTTAATAACAATATATCTAGATTAGTATACGTCCTGTCGCCAACAAACATCAAACATAAGAAATACTCGTCAAGTTTTATCATACAGCTTCAAAATATGCTAACACATATTTAGTTAGTATCTGTATTTTGTCTGTTTTATATTCACATATTCTTGTATTTCAATGAACCATTAATTGTAATCATTGTCTGTCTACAGACGCATGCCTGTAAATTGTAAATTATATATGTGTATATGCTCTTGTACCACCGAAGGTGGTTTATGAGTAATAAAACAGTTGAAACAAATAAAAACTCTCCCTAGTTTCAATCGAGTGTTTGCTTGAGACCAATAAGATTGACCTTATACCAAAGAGACATAAGTTTCACATGTCAAATGTCAATATCTTATCTTTAATAATACAATTAAAACTTGATAAAACACTTTCCAAGTTCAGGGATTGCGTTTCTTTGTTGAGAGTGTGTAGTATTAGTCAATGTAAATTATATCAATATTATATAAAGATATATTCAAAACGCATTGTCATTCTTTAATTGAATGACTTTCCTCATTGCATAATTTGAAAAATAATTAATACTTCTTATACATGTATGTCGTACTGAAAAGTATATGTGGTAGGTCATTATGATAGTTGATATCAACAAGAAGCAATTATTTCGGATAATGATTTGTATAGACAAAATGTGTAAATACGATGTGAACACTGATTTCCAATGAGGATATTAGGATATTAAGAGACACATTACAAAAATCTATTCCACATATCATCAAATTGATTTATTTATCTTCAAAGGAATTGCAATGAAGTGATAGACATTAATATTCTTGAATATACAATTGTGGGGATTAACCTAGGAAATGGAAAAGATACGAATTCATCCTGCAGTTGGGACTGAAGTAATCTTTGAGAACTATCTCAGGGGATATATATTTGTGAGTTATATGTCTGGACAGTCAGTACCACATTTATATACGGCTCAACAATATACGACTTCAGTAGCATGATGTATACAGTTCTTCTCTCAATGCTGTATCTTTCCTAGTCTCAGTTAAGCAAATATTTCAGATAAAGGAAATCGAAGGTATTGAATGTTTAATATTAATGATTATACATTTAGAAGAATCTTGCTACAGTTGAGAAACAGTAGTAGAGCATTATTGAAATGGATGGAAATGTATTATACATATGTTTAAAAACACATAAGCATTTTACTTAATCCATAATTCTAAGTAAAAGTTAAAATATAATAAGTAATTTAGTTTGATTAATTACTCGTGAGCAAGTTATACACTATTATGGAACAAAGATATATCTGTATTACATCACATTGTATTACCTTGACATTACAAAACTAATCTGAAGTGTGTCTAACCAATCTAATTCAACTCTTTTGGAAGCAAGTTCAGCTTGGAAGATATGTATGTACCTATTATGCACCTGAGTGTTATTTTCATTTAAACCGTTTGCATTTTGAATCGTCATAAGTGTCTTAGCTTCATTAGAGTAGCACTGTTCCTTGTTTCCAGGGAATTCCATTGACATTGTTCACATCAATGAAGAATGGGATTCTTCAGCAAACTCTCAGAATTCCTGCTTCATCCATAGAGCAAATTTCTTGCACTTAAAGAGTTCAACTTGGGAAATGGAAACATTATGTGCAACCATCTGCGACATGAGTCCCTTTTTGGAGGAAATTTGCAATCACTGGTGAAAATGTTACAGACTGAATTGATATCTGAAGAACTTTTTTGTTGCAGATATTTTGCAATTGTACAATTTTGTTTTTAAAAAGTCGGAATCACTACAAATCACCTATTCATACCAACGATGGTATATATAATAAACCTATGATACATGGATTACTACGGTCAATGCCTTTGATATAATATGCTATTTGAACAAACTTAATTAAAATAAAATATACTTTTTTCTAAATTTAACACTTATCTTTGCCATGGTTTAAGGAATGTACTATGGCAAAGATAACAAGTCCGTGCTTGTCATATCAAGATCATTTTATATGACAGCCGTTCAAACATTACTTGGTTCAAATGAAACATTTTTGAAGAGAATTTGTAAGCCTGTTATTGTAACGAACTAATGTAATGTTCTGCTAGAGTGAATTTGTATCAGTAATCCATAATGAACGTTGCTGCTCACGATATATTCAAGACCGATTGACAGGTGTCATTAACTTTAACAAACTGTCTAATCTAAGTAGCACGCAATTGTCATCGGGCGTGGATCAATTAGAACTTTTCCCTAAATCCATGCTATCTACTATGCTTGAGCAAATCAATATGCCATCAAAGTTTGATATTATTTTAAAAATACAATACCATTATATGAAGTAGAGGCAAATCTATTCCAAACTACATAAATACCAAACAAAATTTGAACTTCTTTAATATTATCTTGAGTTGTTTTAACTGAAACATATATTGCTTGAAATAATTCTTTGAAATTATGATCATGTGGCTCCATATAGTGAACAGGAGCCGTTTTATCTGAACATGATACCTGTCATGATATTGGTCATTCTTTGAATACCTTGTCTGAACTATTTCTGTAACCCTGGAAATAAGGTGAATCCGATTACAAATCGGACAATAAGAGGCTTCTATTTCTCTATATATTCTTCCCAGTCTTATTAGTGTCCTGATTTCAGCATATGAACTTGCAATAATGCAACAAATCTTCACAATTTGCAAGACACGCACATTACCGAGGGCGACACGACATGGGCTTTTCAGAATGAATCCAATCGTTAAACGCTGTGTTGAATTATACATCGCGCCTTGGTGGTCAGTAATTAACTTGACCTGACGTGTCTAACTGGACACTAAGGTCACTTTATATTGAGAGGGATTAGCAGTTGGTGCGTGGGTGACCACTGAGGTTACGATTTCCTGATGGTTTAGAATAAGTTTAGAAAATATTGGGTTCTTCTTAGTAGAATATGCTGATTGCACATTTTAGCATTGTTAGTAAATGTGTATCTCCATCTTCTCAAGCAAGTAGGTCGATACCTTAGTATAACATTCAATATCCAGGTTTACTTCAAATTTGTACAGACGTTTCTCTTTGATTGATCTGGTACTTGCAAGGAATAAATGTCTTTATTGACGAAATGTGTGACAGATAATACGGACAGGTAAATTGTTTTGCGGAATAATTCAAAATGCTTACAAATAAAATGTTGTTGTTTATTGTTGAAAGTGGAATGTAAGACGGAGGGTGAAACCCTAGATTATCTATTGGATGAGCAAGTGTGCCATATATATGAACTTAACCAATCAAGTGTGAGTGTTTGCAGTTCCTCAAAAACAAAACATTTATAATACATACTTGTTGAAGATATAACAGTTCAATTGTTCTGCAATGTTACCATATATTGTATAATAACAGTGCATGGTGTCGAAGCTAAGTTGCCGAACGTGAACAAGTAAAGCGTGTATTTACTGTAATGCATCAGGACTACATGTAGCGGATCAATACTCAATACACTGTAAATTAAGGTTTCATTTTTATTTTGGTGTGATTGGTTATACATACTATTTAATTCTCTTGTTTTAATCAAATGAATATCATGAAATTAATCTTTGTATTTAATTTGATAATGATAATTTCACTTTTGACAGATCTCTGTCTTTAAAACGTTTGCTATCAGAAACTCTCCCATGATCTTGTAATTAAGCAGATAAGAAACCAGAATGCAAAATGATTAATTAAACATGTATGTCCTTTGTGTCTTGATACTTGTGCTTACAAGAAATTGATTACTCCTTCTAAGACAGTATTGTCTTCTCTATCCATCATGCATAAGAGACACGTTCATGTAATTAACAAATGTTCTGGTTAACTGTCTGCAATATGCTGAGTATCACTTTGTTCATAACGTTATATAAACATATACTTTTGATATGAATCTTCATCCTAAAAGCGTAAGAAACACACTGATAACAATGGAACATGGAGAATACAGAAAAATAATGCAAGTATTCAGTTTAAGCAAACCATAAATAAACAGTCTGTAGAAAAGTTGGTGCTGGAGACTTTCTGACATACTATTGCTTTTGACAAATTCCCTCAATAAATATTTATATAATGTGTGTAAATATAATTTGTGGGAGAATACACAACATGGTCATCATCAAACCCTTAAAGTCTGGAAAGTTTTCGTTTTGTTATTTTTGTTAACAAGACTATGTTATTATGACAAATCCTATACTTTATAACTACATTATCAATTCCACATTTTGACATTTATATTTGATGTACTATCCTTTACCTTCGACTTTACTTGGAAAAAAATGTCTCCTTTACTGTGTTAATCCTTGCATCTACACATGTCCAGCGCGTTTTTTGAGAGAATGCATGCCAGGCTATAAATGTACATCAAAAGAGTAAAAGATCAAAAGGGAAAACTTTTTCAATTCTTTGAGTGACATCTAGTCAAACCTTTCTAAAATTTTAAAACTGAGTGTGTCATTTTTCGTCCAGATGTAGTTCTGTTGTGAATGTCATAGTTCATGCAATGTTTAAATGAATGCTCTAATCACTCGTCTTTACGCTTCTTATAGACTCAGATGATCAGAACAAGGAAGACACGTTTCACGGAAAACACATTCTACAAGGAAACGTTAATGTTTGAACTCGTAAAAGTTCTCTGCCTCTGTCTACCACATGAGTTAACAAGGGGTTAATTACACACTGTAACACTGATCACCATCACACATACTTCTCCACGAGGCAACTATTGTAAGAGTGATACAGTCAGCTCCATCCCCAAATATGATTACCAATATTAGAATTTACACTGCACTTTCACACACCTATCTTGTTCTGAGGGAGGATTAATGTATTTGTTAAATAAATTAGTCTCACATTGTGTGAACAGGCATGCTGACTGGCTAGATGATTCAAATGGTTTCCATGTTCTTCTGTTTACATTATAAAATCTTAGAATCCTAAATCTTGGTTTCTTAATCAAAAGAGTACATAATTGAATGTCACAATGAATATCATGATTTACAAAAAAATGGTATATGAATGTACTTGAAACGCGTTGTTACAGTGCAATATAATCATTGAAAAATGTCGCAAAATGTGATAACAAGTTTACACTAGTTGTATGTGTGTTATAGTAAATACATGTCATACAAATCAACATCACTTCAAGTAAATTTAACATATATGTAGGAGCATCTGTTGATATTGATATTTCCCCATTTTAATTAACCGATTCCTGCTCCTGTCAATGTCATTAGTTTCTCACCTCATTAAAGTACCTTCAGTATTTTTTTAATATATTGACATTTTAATTAAGCTGAACACTAAAAATCATTAGAAATAAATATATCTCAATAAAGTATTTATCTAAATAATCTGGTCCATGTGTCGGGATATGTGTTTTGTGAAAAAGTTGATTGAGAGATATCATCAGTCGATAAGTAGGAAACATACCCAAAATTGGAGAAGCACATGTACACCTGTGCGTGAGATTTTTTTTTTCAAAAGCAGGTTTTGAATTAGTTTCAACGTATTGAAACTATATATTACAACCTCCTTCCAGAATCAGAAATTAAGATGATCTAGCCCTCGTTTGAGACATAAACACTTTGTTTAGTATTGATTTAACGCATAATAACAGAGAAAGGGGCAAACTCAAGGAATAAATACCAGGTTGGAGCCGCATGTTTTGTTCAATGTTGACAATTACACAACTGAGCTGCCAAAGCAGAAAACGAACTTTCCTGAATCAAATAGGAAATCATACATTGTTTGTTCGGTTCTCCGTGTTGATATGTTTACCAATATATCCCTGATTCGAATTGGGCTGTAATCCAGCTTTAATACGAGAAGTTTAGATGCCAGTGAAATACTCTTGAAGCTGTGTTAAAACTCTCACCTATAACTTCAAATGTTAACTAATAACTCTAATGTTTCAAGTTATAAGCATAGTGTATCACCCGTGTATCATCTATCAAACAGTTGGGCGAGGTTAAGGTTTTCTGAAAAAACTTACATCTACTAGTAGATGTAGATGTTCAGTGTTAGACAAGGCAAAGTGAGCATGACTCACGTGGCCGCCATCTGTTATCCGTTCTTTTGAGCTTATAATTGTTATTGTCACGAAGTTCAAATACATATTCGTGTATTTGTGAACAATATTTTTTCTGAATTGATTTTGGATGACAATCATCACTGGTGTCAACAGAAGTTTCACATACACATTTTCATTCCCAACGGTGTAATGTTTACGTGACAATGTGTCACCCGGGGAGCATTAGACATGGAGATGTAATTGTGACTTAAATAACAGAATCAAAGCCCATTACTCAATCATAAATGATTGTTTCAGGAAGTTTTGAGAAGTCGATCAAGAGTATTAACCAAAGTGTCAACATAAACAATTTCATTTGCCTAGATGTAATAGCCTTCGTCCCCAATGGAGCATCATATTTGCTAATCACACACAGTTCTATTACAAAGGATACTAAAGCAGTGAAAACTAATTTCGGATTGCTTACTAGCTTGATAAAGAGTATAGCAAGGACGATCAGCAGCCACATTGTTTTCCTCTGGTGTACTAGTTTCTGTGAAAAGTGTCTCCAATAAATCGTCACAGGAATATCTCCAGGAGTCTAACTTCAGATTGGGGGTATAAATGCACGAATGTACAAATGTTAGAGTAATGTTTCATCTCTTTCAACATCTTCCAACAATTATATTAAAAACATTATTAATATTAAAGAACGTAGGAACCTTTGTAACATCCGTGACATGACACATGATGAAAGTGTATCTACATTGAGTGACATGTATATATTGAATGTAACAGGCTCATCATTTATCAATAGGATGATTTCTATTATCCAATAATATATCCCAATTTCCTTCTGATTCTTGTTTGAAAACAGAAACACAATTCATATTCATAACATTTATAAGAACAAGTACATTCCCAGTACCACAGAATTGCCATTTGTATTATTATATGTTAAATCGTTGTCTAGTTCCTAAAAACAAAGTTAGCCGAGGGATCTGAGTACCAATGATCTTTCAAGAAGTTTGCTCCTGCCTTGATTCATATGCATAAAACAGTTGAATAAACTGGCAGAGATGGTAAGAAGCGTTGTCTACGAGTAAAGGTTCAAAAGTATTTCTTTCATAATGGTATGTCGGAACGCTAAGCAAGTGATTTGAAACCTCAGGACGTTAGGAATTTAGTTTGATGCCTTTTTCTTTTATTCAGCCTCTAACATTTGGATAATGAGGATTCTTCTTAAAGTTCCATTTAAATTATTTAACGTTAAGACCTTTGCAATATGCAAACACATGAGTGACATCGTGAACCTTATAGATACTCAACAGTCATTGTCTTTGAAGATAATGAACACTTTCCAAATATTACATGACATCAAAAGTAAAGATTGTCCTCAGCACGTGCATACTTCTCTGACAAATAAGTGTCAAGGTAAGTTGTTGTTACAGGTAACTGGGATATAGTCATGGTAAGCAGGTATTATTACACATTGTGAATACAATAATTAATGAGGAAACTATTTTCCCCTCTGTCGTTAATATAATATGGATCTTATTAATTAAAAGTTAAACAAATTCTCTGAACTGCTGGTCAGAAATATATAAAACCTTTATAATGAACACATTTTGTGTCTGTAATTTAACATATACCTTAGATAAAGAGTCCGAACACAATTTTAATACCAAGCTATGTAAACACCAAAGAAAAAAGTTCAATCCAAACCCTATTAACACTGTCTCTCGGTCAAGTCCGAATTGTTCCAGGTGTGATTTTTAAAGACAATATTCATGCAGACTGCCTGTGCATGTACATGTATGTACAAAGAAACAAAAGCGAATTTATATCAAATTCTTTTTGGAAGGAAATTCATCTGACGAAACAAACGTGTGTCAATACATTTGTCATTTATACATACTCATCACGTAAATAACATTTATAAGATAAATAGTTGCGTTTGTACAATTTGCGGGATTCATTGTTATTCAACATCCGCAAATTTACTTTAGTTCAAATTTGAGGGTGTTAGATAAAAAGAAAACCGCAAATTTTACAAACGCAACTATGTATCGCTTTTGTAACATGACCGCTAGTTATACGTTTGAAGCGAACTCCCTTTTTGCGTACCTATCTCTGAGTGGAAAGGACTTTGCGACTGTGTGGTCAGGTCAAAACAAATGTGAATACTCAACATAATATGTACATTAGCAAAAATTTACACTTACCCCGAACAGTGTCACTCAACTATGGTCACTTACAATGTTCATGTATCCTTTTAGATTGCTGTAAACATGTATTTGCGGCATCAACAAACACAGTAAAAACCCCAAGAACAAACATCTTAAACTAAAGCTAGACCATTGTGACAATGACGTCAAAAGGGTAGATCACTATGAAGTCATGACATGGCAAAGACAATCGAAAAGGAACAGACGCATGGAAGAAGGCGTCGAATTTGGACAAATTGAAGCAGCTGAACACATTTTAGTTACCATGAAACTAATTTATATTGAGAGTAATTCGTGATCTGTATGGGTATACACAAGTAAGAAATTGACAATGACACCTATCAAATGTGAGTTAGGCACACATAGAGAAATTATATGTTGAGTCGGGCCGAATCTTGTGAACATAATGTATCAGTTAGCCGTTAGTCGCCCTAGCCAATTTGCTAGTTCATTGTCATTCAACACAGGGAAATTAACCAATCAGAATCAAGGACACACCGAAGTCATGTTACAATTATCAATAATGCATAATGAGCACTTAAGTTTACACATTTGTTTAGGCACTTATATGAAAGCTCATAAAACACAGAGAAGAGGCTACATCGTGAAATTGAAATATTTACACTTGATCTCTCTGTTGATCTTTTGTGTTTACTTTGACTACATTTACAGTTTCTGTCCTTATTTTAAATGACAATGTCACAGAGGTGATTGTGAACCTCTCGGAACCTCTGGGTGGGAGTCCTGCGCTCTACCAGTTGAGCTAAAAGGATATCTAACCGAAGCCAGTAGAAACACTTTCATCTCAACCTGCCACATACAAAGTGACTCGTTCTCAAGTGAAGCTTTAGCAAGTTATCAAGCACCCCAGTTTGACATACTCAGGGTGTAGTAAGCACGAGGGAGTTGTCTCGCCCCTATGTTGGGCGCCATATATCACAGAAGTGATTCGGATATCCCTCTAGCCGAAGCCAGTAGGAAGACTTCATCTCACCCTGCCACAACAACATAGCTTGTGATTATTAAAACAAATTTCCACCATGGAGCAATTAAAAACTGAAAATTATTTCAGGCAAATTATACAACTCACTTTTTGACATAATGATGAATCCAGACATTTAATATGCACACTGCAATTTGTTAGAAAGAAGCTTTATGTTAAACCTCATTTTAAGAGTATTAATCATTAATTTTTAACTGTCAAACTCCTGAACCAATGAAACTGACAATATGGAAGAAAACGAATTGTATTGACAGTCAAGGATTTATTTTAGATTGAATTCCTTGTCATCAAAACATTGTTCACATCTTATGTACCTTCGAAAGCCACATTTGAAAAATAATGTTTTTAAATGTCTTCATTTAGCCCATTGATCATAATTCATTATTACCTCAACTAAACAAATCGTTTAAACACCAAGGAAAAGAAACATATGATTAAGAGAATCATCAATTATAAAAAGTGATGCATTTTTTTGCAATCTGAGATTTGTGGAAGAAACTTTATATTTTGATTGGAAAAGTCACCAATTCTTAAATTGTCGAGAACAATTTTGTAGCGGTTGGATTCCCGGTAGAAACAACAATCATTTGTGAGTTTCATACTGTGCTCTGTCCACATTAGACACAGTTGGGTACATATTAGTATCAGATTATCTTGTAATAAAACAAATAATTTTTGAATTTGAAATTGTTAACTGAAATCCAGTTTTTTTAAAGTAAAAATATCGTGGTTACGAGAATCATCAATTTGAATAATTAATGCAACTTTCTTCAGCCTGATATTGTGTCAACTTGATTTGGAATTCTGAACTTAGTTGAATTGTTCATATGTCTTTTTCAATTTGAAAACGTTTTGAACAGTTTAATTAAACTAATTAAATATCCCAAAATGTTTCAGAAATATTCAAAACATTCCAGCTTAGATCTAGACCAAAAGTTTTCTGTACCTAAAAGTTCAGTTCCTGTGATGAAAACAAATATGACTCCAACAAAAACTTCAATTTATAATCCCCATCTACCAAGGAGTCTCAAAACGACATTTCATTTTCTTCTACTGTTCAGAAAAAAAACATTGGATACTCATAATGATTAATTAGTTCTTATTATTAATTATTATACCCGCCATGACATGCAATGCAGTTTGGCTTGACAGGAACTTGGAATTATTTTATTGATCTTAATGACAAGTAAGGCTTATTGGTAGAACGAACAAAACCTCCTAGGCCTGGTTCAATCATGTCAAACATGTAAATGATTCAACAATAACTTTCGGAAGAGTTTATACTGATAAATACATGTAGAAGTTCATTGTAGAGAAACCTTTCCAGTTCATTCTAAGAAATTTGTGCGGAATTAGATATCAATACCGAGGTTTGGAGTTGTATGAATGAAAAATTAGATGGAACAATTTATAATAGTTTTATAGTTATAACCTTTTTTAAAATAGGTTTCAAGATGTACAAGAGTAAATCATGTTAAAACAACAACACTACAAACAAATAAAAACAAATTGCAAAGATTCAGAAGTTATTCTGATTCTATAAAAGATTACTGTATTGTAAAAAGGTTTCTGCCCAAGCGTTTCTCATTAATTTCATCGATTTCAAAATCTTCAACAAAGTTTCTAGTGTGTTTCCATTTCTGTTTTAATGTATACGTAGTCGCGCATGTCTCTCGTTTTAAATTACATTTAACATCTTACCATTATGCTTTACCAGAAATTGTTATCTAGTTGTGGTTGATAACAGTAATGTAGGTCGACCTTTGTCAATTACATACATCAGTCGCCAGGGATGTTTCAATTCAATTCATCGGATGGTCAAGCCTACGCTTAACCTTATTGAACCAGACAATTACACGTTCTCTGGAATATCTTGTGAACAAATCTCATTGAGTTAAATATAATAAGGATTTGTTTCTATGTGGTATTAGTCAATGTAAACTGTTATGTCAAACTATTATTGTTCTATGTCATTTCTCTTCAAAGGAATTGCAATGTAACAATGGGCATGCATATATTCCCGAATGTACAATTGTAAAAGTCAAAGATCGTAGGGTTTAACCAAGCGAGTTAAAGATACACATTCAATCTGCAGTTGGCAATATACATTGCTTGGTAAGTCAATTTGTTTAGCTAAAGATCTTCCCTGACATTCAAAACTTTCGCTCACAGAATTTAAATTCTTCAACATTTATTGTTTTTTTACGATTTGATTGCTTTAGAGATATGTTGTTGTGCTGAACTTTCTTATGATCATACCAAGTTCCAGTAAGTTACCTAGATATTGTTCTGATATTTTGGATGAAAAAAGGAAGACATGAGTCTTGCTTCTTTGGACTCCATGTCTTTCCTACTCGGTAAAATATCAATTTACATACAAATTATGTCTTTTAAGCACTTGGGACTGAAGTTATCTTTGAGAACTATCTCAGGGGATATATATTTGTGAGTTATATGTCTGGACATTCAGTACCACATTTATATACGACTCAACAATATACGACTTCAGTTGAGCAAACATTTCAGATAAAGGAAATTGAAGAAGGGATTGTTTTTTTTATTTGAATGATTATACGTTTATAAGAAATTCTTTATAAGAAATATTTTCCTGAATTCATATTTCTAAGTAAGAAGTTAGAAATAATAACTGGTTTACTTTGATTAATTACCCGTGAACAATTCATACAGTTGGCAGAACAAACATATATCCGTATTACATCACATTTTATAACTTTGACTCTTAAGTAAGCGATGAATATAAATCACCTTATATGACCAACCGATAGTTGTTCTTCCATCAAGCACTCTCAGATTGATAGGTTTTCAATAATAATGTCATGATAGGCCATCAAATTTACACTTGAATTGATCAAAACTGCCGTGACGTCAGGCTTTTACTTTTATGTATGTAATTTTAAAAAATACGTTAAAGTAATGAAAAATGTTCGGTGACCCCCTATTATAATTTCTGAATTCGTTTGTTTATTCAACTGCGCACATCATATTTCAATTTTAGAAATATCTGTGAGTCGGTGAAAAATCCTGTTGATTATGCGAAAAACGATTATAAACTTGCCGTTTAACAGTGTCATTAATTTTCAAAATATACGCTTGCTATGTAATCGCCTTTGTGATTAAATTGTATCTGAAAGGATTCGTAGTATAATCGTTGAAAGCGTGCATAATTCAAGTAGTTGAAATCGGTCAAAATCACTCAATTTGGTGACAGGGGTATTACTATTAATGGCCGTAACTCTTTAAAACATTCAGTGACGCCAACATTTTCTTTCATTTTTGGATAACAAACATAATAAACTTGCTATTTTGAAAAAAATAAGGGAATTCTAAAATAGTTAATCTCCCTATAAAACGTTCATTGACATTTGAATCATGGATGTGAACTGATAACATGTGTTGAACAATAATGATAGTTCATGTCATATTTGTAAGTTTTAGTACAGCAGCACTGACTCAAGAGGTTCCTTGTTTCCAGGGAATTATTAAATATTCATGACTACCGGAGAAGTGATCATTGGGGGTCAATCGAAGGACCCAACCTGTCAAAAAAGATCTACATAGTAATTCACATACGAAGTCGTAAATGACAACCGGATATACTTGGTCTGATGTACATTTAGCTTGGAGGTTCTGAAACGATGATTTCCTTGAATTACTGTCTTGTTCTCAGAACAGATTTTATGGAATGAATAATATTTCAACTGGTTTCAATAATAACTCAGTGGCTAGATATAAGTATAGTTTGTATATTTGTATACCTCTACAAATCAGTGTATCTTTACATGAGGCATGGTGAATAACCATATCACTGACTGATACTCTGTGCTATTTTTAACTTTAAAGGCAGAGAGGAGCAAAGCTATCCAGAACTTTGTGATGCTAACCAGTTGTATCAAAACAACATCCTAACCTGTATATGAACTGTTTATTTTCAATTCATGCATTGACAGAAAATATTGCATAGAGGTATTCTATGGAATTCTAAGTATAGTTTGTCCATTTTTGTATCTCTAAGAAAGCTATGTCATCATTACATGTAGCATTAATTATCAAACTAGTAGAGCAAATCTATCCAGAATTGCGTGGTGAAAATATTCAGAGCAAGTGAACGTGAATACAAATAGGTATATTGTACTACATGGTGATTTAAATATCATTGATAGACAATTTAAAAGAAGAAAAAAGAAGTCAAATCCATTATGCATTAGGATTACGGCGTGCAGGAAAATATTCAGTCCATGGGAACTTGCAAATCAGATGAAAGCGGTAAAGATCTGTCTGATGTAACAGCATATCATTGATAGACACGGATGACATGTCTAATGATAAGCTTTTCAATCAGAATATCCATTTCATCCATTACGCATTTGGTTATGTCTTTGAATACAATTATGTGTGTGTGTCAAATTACATGCATGATGTTTTCATTCATCAATAATTCCATATTTAAAAGATTGAGAATAAAGAATCTCTACCCATTTAAAATTCAAACTAGTTCAGATGAGCAACAAATCGAGTAATGGATGACCACATTATCTGAAAAATATGTGTAAAATATATACTCTTCAAAAGAGTATGCTAATGTTTAAAAAATTCACAGAAACACACTGAAACCTCATAAAGCATTTGGAGAAAAAATGTACCAATCTACCAAAATGCAACGGACTGTAAATACGTGCATCACACAATACTATATCTATATATGATCCGTTGCTCAAGGGGTATAACATTAATTAATTTAATTAATTAAATTTCTGTTCATACAGACCTAATGACGGCAGTAGACACAATTGACACATAATGCCAAGACTGTATACAGCTCAACGCACGTCATTGACAGATTGTAAGATGTAGCAAGGATGTGTCAAGGAGACCAGGAGTGACAACTGCAGCACAAAATCGATACACCAGACTGTGCCATCTACGCTGCAACACTACGACAGCGACGTCTACACGTGTGTAGATCCCTGGGCTACGCAGACTTAGAGATAAAAAAAGGATATGACACATTAGAGAAGGCCAGGCCGAACTTCCCTCACCCCTGTGAAATTGTATACGTGTGTCTGGGTTTCTCAAAACAATGATTTTATATAAGATATATCCAATTTTGAGTCAGTGTCCTGTTCCTTTACTTTTTAAGATTATGTTTTCAGCCCACCTTCCACCTGATGAAGGAGTAGGCATATAATCCAAAACGCAATGTATCTTCACAATAAAGAAGTTGCAACCAGAAAATTAAGTTAGAATATGTCTGTATAGATTACTCGTGTGTATGTATTTAATATAATTTGTAGCATCGTTTAATATTGTACATCACTGATTGGCTACTGGCAGTATTGGGGAGTTCAACAGTATGAATATCGGTATAAATGGTTTTTCAGTTACCAGGGAAAAATTGTCTGTTGAATCATGCGAAAGAACAGGAGGATCTTATTCTCGGTGTTAAAAAATGGGAGGCATGTCTTCTGTGCTTCGAATCAATCTCAACATTATAAGAACACAAGAACTCTTAAACTGATGTTGCACAGACAAAGCCATGTGCACTTGATGTATAACAAGGTTTTTATGTATTTGAATAACAAAGACAGTTTAGGGTATATGTGCCTAAGCATCAGTACCGTACCACTGACTCAAGACATTCCTTGTCTCCAGGGAATCACTTCATTATTCATGATTACTTGAGAAGGAATCATGAGGGGTCATTTGAAGGACCCAAACTGTCAAAAGAGACTTGGTACTAATCCACATATAAAGCATTGTATAAATACTTGGATTGACCATGAAGTCTTTGCGATCTACATTGTGTGTTTACTTAATGAAATTATGAACGTGTTTGTGAAATAAGTGTTTTTGCAGCACTTTCCTTGTCAGGTAATCAACCGCGCAGTCAAATTCAATCAGATACAAAACACCATGTTTTCATTAGCTGTCAAAATGTCCAATAACATGTGATTATCAGATTCATATTTTGAAATTTTCGTAACGAAATAACTCTTTTTCAATATTTTGAGCGATTTTCGGCATCTTGTATGGTGATATCAGTAAATTCTTCTTCAGAGTATGTTTTATATTCAATTTATACCACCAACTTCTTTCATCATTGCATGAATTGCATCATGTCGGGGAAAAGGATTTCACTGAACGATCCTAATATTACGAACTCTCAAGTCAGAAAAACCAATTCTATTGATGGGTTGCGGCACAAATATCAAATAATCAATATCTATCAATATATAATCAAAATTATTAGTTGTTATGCTGCATGGTGCTGCAACTTAAAATCAGAGACAAGTCATACCTCGTATTCATCACGACAACGGCATTCAAAATCTTTGGTCCATGTGCAAAATCAGCTGAAAAATGGATATGACCTCCAAAACGATTTCCAAGATTACCATAGCCTAGCTAGTAGACTGTTGAAAAAACTATTTATGTTTTTATAATGTATTTAATTACGTAATGTAATGGAAACATTTTTAAAATTAAATACATTATGTAACATGTAGTTAATTAATTCCATTTCATAAAAAAAAGATGTTTAAATACAAAATGTAAAATGGAAGTAATTATGAAATAAAATGGCTGTATCCAATGTCAAAACATTTAAAAACAACATTTCTACCTACATGTAGTTTATAACAAGGTTATACCCAAGAATAGGAGATTTTATCTTTCCTTACAGTAGAGTACTCGTTTGTGATTGGCTAACGGTCGTTACGTTTTTCTTATGTACCCTGTCCAACGATGTACAAATTTCATGTACCCCGTTGTCATAGTAACAGCTCCGAGCTAAGAGTAGGCGTCGCATTATGGTCAGATGACGTTTTAAGATGATGCACGCGGTGTACGGAGTTTTGAACAATTCGATCAGCTGTTCACGAGTCTTTTAATTACAAACTTAGTTTCGCCTTATTTGCAGCTTGGTTTGGAAACACATCTTATTATGCATTGCTTGCACACTCAATTAAACTAACATTAACTCATTTTAAGGAATTTAAAAGCTTGCAGTAATACGTTATAAAACTTCTAACTTTTCAGTCGAGACAGATGACGCCATTTTGTTTACGTTTAGGGTCAAGGTCATTCAAGCTATATCAGCTGATCAGTCACTCGCAGTCAAAACGCAAAAACTATAATAATACTAATGTTATTGACATGACGGAAAGATACCCTGGTACAAAGATGGTACATGAGACCGTATACCCTAGTGAGAATCATACAACTTATAGTGTAATTTGGGAATGTTTGTGAATGGTTTGCAAATTGTTTAAAGAACAATTACGTGTACACTTGTACGAAACGTTCATAACTGTTTTTTATCTGTTCATGATGAAATTATCAACGAATTATCTACGAATTATCTACGAATTATAAGAAATGAATGAGACAAGTTACGAATACACTGCAGATTTCGACGAATAGGATGCCATATCACATTTATCTATGAATAGTTAATCATTGCTCCTGACAAGTCGGTGATTAATCCGTGCTTGTTGTGACCTTTTTATGTAACATTTGTGATTATTGTGATTCGTAGATTATTTGTGAGTAATACATCAAATTATCAACCACAATTTCAAGGAACTGTTGAACAAAGAAGTTGTTGTCGACTACAATATTTTATTAAGAAAGGTTTATGAAGCATCTACGATACTGAAATTGTAGATAATTCGTAAAATTCGTTTTTCACGAATGTTATACGAATTGGAAGAATGTTGCCAAATGAACTAAGAACCATTTACGGATATCAATAATTAATCACGATTTGTCTACGGATATTCACGAATGTTCAAAATTCCCCTTTCTTGTCGATTTGGGATAACTCCGGTTGTAGTGAAATAAGGCCTTAAGAGTGAACAAATAATATCCCATCAAATGTAATAAATAAATATATGTAATAAATGTAATAAAATATAATAAATGTCAAACGTCAGCCAATACCATTCCACCAACGCAGCGGGTACCGAATATGTTCCAAGTAATAGTCAAGTAAATCCAGTGAATCAAATTAAAGATGAACAGAAACACTAGTACTGTGGTATAGCAGTATCGATGGTCAAGGCAAGCTGTTGCTTGATGGATGATCTTCATTCAATCTGTTGCAAATCAATTACATGCCCTTTTCAAGGATCTCACATCTAATCACATCTATCAAGTTCTCCTATAGCTTTCCATCAACAACATTATCAGGTAGAGGCTACTCCTCCCGATCATGAACTGTTTTGACAGACATATTTCTGCTCAAATCTCAAATACCTTGTCATATTTCTAAAACCCGCTTATAATGTTCTCTGATCTGCAGTGTCATTGATGGTGGTTTATGGCCAGAATGATTACTATGGTTATGTATTGTTCTAAACTGTTCTTCCTCCTTAAAAACGTTTATTCTTGAGTCAATCGATTTCATTGAAAAGACATGGCCCAGGGACATTTCCTCTCTTTGAATAAAGCACCTGACATTGATACATCGGGACTGGGCTATAATTGACAACAGATGTAGCTGTGTGACCATCTAAAATGTCACTATAAGAAGTCGTTGGATTTGGTCTGACCTCTCAGTGAGGAAGAGGACTGTAAACAAGCATTATGGTCATCTACTGCAAATCGTGAAACATACAATTTCATATTAATTTCTCCATTTTAATTTTTCATTTATTATTTTATACATTCTGATAATAAAAATCAGTGTGTTCCTAATGTTTGAGAGCATACTTACATATTCAACCACGGTGGATGTGAATTCAGTGTAAGTGACGTATCCAATTTCACGAAGCTCTCATCTGTGGAAAGACAAACATAAATTATTAGCTTATATGAAACATTTAAGAAAGAGCCTATTTAAGCTGTTAAATGCTCAATTGTGCGTAAAATATGGTAAGAGTTTATAAACGAGATTAAAAAGAAGTATAACAGTCATGTAAAACATATAGCTTGATCAAGATAACAATAATTATTTCCATATTTTCTTTACAGTTTCAACAGATTGACAAGGTGTCAACAAAGGTGATGACACCAATCTCGTTCCTTGACAGTCTATAACGCAAGGCGAGGAATTTATCTGAAGATGAAGTTTTCTTTGGAGGAAACCTCTTTCAAGCTTCTTACTGAACAAGGATGTGAGATGATCACAGGAGACATGTGGACTTATCAGACTCACTGTGGTATTGGGAATCTGTAAAGACGTTTTACCAAACAAAGTAGAATTTGTGTCAATTGTATCATGATCACTTGAACATCAGTTAATAATCTTCCTTCTGTACATTCATAAAGCAAGTGTCATAATACATGTCAGTAATACTTACTTACCTAGTTAAACTAATGGTTAAGTTAAAGTCATTTTATTATTGTGTGTGATTTGACGAAATCATAAATAAAAATGCCTAGAAAGCCTATGTCTATGTTAAGAAACGTCAGCACCAAATAATTGAAGGAAATGCGTTAATTTTGAAGTTTAAAAAAACGCGCCCATTGCGGAAGAAAATGCTTCTTTTCTCGAAACAATCGCAGCAATACCGGTGAATCGACGGTAGTTACAGAAACAAACAATTTGATGTCGGAAGGAAGAACATCGCTATCAGAAACAAAATCAGCCATTTCCGTGATTTCTCGATCGATGCCGGAAATACACACATACAAATGGCATCCGAAGAAGGTTCTCCTGTTTGGGTGAGTAATGTGTTTACTGTTTACACTCCCTACATGGTTCGCACGGGCCCCGAAAAGTACTTGATTTTTTTAATAAATACTTGCCATTTAGATAGTGAAGAAATATAACATGGTTATGTTTGGGATAACACTACCTTCAATAGTACAAATTCTTGTACTTTTACGGGCCGAGTCCCATGCGGGATTCGAACCCACGCCCTCAGAGTAAGGTTACTAGCGCCAGCATTGACTGTACCGGCAGCTTACCACACGACCATTTCGCACCAGCAACTTACCACACGACCATTTCGTCTCGAGGAGACTTTCACTCATAAATGTATGTGACGTAATCATAGCCTGAACGTTTGATTGGTCGTTAGTTGTCTCGCATTTGATGTCTCAATGCGTTACTATGGAAAATGGCGGCATCGAAAGATATGTCACTAAATGCTAAATGGTTAAGCAATCCTGCTTAAAGTTTGGTAAAGCCATCTAGTGACAAGATAAAGGCTTTCTGCACACCATGCAATCGTACCATTGACATTTCAAACATGGGAGAGCGCGAGCTGAAATCTCATAAAGAAGGAGAAAAACATCGTGAAATCGAAAGTAATTACGTTTTATTAATATAATTAGTATGACTAATTCTGCGAATATATGTACTTGAAAAAAGGTAAAATGTCCTTCAAAAGTACTGGAATTTTATTCTTTTTTGGCTGTATGAACCATACTTTACATGAATCGAAGTTACAATACATTTGTTGAATGCGTGTATGTATAAGGAATCAACAAGACTATACGTTATTGTCATGAAAATTAGTAGTTACGTATACGGTTCTAATGTTAAAACAGTTCGCGATTCGCCGATTGTTTACATCGAAGACAGGTGAAGCCGTATCACAGTATAACAATGTAATTATATTCTAGTCACATCTGGATTATTTTAAACAGCCATGTATCACGATATCAACGAATAAAGAAGATAATATTATTTGGTTTAATATAGATGCAACAGTTTTGTACTTTTTTCTATATAATTGTTTGGATAACAAAAACAGTTTTGTTTTACAAGACATTTCGATAGCTGCTCTCGGTGAAAAAATCTGAAATAAATAACCCAAATAAGCATTCCCATTGACATGGATTCGCATATAAAATGACGAAATTAAATGATTAAGTCATAAATTACTTACGAAATAACCCTGAAACGTCAGACACGCTTCCGAGATCAGATATGCGTTTAGTGTTTCTGTTAGTGATACGGCTTCTACACGCCTGAACTTTTCGACAACATGATATCAGTAGTAACAAGAAAAGCCTTAAAAAAGGCTAGAAAATATTATGAAAAGGATCTATATGCCAATGTATATAGTAAAATGAAGATTGCGTTGTGACCTTTTATTGGGATGAAAGCTTCGATTACTAATCAAACAATTAGTTGTTCATTTTGAATGTGTAAAGTAAAAGACGTTACGTTTGTGTTATGTGATGTATACTGTGATAACAATTTACATACATCATTTATTAATAAATAAAACTCTACCATATACATGTATAATCTATCATTTGAAAATATAAAATTATAGATAACCTTCACATGTATTGTTGAGAGTTTTGTTATTGAAATATTCCAGAAACATTTATAAGGAAATGTAGGTCTTCACATATACCACATAATTCATAATTCAGCAGTTAACCATTTGTTTAAACCTTGCTGATTTATAGTATACATATTTGATTAATTTTGAAGCATATTTAGGGAAGGACATTTAGGTGGACGGGAGGCATGTATATGGATCACTGTGATGAATACATTATTAGTAAACTGAGTATAACACATATCTAAATCTTATTAACATTTAAAAAGTAAAAACATTAGTGGAAGCTTGGAGTGGAGCTTTATTCACAACAACGATCACTGTACATCCCTAATTTCTATACTATAAATCCTACCAGAAGTTTAACCAGTTACTCACAACAAAAGATGTAAAACTGTTGAAAAATGTTGCCATTTATCACTTATAACACAATTTACCTGTATAATGCTTCACCACCTGTACATGTGCTCAATATTTCCTTCATTTTTGTACTCTTGGTCATTTGGCCATACATACTGAATAAAACTCTTCTGCTTCTTCTTCTTCTTCTTCTTCTTCTTCTTCTTCTTCTTCTAATATTATCAATTTGTAGATTCTTGCGCCGCATGGATAATGTTTGGATGTAAACATTCTTGGATTTCCGAATCTGTTGTACTGACTTGGTACATGTCTGCCCATTCAGGTGTAAATAATTTTTAATTGAAAAATCATATGATTACCGTCGAGATCCAAAAAACACAACGCTCATTTTTAATTTGAGATATTTAGACAATGTCTCTTTTCGCAATACAAGGGGACAATTCTTTCGGATAACCCACATTGTAACGTGGTTAAAATTAGCTTTTTTATTGGTCACATATTATTCTGTAATATGAAGAGACCAAGCAAGATTTTTGTTTAAATTATCAAACGGTATTATTGGGTGAAATCCCAACAGTGTAAAAGGATGGAGTCGCAAATTGTACCTATGTGCATAGTATACATACCTCGGCAAGGTTAATGCTAGAGGGGTTGTCTTCAGTATAAACCTTGTCCAAGGAAACAGTTTTTCAAGTCTCTGACAGAGGCACATTTTGAATCGAATGCTGTGTCGTCCCTTAGTAGTCAACATTATGTTCGAACCATTATAAGAACATTGAATAATAACGTTAATTAAACAAAAGTAGCCAGAACAACATATGAAATCCTTTCTCGTTAACAAATGTTTAGTTCAAAAAGAAAATATACAAAATTAAGATACTTAATAACGACATCGTGAAGTCTTCCTTGAAAGATTTTTGAAAGAGGAAAGATGTCCACTTAATGTTTTCCAAAGAGCAGCATTTCCAAGTTTATAACGAAACTCGACGTCTCTGTCCTCAAGGGACAAATAACAGCTGACAGAGAATCATTAAAAGACAAATTTAGAATTCCCTCGATTCTCTTTAAATGATTTATCTTGTTAAGGTATCCAACAACACGTTAACCTTAAACGCAAAAATGTGTCAGTACAACTTGTGTTGACCTCTTGTGAGGTAGCTATGTTAATCGGCAGTATCTACCCATGTGCGGAAGAAACTTCGAATGTTATCAACATTTGACCAAGTACAAGGTTTATTACTGTGGGAGTGTCGTGCCTTCTATGCGTGTTATAAGATGATTAGACTGCCTCACTATTCCAAAGAAAAACATAATTCGGTTTGATAGTTTCTAGATGAATGTAACTGGATCCACGTATAAAGTATCAAGCATATAATACATGAGATTGTCAATACTATTACACGATTAAAAAAACATATGCAGTATAAATCGGTTAAGGACAATATTCGCTTAGGAAATGATATGGACATTAATATTATATTTCGAAACTAGAAGACAACATGTATGTTTGTTATACAGCATTCATAAGCCCAAAAGTAAAATTATCACGAGTCTACCGATTGTGTGCACACATATAAGAGGAAAATATTTTTGATTGATTGAAAATCAATTCAAATCCTAAAAAACACTGACATTTGTTTATGTCTAAATTACTATTCGCAACAAAATTCAACCTGAACGGAACAACTTCGTTGTCTACTAAAACATACCTCCTGGGAAATCAAAATCTGTCAGAAATTACACCTTAAAAAAATCTTATTTTATTTTGGTATATATAAGGCTGATTAACTTTTATTTTACACTGTAATCTCAGAGGATTTCACGTGATATGTTTGATAGGTCCCTTGTGTAATGAGATAATACGCTCTACCATCAATTCGACAGTTTTACCAGCTGACTTGCCTTACGTTTCTGAAAAAAGAATGCATCTACGTGTGATTTTCCTTTTTGTTTAAAAGGTCAATGTGTATTTTGAACATGGAAGTTATTCGTACAGACAATACTGTATTACTGTAATACATTAGCAATAAAGGACTTCATTTTATGTTATTATGTTATGTTGTTTTCGGTCAGAAAGGAAACAATATATTTGTTATATTTCTTGCCTTACTTTTCTAAAAATTAAATTAGAATAGGAGGCATATCCTACAAAACAACTCAATTAATTTAGATAGCTTTGGAAATTAATGCCTTTCGAAAATTGTCATTTGATATCTTATATTCCTAGTTACCACAAAGTGTGACATCTGACATTACAAAGTGCATTACCAAATGCAATATGTCACATTCTAAATAGGTAGTCCAATAATATTCCAGATTGTCACAAATATTCCCTGAAGACTTTCATAAACCCTATATTTAAGTCCTATTGTATAAACCATATATGACTGTAATTGTAAGACTACAACGAAGTACAAATAGTTAGACACATTAATACATGTTAACGCCTTCATTTGACGTTCATCTTCTCCGAAATTAAATTAATCATGCACATTCGTTAGTGGTAAACTTTACTGTTGACAGGATCAATGCCAGGAATATAATTTAATTTAATTGTACCACTGACAGATATAATAGATCATTCATTGATTCAATAGCTCATTTACTACAACAAAGATCTATGAACGATTCAATTATAGTGTGGTCGTGCGCCACACAATGCTGCTTTACTGAACTTAACCCTGTGCTAATAGGCACTCTAGAAGTCATAAATAGTCTGAAATTAAATCCAATTGGTAGTGAGTCTCACGTTAATTGGAATACACCGAAATTGGACCGAAATTTCGCAGAACTTCTACATGATAAACAAAAGTATTGGAGGTTGATGGATTGAGCTATTTCCGATGCAATTTAGAGGGTAGAAATATAAAAATTTAGGTGATCATTATATAAACACTTTTCATGTTCTTTTACGATAGAAATTACATGTCATATATTATGATGAACTAGATAAATGAAATGATTATATGCACAGGACAAAAAGTGGTGGAATCTTCTGGATACCTATCCATATCCCAACTTCCAAACGCAAGGCATAACTCTTGCCAGTCTGCATTACTGGCTGATTTAAGCCTTGCGGTATTTCCCTCGCTTTGTTGTGTCAAGATAGTGATTCGTTGCACCAGAATTGCATAGCGGACCTGGATTTCTAAAAACATATTTTTTAAGGAAATGCTGCAAGGACTTAATCAGCCAGTAATGGAGACTGGCAAGAGTTATACCTTGCATTGGGAAGTTGTCCCTATCCTTACCACTGGAAAGTGTTGGATTAGATGTGATGGCAACTGCACTTAAAATGGACACAAATAAGGTTGTTGAAACAATGTATTTGTGATTTGTACAACATCATGATATTTCAGAAATATGAAAAATACATGATATGATGTCAAATGTATACATAAATTGTATGACTTTGTACACTAGGTCTTATTGGCTAAATAAAATTAAGCCCTTTATCGTTTTTTGTATAATGATTGATATTATATTGTTTAACTCAATAGTCTATGCATAAACTTTCAAGCTAAAGCACAATGATAAACAATGTCAAGTCTTAGTTGGTGCATTTGATACCTTTGCTAGATCTAGACAAAATAATAGTAGCGATACAAAGCATGATGAAACACTTTCCAAGTTTAGCGCCCCATGTTCTGCCAGACAAATGCAGTGCTGCATGACCTAACAAAGCTGTTACACCATCGTCAAGAACAATGCCCAACATGCTGAATAATGCATGATGTCTTAGTGAAACACCAAATGGGGCGATTGGACTTGGCTGACCTCTCAAGTGGACATCGTGTAAGTGTCAGGATTAGGGTGGACCAGTCAAAGTAGCCACATGGGTCACTTTAAATTATCTAGACCTTAAATATTTTTCGGATCAGTGCCACTTGCTTATTTCTACATTGAAACGGTGTGCAGTAGTATCGTAATGGATGTTGGCGTTACTATTAAATTAGAGAGTTTCCAAGACATACAATCCGCTGACTATATTATATATTGCACCTTAGAATACGATATTAGTGTTAAACGATATGCCTAACAGCATTCTGACTGAGGTTTGTCAATTACCAGGCCCTATTATGTGCACTAACTAGAACAGGAGAGTACCAACTCTGCTCATTACACTCGATTAATATTTGACAAACTACTTATAATATCCCTTAAACTCATAATCGTGTATTCATTGGTGGAATTTGAGGAAACCAAGCTCACTAAAGGTGAGATACATGTATGTTTAAAACGTGTAATTGAGAATAACGTAATGTAGAGTTTGAATTTATATTTAACAGTTGAAAATTCAATTAAACAAAGCATTGGTCGCGAAAGATACAAAGTATTGCCTTCTATCAATCAAAATAAACTTATTATGTATCGTCTTTGAGTGAGATGAAACTGTCAATATTACTAGAGTATTTGCTTCAAGACATGTCATGACACACTTCAAACACTAAGTAACAGAAAGATAGAACCCGAAGTTGAGATTTTTCGAGATATTACGTGCAACAGTATTTGCTTTGTAAAGATGTTTGCCTTTGAATGACATAGTTATAAAGATTCTTTTTACGTCTTTTTCTAGATAATGAAAATAATATAAATGCAAAGGTTGAAACAAGCTTAACAAATAAAGATAAATAAAGAAGCCTTTGTTTGTAATAAAACACGGACAAGCAAACATGCAAATCAATGTTTTGATTAGAATGTCTGGAGTTTAACTTAGTTTAGTTACAGTTAGCATGTAATTTCATTACCAGCTTCCATATAACAAGTTTATTCGTATATTGTAAAAGAGTAAAACAAGGTTAAGCAAAATGTACCATTTTGTCAAAATGAATTATGTTTTTTGTCGATATTCAACTTGATCAATAGGAGTCCCAAAACATTATACACAAAATATGAGCAATGCATATTTTGCAACAAAATTCTTAATTGAATTTTATAATATGACCTCAAGTATTATTTACTATTTCTTTGCGCGCTGTGGAATCACGTTTATTTAAGTGTCGATTTCATTACCTGTGCAAGACGATTGTTGTACATGCAATTGGTCAATGACAACAATTATATTGAGCTTCAGTTTCAATTTTCAAATAGTCATGTAAAGAGTGCAATTTCCACTACCAGATCGGGAAAATTCCTACTGCGATCAATTCCCACAACGATCCGTTTGCCGTCTTCTATTCTACCTTCCCTATGTAAGAGGAGACCTGGGAGGGAAGGCACAAAGCAAGCAGTGTTTGCATGTATACCTTTATTTAAATTTAACGAATGGTTATGCCTCACTGATGATACAGGGATCGGTTATTATAGTAAATATATTGTAATATACAGGCCTAATCATCTTTCTTTCGTAATTGACATCAGGCTAGGACATAATTTCCATTGTCAGTAATAAGACAGTGTCTTTTATCGAATGTATGCATAGTTAGTATATTGTTATACGGAATACCAATCAGATTATATTCTAGACCTACTAGACACTTGTTTACACTTAAATACATTGCCAGTTACCTTGTAAAACATGTTTTTATCAATCCTGCTAACCGGCGATGATTTTTCACTATCGGGGGCAGCCATTTTGGAATTGTGATGATGACGTCACGACTTTATGTGTACTGCGTTCTTTGACAAATATAACTCTTTTATAAACTTGTTATTATCAACGGCAAATTACATTTCATTATTAATATTTTGCCCCATGACGTTTCTCCATTTCATAATAATAAATTAATATGGGAGTTTGTATAATGTAAACAAACTACGTCACATCGATTGTTTCATGATTACGTCAGTGATTGACAGTTGGAAGAGAGACGAAAGGATTGCCGTTAGTAAGTAGTTGGAAGTTGGACAGCCGAAGTAGAAGACGTTTTTTGATTGCTGCTGTTTTCAATCATCTGTATTTATCTTGAGTGATCAAGATTTATCTCTACCGGTTTACAGAGAACGATGTAAGTATATTCTCACTGATTCAGTGAAGCGTTCATAAAATATTCCCTCAGAGAAGCTGTTGTACATGATTTACTTGCTTTTTCTAAATGTACTTGTAATGAATGCTATTGGAAATTATTGATTGCTATATGCTAATGTAATAAATTCTTGTTTATTGCTTCAACTACTGTTTGTTAAATTATTCGCTAGATATAGTAAACTGTAATTTTATAGGGTAATTGTTGAGAGAGATCCAAAATCCTTAACATGCTACCAGGTCAGCTCCAATTACCCCGGTAAACCGTTACAGTTTAATGGTGGCAGCGGTGGGATCCATGTGTGGATCAAATATATTTTCTAGTAAATAATTTTAGTAGGATAAAAATTGTGAAATATTTATTAAAATTAAAATTTGCCATTTCATAGAAAATGGAGTTTCAAAGTCCAAATAACTTTGAGCAAAGATCTGTGGAAGGTCCGGCTGGTAATTTGCGTTCTCGCCAAATGCCTGGTTATCCAGAGTTATACTCTGTGACAAATAATTCCTTAGATAATGCCTACAGGGTTGAATCTGAGAGTGTTGTTAATGACATACCAACTCAAAGTACACCAGTTGGTGCAACTAGTGAAATTAGTTCCAACACATTCACTCACTCACCAGTGAATAATGGTTTGAACATTCCGTCACATCAAGTGATGAGTACTGATCCAAATCTTGTTGGTCTTGTGTCCCAATTGTCCAGTTGCGTACTGAGTTTATCACAGAGAATAGATTCCATGGATAGATGTGCCCCAAGGGGAGATAATTCCATTAGCAGAATTTCTCTGCAATTGCCCAAGTTCAATGGAACTGGAGATTATCGTGTTTTCGAAGCACAGTTTAGCAATCTTGCTAATCAGTCCCGTTGGGACAATGCCCAGGCTGCTCAAATGTTGGGATGTGCCTTGGAGGGGAGAGCACAACGGTTCTATGCAGGCATGCCTGTAAGAGAACGGTTAGATTTTCCTTGGTTGTCTGATCAATTGAGAAGACGCTATGGTTCTTGTATCCCCGAGGTCAAACGGGAGGAACTCATGATGAGAACACGTAAACCGGGTGAGAATATCGCCGATTTATGTGACGACATCTGGCATTTGGCTTTAGGAGCCTATCCAGACCTACCTTTTCAGATGCAGGAAAGGTTCGCCCTTGATGCACTTAAAAGAGCAGTCGATAAAGACTTGAGACTTAGATTCCTTGATAGAGGTGTTCACACTCTCCAAGAGGCCATTGAGGTGGCACAGATTTACGAGTCTGTTGTGGGTAGACCAGATTCAAAGAAATCTGTGAGATCGATCAGTCCTCACCCTTCTCAAGGGAAGAGAGTTCACTTTCAATCTGATAGTCCATCTGTAGAACAGAAGATTGATACTTTAACTGATCAACTGTCGAGTCTTCAGAAAACTGTCGAGAAACTTGCCGCTGGGAAATCAGAGTCATTACAGTCTCGTAGTAGATCTGAAAGAGGAAGACAAAATTACCGTCAGAATCAAAATAAACCAAACCATTCTCAATCTCCACATAAGAGAAACCATTCCGGTCAGCGAAGCGAATCTCGCTCACCGAGTGCAAGTAAGAGAGAAAAAGGTGCCTGCTTTCTGTGTAATCAGACAGGTCACTGGGTCTCTGAATGTCCTTTGAAATCCCAGATAAACGGTTGTCAGGGAAACGATCACCCACTGACCCGGAATTAGGTCGGTTGTCAGTGGAGAACAAATTAGTTGATAAAACCCCAAATCCTAAAAGAGTTGAGCCCAGTGGTCAGGTGGAAAGTGGGATTACTGGGGGTTCTGGTCAAAGGGAGATAATTTCGGATAAATGTCTCCACAGTCCACCTGACCCAAAAGCAGTTAAAGCAAATTTCAAGGGTTGCTTTAAAATAGGTGACGAAGGTGAATTTGTCAATCTTAGAATTGGTCATACTTATTTTTCCTTACTTGTGGACACTGGTAGTCAAGTATCTTTGTTGTCTCGTGCCGCAAGTAAGCGTTTGTCCTCATCTATTGAAATCAATCCTATAAATATGATGCTTGAGGCTGTAAATGGAAGTTTGTTCAAAACTTTGGGAATTTTCCAAGCATCTGTTTTTGTGGAGGATGATTTAAGCCCTACTAAGGAGGAGTTCTTAGTCGCAGAGGTAGATAATTCTCATGAGTGCGATGGTATTCTTGGTATGGATGTTCTTAAGAGGCTAGGAGGTGTGATAGATACCGCTGGGTCGTGGATCCAGTTGCGCGGCAGATGGTTGCCAATGGTTGGCATTGAGACCACTGTCATGGTTGCTGATGATGTATCTTTGCCACCCCAGTCTGTATCCTATGTCCAAGTTAGCTTGCCAGAGATTCATGGAGACCAGCCTATTCTCATAGAGCCCTGTAAAGAGATGGTTTATGCACATGGGTTAGTTATGGGAAATTCAATAGTGACAAATAAAAGTAGAGTTGCTACAATTAAGATTATCAACATTCAAGATAACCAATATACTCTAACAAAGGGTAGAGTTATTGGACAGTGTGAGAATGTTAACTTACTTTCACACAAACCTCTTAAGAGAGTATCAAGTGTAAGGGTAAACAAATCTGTTAAGGTGCCTGATTACTTATCAGATTTGTATGACCGAAGCAAGGTTAGTCTAGACCAAAATCAGCAAGATACGCTTCGAGAATTCCTATATAGTTATAGGGATAGCT
Organism: Gibbula magus; assembly: GCA_936450465.1. Lineage (NCBI taxonomy): Eukaryota > Metazoa > Mollusca > Gastropoda > Trochida > Trochidae > Gibbula > Gibbula magus. Next base: position 22,569,774 of record OW388294.1, on the reverse strand, counting down.
TCGCTAAGGATGACGATGACCTTGGTTGTACTAGTTTGGTGAAACACCGCATTGACACAGGTGATGCGAGACCCGTAAAACAATCTCCTCGTCGCCAGACGCTTGCAAAGCAAGAGGCTGAGGAGAAAGAGGTTAATAGAATGTTAGAACAAGGTGTTATTGAACCATCCAGTAGTCCCTGGGCTAGCCCAACTGTTCTTGTAAAACGCAAGGATGGACGTTGGAGATATTGTTGTGATTTTCGAGTTTTAAATGATAAAACTCGAAAAGACTCGTACCCTTTGCCCCGCATCGATGACTGTATCGATAGTTTGGGAGGAGCGAAAATGTACTGTACGATGGACTTACAAGCCGGTTACTGGCAGGTTGAAATGGATCCACGTGATCGTGAAAAAACAGCCTTTACTACTCGTTTTGGTTTGTTTGAATGGAATGTTATGCCATTCGGTCTCTGTAATGCACCTTCTACATTTGAAAGGTTGATGGAGATGATTCTCAGAGGTCTCCAGTGGAACGAATGTCTCTGTTTCCTGGATGACATTATCGTGTTCGGTCAAGATTTTGACCAAGTATTGACACGCATGAGAACGGTCCTAGATCGTTTATCTTCTGCAGGCTTAAAATTAAAGCCAAAGAAGTGTCATCTCTTTAAGGAGAGAGTAGATTTTCTAGGTCATGTCATTTCGGCTGATGGTGTGCACACCCAGCCAGAGAAAATAGAAACGGTCAGATCATGGCCAACGCCAAAATCTAGAAAACATGTCCAACAATTTCTAGGGTTAGCAAATTATTATAAAAGAGTTATATTTGTCAAAGAACGCAGTACACATAAAGTCGTGACGTCATCATCACAATTCCAAAATGGCTGCCCCCGATAGTGAAAAATCATCGCCGGTTAGCAGGATTGATAAAAACATGTTTTACAAGGTAACTGGCAATGTATTTAAGTGTAAACAAGTGTCTAGTAGGTCTAGAATATAATCTGATTGGTATTCCGTATAACAATATACTAACTATGCATACATTCGATAAAAGACACTGTCTTATTACTGACAATGGAAATTATGTCCTAGCCTGATGTCAATTACGAAAGAAAGATGATTAGGCCTGTATATTACAATATTAAGACAAGAATTAACCAAATGGGTAAAACTTACCATTTGTTAATTCATTGAACAATACAAGATGTTAAATTGCATTACCGAATAGTTGCATTTCGTTTTCACAACAATAAAATGTGTCAGGTATAACAGCAATACCGTATTCATCCTAATAAACGCCCTCTCCTAATAAACGCCCCCCTAAGCCAGTTTTAACTCGCGGAAAATTACCCCTAATAAACGCCCCCCTATTGTATCGACTTAGCTTACTGATGTTTCACTGAAGAAGAGTTTTCAATCTTGCTATCAACCTTTTATGTTTCTTGCTTCTAACAAGGAATTAGATGTGATATATATCTTTGCTTCTAATGACGACAATATCTTCTTTATTGTGATTTAAATAAAGAATATCATGACCCGGAAATAGTGTTTACATAATCGTTCTGCACCATGTGCTTATCAGCTGATTGTGTTTATGCTGCTGTTCATTGGTGGTTATATTTAGATTCCTAGCGAACTAACGTTTCATTGGATAAGAGTAATGATGCAACAAGATGGCGGATTCAATCACTCGATGTATTTTCGTGAGCTTTAATTAGTTTAAATTTAAACTTCCATTGCAAATTGTATATCAGTACGGGTTGGAATTTGATACACATAATAAACTGGGACATTTAACTCTTCTTTACATTTATTTGATACACTTACTCTGAAATAAGATCGATGTTTGTTTTTCTTTTGAACATCAACAGACATTTTTTTAATAAACGCCCCCCTTTTACGATTGTTAAAGTCATTTTATAAACGCCACCTTTTTCCAATTTTTTAAACGCCCAGGGCTTCTATTACGGCGAATACGGTATTCGTATACTCTTATATACCAAAGTATGTGTAGCTTGAACACTGTTAGCAAGAGTACTCACAGAACCACAATCAGTGGTTTCCAAAAACGGGGTCCTCTCTGCAGTACCAGGATCCAATGCCGGATCCCTCAGCGGATCCTCACTAGCTGACATAACTGAAATCTAGTTCACACTGGGTCATGGATACGTCGAGATATCTCCGGGTTTGGTCCGTACACACACACACACACACACACACACACTGTCCAAGCAAACAGTTTTTCAAGTCTCTGACAGGCACATTTTGAATTGAATGTTATGTCGTCCCTTAGTAGTCAGCATTATGTTCGAACCAATTTAAGAACATTGAATAATAACGTTAATTAAACAAAAGTATGTGATTATCGAAAAGCATGCTCTGTATTACTGATATATTTCTTCCAGTAGTTTAAAAAAGGATATGTTCTTGTTCAAGGACTATTCATCATGTGTTTTTGAACCTTCAGAATCATTTTGATAAATAGTGTAAACCATTACGCATACTTGAACATTAGGTGGTACTGTCCGAAGTTAGGTCAAAACTGTCCAAACCTCGGGCGATTTGGTGTATGCAACTGAAACCGTAATTTTCGGTTATTTGAAAGCATTTCAGCATATTTATGTCAAAATCGAGTAAACTACTTTATATCTAATATTTTGATTTACTAAAACTGACATTTTACAGATAATCATTTATTAGAGAGTCGCTCATAATGTTTGAATCGTATCACTGTCCGAACCTCGGTCAGTTTGCCCTATATACTGTACTGAATTATACATCTTGGCTCGGTGGTCAGCAATTAACTTGACCTGGCCAATCTAACTGGACACAAAGGTCACCTTATATTGAGAGGAATTAGCAGTTGGTGCGTGCGTGACCAATGAGGTTGTGATTTCCTGATTGTTTAGAATTAGTATAGGAAATATAATCTAGAATATCTTGAGAGTACATGTTTGCATTGTGAGATCATTTTTACCGTGTGTATGAACATTGTTAAACGTATTCTATCTTGCAAAGGGTAGTAATTCAGAATGTAATTCTACCGGAAGGAGAAGATACAAATGAGATTGCAATGAGTTGTTTCATTATCTTTGCAACACTATTCAATTCAATACCGCAACACTTCTAATTCCCAATTTAATTGTGGTTGTCAATATCCGTTTCACAAACATATGAACCAAAGGAGGGAAGCAAAACATGTTGTCAGTATTGATATATATACAGGCGGACATGGACTCACGCAAGAAGTTTTGACGAAATACTTTATTCACCTTATCACATTATCAAACATTGACGCTAAGTTGTACATTACCTATAACCAACTAAGGCGAAATAAAGTTTATTTCTGTTGCCGTTACTTTTACATGATTTGTGATAATTATTACATTTCAAAAGAAAAACATGTTTCAAACAGAAAAGAAGCAATTTAAATATTATAGCTGTTGTCTACAACCTCTGTTCCCATGGGATTTGTCACACTGTATTAACACTGTTCACGCACACCTCTACTTCACAATCAAGTAGCTGGGTACTGAGTGTAATTTCCAATGTCAATATTCAGAGTTAATTGAAAATTGTACGGACGTTAGTCTTTGTTTGATCCAGTACTTGCAAGGAATAACTGTCATCATTGAAGAAATATGTGACAGATTATATAGACAGACACATTGATTTGCGGAATAATTCCAAATGCTTACAGATAGCATTATGCCGTTTATTGTGGAAAGTCGATTGAAAGACAGACAATGAAACCCTAGAGTATATTTTAGATGAGAAAATGTGTCATATGACTTTAACCTATCAAGTGTGATTGTTTGCAGTATAAACCTCAATAATACTTACTTGTTGAAGATATCACAGTTCTGCAATGTTACTTCAAATTGTGTAATAGCAGTGCCTTCTGCCGAAGCTAAGCGTATATTTACTGTAATGCAAAGTAACCAGTTATAACGGAGCAACATACTTCTTGTGTAATATAAGGTTACATTTTGTTATGGTGCGATTGGTTATATACAATATATCGGTACCCTGTTCTCTATTCAGAATGTATCTCTTGCTGGATTCGAACCCACACCCTCAGATTAATTGAACAATTATCAGCACTGAAGTTCCATCCACTCGGTCACCGACAACTTGACCTTCTCAATAGGTCCCATTATTCCTACTTTCCTGTTCCCAAATCCTACCGTCTAGATCAGAGATATTGGAACTAACAAAAGCTACCTAAAATTACAATGTAATGATTAAAGGTAAAAAAACATGCTCTGCTTCATGAGCTGCACGCGTACGAGCCATGTCATTAGTACATGTGGCACTGAACGATGTGTAGATTCCAGACTTTTAAAATATTGACATTTTAATAAGCTGATAACTAAAAATATAATAAAAAAAATAAGCAATAATACTATCCCAATGAAGTATTTATCTGAATAGTCTGGTCCAAGTGTCGATATAGTTGTCTTGTGAAGAAAAAGTCGATTGAAAAATATCTTCAGTCGATAATTAGGAAAACATGTCCAGAAATGTAGAAGCACACCTGTGAGTCAGAAAATGTATTTTCAAAAGCGGTTTCTGAATAAATGTGAAATAAGATGATTTAAGCCCTAGTTGGAGACATAAACAATTTGGTTAGTATTGATTTAACAGAGAAAGGGAAAAGCTCCAGGTATAAATACCAGGTTGGAGCCGCATTTCCTGCACAATGTTGATACTTTCACAATTGAGTTGCTAAAACAGAATCGAACTTTCGTAAATCAAATTTCAAATTATACATTGTTTGTCCGGTTCTCAGTGTTGATATTTTTACAATCAAATGAATACCAATAGGTCCAATATTCGAATCTGGCAGTCATCCAGCAATGATATTAGCAGCCGTGATGTCAGTGAACTACAGTGAATTAATGTAATTCTGACTTAGTTAAAGAACAGAATCAAGGTCCATAACTTCATCATAAATGATGTTTTCGGGTCAGTTTTGAGAACTTGATCAATAGCATTACCCGAAGTGTCAACATAAACAATGTCATTTACCTAGATGTAATAACCTTCGTCCCCGTTGCAGCATCGTATTGGCTATTCACAGCAAGTTTAATTACAGAGGATTATACAGCAGTGAACAATAATTAAAGATTCGTAGCGGGGTATTATTTCACACATGTAAAAGTGAAGTTTTATATTTCATCTCATTCAATGTCCTCCAACAATTCTACTAAAAAGCACTATTCCACCAATATTAAAGAACGTAAAAGAAAACCTATGTGACCTCCGTCGCCTCTTCATGTTAAAGGCACTGTAGCACGTTTTTTCGTTGAAATAAGTCGATGAAATGTATTTGAAAAATAATGTCAACAATAGTAAAACACCTTTCTCTCTTCGGAAAATCAAGTTACAAATGAGTGTATATGGTTCCGTAAAGCCATGGGAATTTTCTGTTGTCATTCGAAATAATAAAATGTGTTCACAATAAAATGGCCGCCATGCAATTTTGGCTTTATACGCAACACCGTTATTACCACTACGGATAATTGGTTTGTGTAATAAGATGTTTTACCCTCTGAAGTAAATATAAATGACATTAACTATCATTATAAATGAGACATTTGAAAAAATAAAATTTGCAAAAAACGTGCTACAGCGCCTTTAAACCAAACGCTTACATGATAGATCATTAATTTCTGAACATTGCATGATGCAAGTAATGACATGACACATGGTACACTTGTATAAACATTGAGTGACATTTATATATATAATGAAACAGGTTCATAATATCAATCAATAGCGTAATTTGTACTCCCCCATAATACCTCCCTTTTGTCTTCCGAAACGCTATCAATATTCATAACACCAATATGACTATACAATTTCCATCTTTATTTTTTGTTTTCAAGTCCAAAATAACAGAAACACAGGTCCACATAGGTCTCCCTGCCTTGGTTCATTTGCATAAAGAGCAGTGTCTACGAGTCTATCAGTTAAATTGAAATGTATTTCTTTCATAATGGTTTGTATAGCTGCGCCAATAATTACGCCAACTGTTCGAGATTTTTTGTTCACATGATCAGAGAAGAATTGGTGACCTGTCTTAAGGAGGAAAATACATCAGAGGAATCATTTGTGCGTCATAACATTTGTCATTTATAGATGATTACAACTAACTTAGCCATCAAACATGTGTCATTAATACATAACTAGCACTTAAGTGTTATCATTTTTATATGGAGTTTTATGAGAGTCAATATAACACAGAGAGAATAATTTAAACATGCCTATTTGAGGGTTGATTTGTATTTACATCACGACACCTCCAGAATTAACATCGAAAAATTGAGTTCACACTTTACCACTCTGTGGATTTTTATGTTTATTTTTGCTTGATTTGAGATGGCTGTAAGTTTTGTCCAATGACAATAAGCTTGGGATGATTAAAAATGATTTGACTACAGATCAATAAAAAAACTAAAAAATTCAGAAAGCAAAGACCAAACTCAGCGTTTGGGGATGACCATTTTGACATAATGATGAATCCATTCATTTAATATGCACACTGCAATTTATGAGAAAGAAGCTTTATGTTTCATTTTAAGAGTATAAATCATTAATTTTTAACTGTCAACATCCTGAACCAAAGAACTGATAAAATGGAAGAAAACGAATTGCAATGACAGTCAATGATTTATTTTAGATTGTATTCCTTGTCAGCACAACCTTGTTCACATCATGTGTCCCTTAAAAAGCTAAAGTTGAAAATAAAAGTTTAAATGTCTTAATTTATCATTACTTCAACAAAACCAATCGTCAAAACACCTAGGTGAAGAAAATGTGGTTAAAAGAAGAATGCCTATTTGAGGGTAGATTTGACACGTCCTGATGTGACATCGTGAAATTGATGAGTTCGCATTTTACTACTCTGTGGATGTTTATGTTTACTTTAGCTATTTTTACGATGTCTGTAAGTTTTGTCCATTGGCAGCATAGCTTGGGATGATTAAAATTTATTTGAGTACGGATCAATTAAAAACTCAAAATTTCTGCAAGCAAAGACAGAACTTAACGTTTAAACCATGTTTGACGAATCCAGATATCCAATAGCAAACTGCAATTTGTGAGAAAGAAACTGCGTGTTAAACCTCATTCTATGAGTATAAATCATTACTTTTTAACTGTCAAAACCGTGAACAATGGACATTTTCAATATGAAGGGAAATTAAATACAATGACAGTTAAGGATTTATTTCAAATTGAATTCCATACACATCTTTTGTTCCCTAGTTCGAAAGTCAAATTTGAAAATAAATTTCATGTCATGTCATTAAACCTGTTGATTCTAAATTAGTATCTTTCCAACAAAACCAAACGTTAAAACATCAATGTAGAGAAAATTGTGGTAAAGAAAATTATCAATTATAAAAAGTAATGCATATTTTTGGCAATCTGACATTCCGTGGAAGAAATCCACACCTTCATTAGTCCAATGCATGACACAATGATGGATCCAGATATCTTAATAATGTACACACCAATATGTGAGCAAGTAGTTTTATTTTAACCTTTTTAAGGTTGCTTTCATTCTAAGATAAAAAATCATTAAATTTTAACTGTCAAACGTGATGAACAATTGAAATGGGCAATATTGAATGAAAATAATTGCAAAGACAGTTATAAATTCATTTCGAATTTAATTAAATGTAACTGCTTCATTACATTTTTAAAACCTTTCCTTTATTCTTCGAAACCCCAATGTCAACAAACAAGTTCAAATGTCTCTTGACCATTGACTTTAAGTTATCTTTCCTTGTCAAATCTAATACTTTGAACAGAAAGGTAAAAACAAATTTTTGAGGGAATATTTTTTTAAAACGTAATTCAACTTTCTTCAGCCTGATATTCTAAAAATATAAATTAGTTTTGAAAAATGCAAACTGGATTGATTACATATCCCACAATGTTGCAAATTGAGTGACGTATTGTTTGGAAAGTTTACCCTTGTCAATGTAAAGTACAATGTACATACTCATGTTTGCGAATTGATACTCCATACGTAGGTTAACCCAAATAGAAGAAGAAAAGAAAAGAAAATAATTTGTTCGTTTTCAATAAGACATGTTTGTTCTTGGTTTTTGCGAATTAATACATTTTAACAAATATCATCTACCCACAGAAAACAGACATTACTTCATATTGGAACTTGGCTTATTTTTATCTGTAATTCAGTTATTGTTGTAATTAAAAATATCCATTTGCTCTGGAATTCATTTCTTCAAGACAAAGGGGATTAACGTTGAAATTGGTTCTTCTTAAGGGATTTCCTTCTCACTAATATGCCTGCTAGCTTAAGGTATTTGTATGTGGTATTCCATTATTTCAAACAGTCAAAAAATTAATAATTGATAACAATACCATAGCCAAAATTACGATTTATAATCGAAATCTGTCAAGGAATCACAGAACAACAGATCATCAGAAGAATATTGGATACTCATAATGATTATTTAGTTCTGTAGAAATATTTTACCCATCATGACTTGTGATGCGGTTAAAATTGGTATGACATAATCCTTGAATTATTTTATCAATCTAAATGACCTGAAAGGCATATCGACGAACAAATCTGGCGATTTCAATCATGGCAGGATAATGTAAATTATTCAGCAATTTCGCTAAAAAATAAAGCTTCTGACATTGTGATGACAAAGCTTTATGACATTAATTTTTCATAAAACATCATTGATCTTTAGGTTTTTCAAACATTTTGGAACGTTTTTTTTCTGAAAAGCCTTAATCGTGCATTGTGCAAAAAGTAATTGAGGAATTTGAAATCTATAACCTGTTTTGGGGTTTTATGAATGGAAATAGAGATGCAACAATCTGGAGCTTTTCATTATTACGGTGCAGTTACCATGAGACCTTATTTCTTAATTTTAAATAAGTTTTGCAAATTGCAAATAAACAAAAGGTTTTGAAACTTTACTGATTCTGTGTACTGTATTATAAAATGGTTTCTTTTCAAGTGTCTATCTTCATGTCCTATTGTTTAAGTTTTTAGTAGTTTATGTTTAAATGTATGTATTTTTTTTAAATTCGCGCAGACCTGTCATTTTAACTTTTTTCAACTTACCAGTATGCTTTTCCAGAAATGGTTATCAAGTTGATTCTGATAACAGTAATGCTAGTCGACCTTGTCAATTTATTACATACATCACTCAACTGGGATGTTTCAATTCAATTCATCAAATGGTCAGGCCTACATTTCTAATTGAATTTTTTTTTAAATGGGTACTTGCTTCTTTTATGTACACTCTCTAAAAAAAGAAACGCAACCACTATCTCAATATCTGACAACATCCCCTGAACCAAAATAGTGAGCGTAAATTATATTTTTTTTGGCATTTACTCTTAATATGTTCTCTTATGATTAGTACTTACTCCCAAACTTTGACACGCACGCTGACATTTTATCAGATTGTGTTTGAGAATGCGTGAAAAGTCATGTGCATAAAGCTAAAAATAGGTTGCACATGCAAATCAAGGAAAACATAGTTGATGTAGAGGTCTATAAGAGCATGTGTAGTTTCGCAATTCAGTAAGTTCATATATTCCAAAAAGCAAGGTAAACAAATTGCCCGAATGTCGCGGGCAAAGACCATCAGGTAACGTTCATATGAGGCCAATCTTTATATGTTATATATGTGCACCGTTTTTCGGACCTATCCTGAGACCTGATAATCGACCAACAGGGGGAGCTGTTTTAACAGGACAATGCTCGCCCTCACACAGCTCGTGCAACAGTGAACTTTTTACGGAATTCCAATGTCCACATCTTGACATTGACGTCCAGATCACCTGACATCAACCCTATCAAACATCTATGGGACCATCTTGATCGCCGTTCTGTTGCACGTACACCTCCACCACAGACGTTGGTTGCACTGGCCACAGCTCTACAGGAGGAATGGAGAGCAATACCCCAGAAAGGATTCGCCGTCTTATCGGTTCTGTTCCGAGGAGGTGCAATATTGTGATTACAGCTCGTGGGGCTGATAAGAGATACTGATGAAAACGCCGCCTAGTTTCAATCGAGTGTTTGCTTAAGACCTTTAAGATTGACCTTATACCAAAGAGACATAAGGTTCACCACGTCAAATTTAATTGTGTTATCTTTAAAAATACATGTGTAATAATAACAAGTTAAAACTTGATAAAAACACTTTCCAAGTTCAGGGATTGCGTTACTTTGTTGGGAGGGTGTAGTATTAGTCAATGTAAATTATATCAGTATTATATCAATATATATTTAAAAAAGCATTGTATCGAAGAACGTAGACTGAGAGCTTGGATTGAATTAAATGATATTCTTTCAAAAGGGCAAGCCGGTTTTCGGCAAGACCATTCTACCACGGATAATATTTTTGTACTGCAGTCATTGGTACAAAGGTATCTTAGAAAACCTCAGCACCGTTTTTTCGCTGCAATTATTGATTTTCGAAAGGCATTTGATTCTGTTGATAGAAGTAAACTGCGTTATCAGATATTACAACATTAAATTCATGGTAAATTTTATCATATTTTAGAAAGTATGTACCAAAATGTTTGTTCCATATGTCAAGCGGTGTTAGACAAGGTTGTATGTTAAGTCCACTTTTATTCATATTTTTCATAAACCAGTTGGCTGTTGTTTAACAAAAGGATGAGTCAAGAGGTATTTTTGTAAATGATGTAGTCGAAGTCATAAAACTGCTGCTTTTTGCAGATGATATTGTGCTAGTTGCAGATTCTGTTGCTGATCTACAGAGGAAGTTGAACGTTTTAGAAGAATTTTGCAAAAAATGGGGATTGGTAGTGAATATGGAAAAATAAAACATAATTGTTTTGATGGTCGAAAACTCAAGAATGTAGAAAAGTGGTATTATAAAGGCCAAGAACTGACAACAGTTTCTTATTATAAATATTTAGGAGTAATATTTTCGTCACGACTATGTTGGTCAACAGCCTGTGAAACTCTAGCAAATCAAGCCTCCAGGGCATGTTTTCCTATTTAGCAGTTAATGAAATCTTATCCAGACCTTTCAGTGAATGTAATTGTGTCTATATTTCATACAAAGATTTCTCCAATTGCTTGTTATGGCAATGAAATATGGGGACTTAAGTTTCGCGTAAGTGTAGAAAAGACCAGAGTAATTTCTTCAAAACCTATCTTGGTATTAGTAAAAGATCTTCATCAAAGGCGGTCCTCGGTGAAATTTGGCGTTACCACCTTTCTATACGTTATTTAATTTTTGTCGTTGTATAAGATACTGGTGTAGGTTGATTCATATGGACTCGTCACGAAATCCCCAAGCCTGTTATAACATGCTTAATGCACAGGATGAAGTGGGCAGTGTAAACTTGGCTGGTTATTCATATGCTTGGATGTTTCAGGAATGTGGAAATGCATCCCAATTCATGACTTTGTTCAAACAAACTTGCATAGATTTAGACATACAATCTTGGTATGGGAAAATAGAATCATTAACATTTCTCAAGTTATATTCATCCTTTAAAACTATATTTGGACAAGTTTTGACATTGATAAGGATTTGAGAAATTAACTTGTAAAGATGCCTGTCACACAATTTGAGAATTCAGAAAATGTGTTTGAACAAATACACTACTTATTCCGAATTATTATGCGACCGTTGTAACTTGAGAACTGTTGAAGATGAATTTCATTTTGTTCTTGTTTGCCCTTTCTTTAGAGAAAGTAGAACAAAACTCATACAAATCGATTTTGTAATTTTCCAACACAGCAAAAGTTTGTGGAACTTTTGTCAAATAAAAATGTAAGCAGACTTAAAGGTTAAGCTATCTATTTGAAAAGAAATTTGTATGCATGAAATTAAGCTCGCACACCGAAATGTACATGTATACCAAAAATTGTATAAATGTACATTATTTTTGTATTTGTACTCTGGGCAATGTTGCCTCCAATGCTGAATAAAATATCTCTATCTCTCTCTCTCTCTCTCTCTCTCTCTCTCTCTCTCTCTCTCTCTCTCTCTCTCTCTCTCTCTCTCTCTCTCTCTCTCTCTCTCTCTCTCTCTCTCTCTCTCTCTCTCTCTCTCTCTCTCTCTCTCTCTCTTTATCTTCAAAGGAATTGCAATGAAGTAATATACATTAATATTCTTCAATATACAATTATGGGGAAATGGAAAAGATACGAATTCATCCTGCAGTTGGGACTGAAGTAATCTTTGAGAACTATCTAATGGGATATATATTTGTGAGTTATATGTCTGGACATTCAGTACCACAATTATATACAACTCAACAATATACGACTTCAGTTGCATGGTGTATACAGTTCTTCTCCCAATGCTGTATCTTTCCTAGTCTCAGTTGAGCAAATATTTCAGATAAAGGAAATCGAAGGGATCGATTTTTTAAATATGAATGATTATACATTTATAACAATGGAAATAGCAAAGAATCGTGCTACAGTTGAGAAATTATACTAGAGCATTATTGAAATGGATGGGGATGTATTATCCATATGTTTAAAAACACATAATTTGAATTGAGCTTTTTACTTAATCCACATTTCTTAGTAAAATTTTAAATATAATAAGTAATTTAGTTTGATTAATTACTCGTGAGAAAGTCATAGACTATTATGGAACAAAGATATATCTGTATTACATCACACTGTATTACCTTAACATTACAAAACTATTCTGAAGTGTGTCTAACCAATCTAATTCAACTCTTTTGGTAGCAAGTTCAGCTTGGAAGATCTGTATGTACCTATTATGCACCTGAGTGTTATTTTCATTTAAACCGTTTGCATTTTGAATCGTGGATACCAAATGATGACATGTATTTGAATGATAATGACAGTTTATGTCATAAGTGTCTTAGCTTCATTAGAGTAGCACTGTTCCTTGTTTCCAGGGAATTCCATTGACATTGTTCACATCAATGAAGAATGGGATTCTTCAGCAAACTCTCAGAATTCCTGCTTCATCCACAGAGTAAAATTTCTTGCACTTAAAGAGTTCAACTTGGGAATTGGAAACATTATGTGCAACCATCTGCGACATGAGTCTCTTTTTGGAGGAAATTTGCAATCACTGGTGAAAATGTAACAGCCTGAATTGATATCTGAAGAACTGTTTTGTTGCAGATATTTTGCAATTGTACAATTTTGTATTTAAAAAGTCAGAATCACTACAAATCACCTATTCATACCAACGATGGTATATATAATAAACCTATGATACATGGATTACAACGGTCAATACCTTTGATATAATATGCTATTTGAACAAACTTAATTAAAATAAAATTGACTTTTTTCTAAATTTAACACTTATCTTTGCCATGGTTTAAGGAATGTACTATGGCAAAGATAACAAGTCCGTGCTTGTCATATCAAGATCATTTTATATGACAGCCGTTCAAACATTACTTGGTTCAAATGAAACATTTTTGAAGAGAGTTTGTAAGCCTGTTATTGTAACGAACTAATGTAATGTTCTGCTAGAGTGAATTTGTATCAGTAATCCATAATGAACGTTGCTGCTCACGATATATTCAAGACCGATTGACAGGTGTCATTAACTTAAACAAACTGTCAAATCTAAGTAGCACGCAATTGACATCGGGCGTGGATCAATTAGAACTCTTCCCTAAATCCATGCTATCTACTAAGCTTGAGCAAATCAATATGCCATGAAAGTTTGATATTACTTTAAAAATACAATACCATTATTTGAAGAAGAGGCAAATCTATTCCAAACTACTACTTCTTTAATGTTATCTTGAGTTGTTTTAACTGAAACATATATTGCTTGAAATAATTCTTTGAAATTATGATCATGTGGCTCCATATAGGAGGAGCCGTTTTATCTGAACATGATACCTGTCATGATATTGGTCATTCTTTGAATACCTTGTCTGAACTATTTCTGTAACCCTGGAAATAAGGTGAATCCGATTACAAATCGGACAATAAGAGGCTTCTATTTCTCTATATATTCTTCCCAGTCTTATTAGTGTATGATTTCAGTATCTGAACTTGCAATAATGCAACAAATCTTCACAATTTGCAAGACACGCACATTACCGAGGGCGACACGACATGGGCTTTTCAGAATGAATCCAATCGTTATACGCTTAGTTGAATTATACATCGCACCTTGGTGGTCAGTAATTAACTTGACCTGACGTGTCTAACTGGACACTAAGGTCACTTTATATTGAGAGGGATTGCAGTTGGTGCGTTGGTGACCACTGAGGTTACGACTTCCTGATGGTTTAGAATAAGTTTAGAATATATTGGGTTCTTAGTAGAATATGCTGATTGCACATTTTAGCATTGTTAGTAAATGTGTATCTCCATTGCAAAGGTTAAGAATTCAGAATTTATTTCTACCGGAAGGAAGATGCAAATTGGATTCACTATCTTTGCAAAACTTTTCAGTTTGATACCGCAAGAAAAGTTCTAATTCCCAATTTAATTGGGGCTGTCAATATGTCACAAAGAAATGAACCAGGAGAGTGAAACCAAACATGTTGTCAGTCATGATATACAATGTCTAATACAGGCGGACATCCACTCACACAAGAAACATATCACGAGTTTTGGATAGTTAAATAAAGTTTTTTTCTGTTGCTGTTGATGTTGATTTTATGATATTTATTATTTTTCAAAAGAAAAGCATAGGCATAAGCAAAGAGAAGAAGCAATGTGTATCTTATGGCTTTTGTCTACGAACACTGTTCCTCTGGGTTTATGTCACGCTATATTAACGTGTACTTCTGTATACTTCTCAAGCAAGTAGGTCGATACCTTAGTATAACATTCAATATCCAGGTTTACTTCAAATTGATACAGACGTTTCTCTTTGATTGATCTGGTACTTGCAAGGAATAAATGTCTTTATTGACGAAATGTGTGACAGATAAAATGGACAGGTAAATTGATTTGCGGAATAATTCAAAATGCTTACAAATAAAATGTTGTTGTTTATTGTTGAAAGTGGAGTGAAAGACGGAGGATGAAACCCTAGATTATCTATTATATGAGCAAATGTGCCATATATATATGATCTTAACCAATCAAATGTGAGTGTTTGCAGTTCCTCAATAACAAAACATTTATAATACATACTCGTTGGAGATATAACAGTTCAATTAAACTGCAATGTTACCACATAGTGTATAATAACAGTGCATGGTGTCGAAGCTAAGCTGCCGAAGGTGAACAAGTAAAACGTGTATTTACTGTAATGCATCAGGACTATAAGTAGCGGATCAATACGCAATACACTGTAAATTAAGGTTTCATTTTTATTTTAGTGTGATTGGTTATAAATACAATTTAATTCTCTTGATTTAACCAAATGAATATCATGAAATTAATCTTTGTATTTAATTTGATAAATAATAATTTCACTTTCGACAGATCTCTGTCTAAGTCTTTAAAACGTTAGCTATCAGAAACTCTACCATGATCTTGTAATTAAGCAGATAAGAAACCCGAAAGCCGATAGCTTTAATGCAGCGGGCAAAATGATTAATTGAGCATGTATGTCCCTTGTGTCTTGATAAGTGTGTTTACAAGCAATTGGTTACTCCTTCTAAGATAGTTTTGTCTTCACTATCCGTCATGCGCAAGAGACACGTGCATGTAATTAACTGGTGTTCTGGTATACTGTCTGCAATATGCTGAATATCACTTTGTTCATAACGTTATATAAAATTAGACTTATGATACGAATCCTCATCCTAAAAGCGTTAGAAACATACTGATGACAATGGATCATTCACAGGTGAATAATGCAAGGATTCAGTTTAAGCAAACCATATAAATGAACAGTCAGTAGAAAAGCTGGTGCTGGAAACTTTCTGATATACTGATGATTTTGAAAAATTCCCTCAATAAATATTTATTTAATGGTACAAATCATGTAATTTGTGGGAGAATACACAGCATGGTCACCATCACACGCTTAAAGTCTGGAAAGTTTTCGTTTTGTCATGTTTGTTAACACGACTATGTTATTATGACAATTCCTATACTTTATAACTACATGTAGTTAGAACGAATATATATATATATATTATTATTATTATCATTTCCACATTTATATTTGATGTACTATCCTTTACATGTACCTTCGACTTTACGCGGAAAATAATGTCTCCTTTACTGTGTTTATCCTTGCATCATGACCAGTGCGCATTTGAGAGAATTCATGCCAGGCTATAAATGTACATACATCAAAAGAGTAAAAGATCAAAAAGGAAAACTTGTTCAATTCTTTGAGTGACATCTAGACAAACTTTTTTAAAACTGAGTGTGTCATTTTTCGTCAAGATGCAGTTCTGTTGTGAATGTCATAGTTCATGCAATGTTTAAATGAAAACTCTAATTACTCGTCTTAACGCTTCTTATAGACTCAGACGATCAGAACAAGACAGGCACGTTTCAGGTAAAGCACATTCTACAAGGAAACATTAACGTTTGAACTCGTAAAGTTTCTTTGCCTCTGTCTACCACAGGAGTTATCAAGGGGTTCATTACACACTATAACACTGATCACAATCACACATACTTCTCCACGAGGCAATTATTGTAAGAGTGATACAGTCAGCTCCATCCCCAACTATGATTACCAATATTAGAATTACACTGCACTTTCACACACCTTTCTTGTTCTGAGGGAGGATAAATGTCTTAGTTAAATAAATTAGTCTCACATTGTATGAACAGGCTGGCTAGACGATTCAAATGGTTTTCATGTTCTTCTGTTTACATTATAAAATCTTAGAATCCTAAATCTGGGTTTCTTAATCAAAAGAGTACATAATTGAATGTCACAATGAATATAATAATGATTTACAAAAAAATGATATATGAATTTACTTGAAACACGTTGTCACAGTGCAATATAATCATTGAAAAATGTCGCAAAATGTGATTACAAGTTTACACTAGTTTTATGTGTGTTATAGTAAATACATGTCATACAAATCAACATCACTTCAAGTAAATTAAACATATATGCAGGAGCATCTGTTGATATTGATATTTCCCCATTTTAATTAACCGATTCCTGCTCCTGTCAATGTCATTAGTTCCTCACCTCATTAAAATACCTTCAGTATTTTTTTTAATATATTGACATTTTAATTATGCTGATAACTAAAAATCATTAGAAATAAATATATCTCAATAAAGTATTTATCTAAATATTCTGGTCCATGTGTCGGGATATGTGTTTTGTGAAGAAGTTGATTGAGAGATATCATCAGTCGATAAGTAGGAAACATACCCAAAATTGGAGAAGCACATGTACACCTGTGCGTGAGAATTTATGTTTTCAAAAGCAGGTTTTGAATAAGTTTCAACGTATTGAAACTATATATTACAACCTCGTTCCAGAATCAGAAATTAAGATGCTTTAGCCCTCGTTTGAGACATAAACACTTTGTTTAGTATTGATTTAACGCATAATAACAGAGAAAGGGACAAACTCGAGGAATAAATACCAGGTTGGAGCCGCATGTTTTGTTCAATGTTGATAATTTTAGAAAACAGAAAACAGAAACACAAAGCAGAAAACGAACTTTCCTGAATCAAATAGGAAATCATACATTGTTTGTTCGGTTCTCCGTGTTGATATGTTTACCAATATGTCCCTGATTCGAATTGGGCTGTAATCCAGCTTTAATATGAGCAGTTTAGATGTCAGTGAAATACTCTTGAAGCTGTGTTAAAACTATCACCTATAACTTCAAATGTTAACTAATAACTCTAATGTTTCAAGTTATAAGCATAGTGTATCACCCGTGTATCATCTATCAAACATTTGGGCGAGGTTAAGGTTTTCTGAAAAAAACTTACATCTACTAAAGTAGATGTTCAGTGTTAGACAAGGCAAAGTGAGCATGACTCACGTGGCCGCCATCTGTTATCCGTTCTTTTGAGCTTTAAAATTGTTATTGTCACGAAGTTCAAATACATATTCATGTATTTGTGAACAATATTTTTTCTGAATTGATTTTGGATGACGATCATCACTGGTGTCAACAGTAGTTTCACATACACATTTTCATTCCCAAAGGTGTAATGTTTACGTGACAATGTGTCACCCGGGGAGCATTAGACATGGAGATGTAATTGTTACTTAAATAACAGAATCAAAGCCCATTACTTAATCATAAATGATTGTTTCAGGACGTTTTGAGAAGTCGATCAAGAGTATTAACCAAAGTGTCAACATAAACAATTTCATTTGCCTAGATGTAATAGCCTTCGTCCCCAATGGAGCATCATATTTGCTAATCACACACAGTTCTATTACAAAGGATACTAAAGCAGTGAAAACTAATTTCGGATTGCTTACTAGCTTGATAAAGAGTATAGCAAGGACGATCAGCAGCCACATTGTTTTCCTCTGGTGTACTAGTTTCTGTGAAATGTGTCTCCAATAAATCGTCACAGGAATATCTCCAGGAGTCCAACTTCAGATTTGTAGGGGGTATAATTGCACGAATGTACAAATGTTAGAGTAATGTTTCATCTCTTCCAACGTCTTCCAACAATTATATTAAAACATTATTAATATTAAACAACGTAGGAACCGTGACATGACACATGCTGAACTTGTATCTACATTGAGTGACATGTATATATTTAATGTAACAGGCTCATCATTTATCAATAGGATGATTTCTATTATCCAATAATATATCCCAATTTTCGCAATTTCGCAATTCATATTCATAACATTTATAAGAACAAGTACATTCCCAGTACCACAGAATTGCCATTTGTATTAGTATATGGTAAATCGTTGTCTAGTACCTAAAAACACAGTTAGCCCAGGGATATGAGTACCAATGATCTTTCAAGAAGTTTGCTCCTGCCTTGATTCATATGCATAACACAGTTGAATAAACTGTCAGAGATGGTAACAAGCGTTGTCTACGAGTAAAGGTTAAAAAGTATTTCTTTCATAATGGTATGTATACATGTCGGAACGCTAAGCAAGTGATTTGAAACCTCAGGACGTTAGGAATTTAGTTTGATGCCTTTTTCTTTTATTCAGCCTCTAACATTTGGATAATGAGGATTCTTCTTAACGTTCTATTTAAATTATTTAACGTTAAGACCTCTGCAATATGCAAACACATGAGTGACTTCGTGAACCGTATAGATACTCAACAGTCATTGTCTTTGAAGATAATGAAAACTTTCAAAATATTACATGACATCAAAAGTAAAGATTGTCCTCAGCACGTGCATACTTCTCTGACAACTAAGTGTCAAGGTTTTGTTACAGGTAACTGGGATATAGTCATGGTAAGCAGGTATTATTACACATTGTGAATACAATAATTGATGAGGAAACTATTTTCCCCTCTGTCGTTAATATAATATGGATCATATTAATTAAAAGTTTAACAAATTATCGACCTCTAAACTGCTAGTCAGAAATATATAAAACCTTTATAGTGAACACATGTTTGTGTCTGTAATTTAACATATACCTTAGATAAAGAGTAGTAAAGAGAATGATCATTACTGTGACATAGTCCCACAGAGTTCAATCCACACCCTATTAACACTGTCTCTCGGTCAAGTCCGAATTGTTCAAAGTGTGATTTCTCAAGAAAATATTCATGCAAACTGCCTGTGCATGTACATGTATTAACAAAGAAACAAAAGTGAATTTGTATCAAATTCTTTTTAGAAGGAAATTCATCTGACGAAACAAACGTGTGTCATTACATTTGTCATTTATACATACTCATCACGTAAATAGCATTTATAAGATAAATAGTTGAGTTTGTACAATATGCGGGATTCATTGTTATTCAACATCCGCAAATTTAGTTTAGTTGAAAGTTGGGGGTGTTAAATAAAATTTTACAAACACAACTATTTATCGATATTGCAACATGACCGCTTGTTGTAAGTTTGAAGCGTACCTATCTCTGAGTGGAAAGGACTTTGCGACTGTGTGGTCAGGTCAAAACAAATGTGAATACTCAGCGTAATATGTACATTATCAACAATTTACACTTAATCCCGAACAGTGTCTCTCACCTATGGTCACTTAAAATGTTCATGTATCCTTTTAGATTGCTGTAAACATGTATTTGCGGCATCAACAAACACAGTAAAAACCCCAAGAACAAACATCTTAAACTAAATCTAGACCATTGTGACAATGACGTCAAAATGGTAGATCACTATGACGTCATGACATGGCAAAGACAATCGAAAAAGAACAGACGCATGGAAGAAGGCGTCGAATTTGGACAAATTGAAGTAGCTGAACACATTTTAGTTACCATGAAAGTAATTTATATTGAGAGTAATTCGTGATCTGTATGGGTATACACAAGTAAGTAATTGACAATGACACCTATCAAATGGGAGTTAGGCACACATAGAGAAATTATATGTTGAGTCGGGCCGAATCTTGTGAACATAATGTATCAGTTAGCCGTTAAGTCGCCCTAGCCAATGTGCTAGTTCATTGTCATTCAACATAGGGAAATTAACCAATCAGAATCAAGGACACACCGAAGTCATGTTACAATTATCATTAATGCATAATGAGCACTTAAGTTTACACATTTGTTTAGACACTTATATGAAAGCTCATAAAACACAGAGAAGAGGCTACATCGTGAAATTGAAATATTTACACTTGATCTCTCTGTTGATCTTTTTTGTTTACTTTGACTACATTTACAGTTTCTGTGCTTATTTTAAATGACAATGTCACAGAGGTGATTGTGAGATCACCTCCAGTGGGAATCGAACTCGGAACCTCCGGGTGGGAGTCCTGCGCTCTACCAGTCGAGCTAAAAGGATATCTAACCGAAGCCAGTAGAAACACTGTCATCTCAACCTGCCACATACAAAGTGACTCGTTCTCAAGTAAAGCTTTAGCAAGTTATCAAGCACCCCAGTTTGACATACTCAGGGTGTAGTAAGCACGAGGGAGTTGTCTCGCCCCCATGTTGGGCGCCAAATGTCACAGAAGTGATTCGGATATCCCTCTAGCCGAAGCCAGTAGGAAGACTTCATCTCACCCTGCCACAACAACATAGCTTGAGATTATTAAAACAAATTTCCACCATGGAGCAATTAAAAACTGAAAATTATTTCAGGCAAATTATAAAACTCACTTTTTGACATAATGATGAATCCAGACATTTAATATGCACACTGCAATTTGTTAGAAAGAAGCTTTATGTTAAACCTCATTTTAAGAGTATTAATCATTAATTTTTAACTGTCAAACTCCTGAACCAATGAAACTGACAATATGGAAGAAAACGAATTGTATTGACAGTCAAGGATTTAGTTTAGATTGAATTCCTTGTCATCAAAACATTGTTCACATCTTATGTACCTTCGAAAGCCACATTTTTAAATGTCTTCATTTAGCCCATTGATCATAATTCATTATTACCTCAACAAAACAAATCGTTTAAACACCAAGGAAAAGAAACATATGATTAAGAGAATCATCAATTATAAAAAGTGATGCATTTTTTGCAATCTGAGATTTGTGGAAGAAACTTTATATTTTGATTGGAAAAGTCACCAATTCTTAAATTGTCGAGAACAATTTTGTAGCGGTTGGATTCCCTGTAGAAACAACAATCATTTGTGAGTTTCATACTGTGCTGTGTCCACATTAGACCCAGTTGGGTACATATTAGTATCAGATTATCTTGTAATAAAACAAATAATTTTTTAATTTGAAATTGTTAACTGAAACCAGATTCGGATTTTGAATTCGTTTTAAAAAAGTATATCATAAACCAAAAATATATTGAGATATATTTCATTGGATGGATCCTGATATCTAAATGTATAATGCACTGTGTAAGAAATTAAAGTAGCTTCATGTTAGATCTGATCATAGGAGTATACATCATCAATTTGCAACATAAGAGTGACATTTGAAATATGGAAGAAATTGATCTAAATGCCCGCAGAAAGTGAGTTTTACCAGTAACTTCTCAATCATATGGCTCTTTTAAGTCATTAAAGAATAGATGAAATGCATTTTTCTCAAGAATGACAGATGATTACCTCTACGTATATTGTATATCGGAATCAATTGAGCATAAAATCGAGACAATATACACTTGCAATTGATAAGTAAGACGATTTTAATTCACCCATTTTAACACTATCGCAATTTGTTCGGCGAAACCTTTTGAAAATGCTCACTGAGGCGTGACTGTGATAAGCGATAGACGGGGCGGTTAGATAGCTTCTCCGCCGATGTCTCGTTAATTAATTAATGATAATTATCACTGCCGCTAAATGAATTTATGAGGTGTATTACATCGCCAAAAAGACATGTTTATGTAATAATTGTGTAATTGTCATCTGCGGAATTACCTAGTTGGATATCTAAACATTCGATATATGGGAAATTTAAGTTGGTTTATTGAAGATATCTTTGTGAAATTAACAATCAAAATGTTGCGAAATTACGTTGAATTGTGACTATCGCTGAAAATCAAATTCCTCCACATACGTCACAGAAGTCAT
Organism: Gibbula magus; assembly: GCA_936450465.1. Lineage (NCBI taxonomy): Eukaryota > Metazoa > Mollusca > Gastropoda > Trochida > Trochidae > Gibbula > Gibbula magus. The sequence goes on along the minus strand of OW388294.1, from coordinate 22,547,220 downwards.
CCCTTCACGGGTCACACCCCCGGAGACTTTCATTCTGGTCGCCGGGGCTAAATCAGGCGGTTTTTTAAAAAGCCGTACATAAGTAATTTGTGGACCGATTTCAGAAATTTAAAATCGAGCAATTGTCAAATTGACATCCCATTTTAATGAATCCGATTTGGACCATATGTCATTTCATCCATCCTTTAAATTGAAACTATGGTATTCATCCTATAATCTTAAATGTTGAGCCAGTATATGTTCTAAATATTCGATGAATTGTTGTCTGACATGTCCTATACAATCTCTCGAACTCACCTATTTGGCCATCTGTTGCCAAGGTACGTCCATCAGAATATTATTCACATTATTTTCTGTTGAAAATAGAGACCAACATATTTCAAAACCCTCATATTTACAAGATAAGGATGAATCCAGACACCTAAAATGTATGCTGAAATATTTATATATTATATACATGTGTATATATAGTATAAGTGAGCAAGTACTTTCATATTAAACCATTTAAGAATGGTTTCATGGTAAGAGTATAAATCATTAATATTTAACTGTCAAACGTCGTCAACAATGGAGATTGGCAATATGGAATACACATCATAGCAATGACAGTTGAAATTCATCTTGAATTGAATTCTATCTTCCTATTTTAATACCCTTTTCACATCTTTTCTTCCCTATTCCCTCAGACCATTGACATTAAGTTATCAAATCAAGTTTTTTTAAAGTAAAAATATCGTGGTTACGAGCATCATCAATTTTAATAATTAATGCAACTTTCTTCAGCCTGATATTGTGTCAACTTGATTTGGAATTCTGAACTTAGTTGAATTGTTCATATGTCTTTTTCAATTTGAAAACGTTTTGAACAGTTTAATTAAACTAATTAAATATCCCAAAATGTTTCAGAAATATTCAAAACATTCCAGCTTACAAGATCTAGACCAAAAGTTTTCTCTACCTAAAAGTTCAGTTCCTGTGATGAAAACAAATATGACTCCAACAAAACTTCAATTTATAATCCCCATCTACCATGCAGTTTGGCTCGACAGGAACTTGGAATTATTTTATTGATCTTAATGGCAAGTAAGACTTATTGGTAGAAGGAACTAAACCTCCCTGGTTCAATCATGTCAAACATGTAAATGATTCAACAATACCTTTCGGAAGAGTTTATACTGATAAATACATGTAGAAGTTCATTGTAGAGAAACCTTTCCAGTTCATTCTAAGAAATTCGTGCGGAATTAGATATCAATAGCGAGGTTTGGAGTTGTATGAATGAAACATTAGATGGAACAATTTATAATAGTTTTATAGTTATAACCTTTTTTAAAATAGGTTTCAATATGTACAAGAGTAAATCATGTAAAAACAACAACACTACAAACAAATAAAAACAAATTGCAAAGATTCAGAAGTTATTCTGATTCTATAAAAGATTACTGTATTGTAAAAAGGTTTCTGCCCAAGCGTTTCTCATCAATTTCATCGATTTCAAAATCTTCAACAAAGTTCCTAGTGTGTTTTCATTTCTTTTTTTAATGTATACGTAGTCGCGCATGTCTCTCGTTTTAAATTACATTTAACATCTTACTATTATGCTTTACCAGAAATTGTTATCTAGTTGTGGTTGATAACAGTAATGTAGGTCGACCTTTGTCAATTACATACATCAGTCGCCAGGGATGTTTCAATTCAATTCATCGGATGGTCAAGCCTACGCTTAACCTTATTGAACCAGACAATTACACGTTCTCTGGAATATCCTGTGAACAAATCTCATTGAGTTAAATAGAATAAGGATGTGTTTCTATGTGGTATTAGTCAATGTAAACTGTTATGTCAAACTATTATTGTTCTATGTCATTTCTCTTCAAAGGAATTGCAATGTAACAATGGGCATGCATATATTCCCGAATGTACAATTGTAAAAGTCAAAGATCGTAGGGTTTGACCAAGCGATCGCGAGGTAAAGATACACATTCAATCTGCAGTTGGCAATATACATTGTTTGGTAAGTCAATTTGTTTAGCTAAACATCTTCCCTGACATTCAAAACTTTCGCTCACAGAATTTAAATTCTTCAACATTTATTGTTTTTTACGATTTGATTGCTTTAGAGATATGTTGTTGTGCTGAACTTTCTTATGCTCATACCAAGTTCCAGTAAGTTACCTAGATATTGTTCTGATATTTTGGATGAAAAAAGGAAGACATGAGTCTTGCTTCTTTAGACTCCATGTCTTTCCTACTCGGTAAAATATCAATTTACATACAAATTATGTCTTTTAAACACTTGGGACTGAAGTAATCTTTGAGAACTATCTCAGGGGATATATATTTGTGAGTTATATGTCTGGACATTCAGTACCACATTTATATACGACTCAACAATATACGACTTCAGTTGAGCAAACATTTCAGATAAAGGAAATTGAAGAAGGTATTGTTTTTTTTTTTATATGAATGATTATACGTTTATAAGAATTTTTTTATAAGAAATATTTTTCTGAATTCATATTTCTAAGTAAGAAGTTAGAAATAATAACTGGTTTACTTTGATTAATTACCCGTGAACAATTCATACAGTTGGCAGAACAAACATATATCCGTATTACATCACATTTTATAACTTTGACTCTTAAGTAAGTGATGAATATAAATCACCTTATATGACCAACCGATAGTTGTTCTTCCATCAAGCACTCTCAGATTGATAGGGTATTCAATAATAATTTCATGATAGGCCGTCAAATTTACACTTGAATTGATCAAAACTGCCGTGACGTCAGGCTTTTACTTTTATGTATGTAATTTTAAAAAAGACGTTAAAGTAATGAAAAATGTTCGGTGACCCCCTATTATTATTTCTGAATTCGTTTGTTTATTCAACTGCGCACATCATATTTCAATTTTAGAAATATCTGTGAGTCGGTGAAAAATCCTGTTGATTATGCGAAAAACGATTATAAAATTGCCGTTTTAATTTAGTTAGCTTAATTTAATTTTGTTTCCCTTAACAGTGTCATTAATTTTCAAAATATACGCTTGCTATGTAATCGCCTTTGTGATTAAATTGTATCTGAAAGGATTCGTAGTATAATCGTTGAAAGCGTGTCAAAATCACTCAATTTGGTGACAGGGGTATTACTATTAATGCCCGCAACTCTTTAAATCATTCAGTGACGCCAAAATTTCCTTTCATTTTTGGATAACAAACATAATAAACTTGCTATTTTGAAAAAAATAAGCGAATTCTAAAATAGTGCATATCCCTTTAAAACGTTCATTGACATTTGAATCATGGATGTGAAATGATAACATGTATTGAACAATAATGACAGTTCATGTCATATTTGTAAGTTTCAGTACAGCAGCACTGACTCAAGAGGTTCCTTGTTTCCAGGGAATTATTAAATATTCATGACTACCGGAGAAGTGATCATTGGGGGTCAATCGAAGGACCCAACCTGTCAAAACAAATCTACATAGTAATTCACAAACGACGTCGTAAATGACAACCGGATATACTTGGTCTGTTGTACATTTAGCTCGGAGGATCTGAAAAAATGATTTCCTTGTATTACTGTCTTGTTCTCAGAACAGATGTATCATAGACACAGTCATAAATACTGTTAATTTTATGGAATGAATACTATTTCAACTGGTTTCAATAAGCACTCAGTGGCTAGATCAGTGTTCAATGTCAGGCCAATTCTAATTCAAAAGCACACTCCCGAATGCTCATAACTCTTATCGTCACAGCACCATACACTACAGGTTACAAATGTGTTCATGTGTTCACAAACTTATGTGTTTGAAGCGCGGGATAGTTCCATTTACTAGTTATATCAAAACACACCAAAACCTGCATATGGACAGGGTTTCTTTCCGTAGATGTCATGCATAGAGTTACCATATGGAATAGGAATTTGAAGTATAGTTTGTATATTTGTATATCTCTACAAATCATTGTATCTTTACATGAGGCATGGTGAATAACCATATCACTGACTGATACTCTGTTCTATTTTTAACTTTAAAGGCAGAGAGGAGCAAAGCTATCCAGAACTTTGTGATGCTAACCAGTTGTAACAAAACAACATCCTTACCTGTATATGAACTGTTTATTTTCAATTCATGCATTGACAGAAAATATTGCATAGAGGTATATTATGGAATTCTAAGTATAGTTTGTCCATTTTTGTATCTCTAAGAAAGCTATGTCATCATTACATGTAGCATTAATTATCAAACTAGTAGAGCAAATCTATCCAGAATTGCGTGGTGAAAATATTCAGAGCAAGTGAACGTGAATACAAATAGTTATGTTGTACTGCATGGTGATTAAAATATCATTGATAGACAATTTAAAAGAAGAAAAAAGAAGTCAAATCCATTATGCATTAGGATTACGGCGTGCAGGAAAATATTCAGTCCATGGGAACTTGCAAATCAGATGAAAGCGGTAAAGATCTGTCTGATGTAACAGCATATCATTGATAGACACGGATGACATTTCTAATGATAAGCTTTTCAATCAGAATATCCATTTGATCCATTATGCATTTGGTTATGTCTTTGAATCCAATTATGTGTGTGTGTTAATACCCTTTTCACATCTTTTCTTCCCTATTCCCTCAGACCATTGACATTAAGTTATCAAATCAAGTTTTTTTAAAGTAAAAATATCGTGGTTACGAGCATCATCAATTTTAATAATTAATGCAACTTTCTTCAGCCTGATATTGTGTCAACTTGATTTGGAATTCTGAACTTAGTTGAATTGTTCATATGTCTTTTTCAATTTGAAAACGTTTTGAACAGTTTAATTAAACTAATTAAATATCCCAAAATGTTTCAGAAATATTCAAAACATTCCAGCTTACAAGATCTAGACCAAAAGTTTTCTCTACCTAAAAGTTCAGTTCCTGTGATGAAAACAAATATGACTCCAACAAAACTTCAATTTATAATCCCCATCTACCATGCAGTTTGGCTCGACAGGAACTTGGAATTATTTTATTGATCTTAATGGCAAGTAAGACTTATTGGTAGAAGGAACTAAACCTCCCTGGTTCAATCATGTCAAACATGTAAATGATTCAACAATAACTTTCGGAAGAGTTTATACTGATAAATACATGTAGAAGTTCATTGTAGAGAAACCTTTCCAGTTCATTCTAAGAAATTCGTGCGGAATTAGATATCAATAGCGAGGTTTGGAGTTGTATGAATGAAACATTAGATGGAACAATTTATAATAGTTTTATAGTTATAACCTTTTTTAAAATAGGTTTCAATGTGTACAAGAGTAAATCATGTAAAAACAACAACACTACAAACAAATAAAAACAAATTGCAAAGATTCAGAAGTTATTCTGATTCTATAAAAGATTACTGTATTGTAAAAAGGTTTCTGCCCAAGCGTTTCTCATCAATTTCATCGATTTCAAAATCTTCAACAAAGTTCCTAGTGTGTTTTCATTTCTTTTTTTAATGTATACGTAGTCGCGCATGTCTCTCGTTTTAAATTACATTTAACATCTTACTATTATGCTTTACCAGAAATTGTTATCTAGTTGTGGTTGATAACAGTAATGTAGGTCGACCTTTGTCAATTACATACATCAGTCGCCAGGGATGTTTCAATTCAATTCATCGGATGGTCAAGCCTACGCTTAACCTTATTGAACCAGACAATTACACGTTCTCTGGAATATCTTGTGAACAAATCTCATTGAGTTAAATAGAATAAGGATGTGTTTCTATGTGGTATTAGTCAATGTAAACTGTTATGTCAAACTATTATTGTTCTATGTCATTTCTCTTCAAAGGAATTGCAATGTAACAATGGGCATGCATATATTCCCGAATGTACAATTGTAAAAGTCAAAGATCGTAGGGTTTGACCAAGCGATCGCGAGGTAAAGATACACATTCAATCTGCAGTTGGCAATATACATTGTTTGGTAAGTCAATTTGTTTAGCTAAACATCTTCCCTGACATTCAAAACTTTCGCTCACAGAATTTAAATTCTTCAACATTTATTGTTTTTTACGATTTGATTGCTTTAGAGATATGTTGTTGTGCTGAACTTTCTTATGCTCATACCAAGTTCCAGTAAGTTACCTAGATATTGTTCTGATATTTTGGATGAAAAAAGGAAGACATGAGTCTTGCTTCTTTAGACTCCATGTCTTTCCTACTCGGTAAAATATCAATTTACATACAAATTATGTCTTTTAAACACTTGGGACTGAAGTAATCTTTGAGAACTATCTCAGGGGATATATATTTGTGAGTTATATGTCTGGACATTCAGTACCACATTTATATACGACTCAACAATATACGACTTCAGTTGAGCAAACATTTCAGATAAAGGAAATTGAAGAAGGGATTGTTTTTTTTTTTATATGAATGATTATACGTTTATAAGAATTTTTTTATAAGAAATATTTTTCTGAATTCATATTTCTAAGTAAGAAGTTAGAAATAATAACTGGTTTACTTTGATTAATTACCCGTGAACAATTCATACAGTTGGCAGAACAAACATATATCCGTATTACATCACATTTTATAACTTTGACTCTTAAGTAAGTGATGAATATAAATCACCTTATATGACCAACCGATAGTTGTTCTTCCATCAAGCACTCTCAGATTGATAGGGTATTCAATAATAATTTCATGATAGGCCGTCAAATTTACACTTGAATTGATCAAAACTGCCGTGACGTCAGGCTTTTACTTTTATGTATGTAATTTTAAAAAAGACGTTAAAGTAATGAAAAATGTTCGGTGACCCCCTATTATTATTTCTGAATTCGTTTGTTTATTCAACTGCGCACATCATATTTCAATTTTAGAAATATCTGTGAGTCGGTGAAAAATCCTGTTGATTATGCGAAAAACGATTATAAAATTGCCGTTTTAATTTAGTTAGCTTAATTTAATTTTGTTCCCTTAACAGTGTCATTAATTTTCAAAATATACGCTTGCTATGTAATCGCCTTTGTGATTAAATTGTATCTGAAAGGATTCGTAGTATAATCGTTGAAAGCGTGTCAAAATCACTCAATTTGGTGACAGGGGTATTACTATTAATGCCCGCAACTCTTTAAATCATTCAGTGACGCCAAAATTTCCTTTCATTTTTGGATAACAAACATAATATACTTGCTATTTTGAAAAAAATAAGCGAATTCTAAAATAGTGCATATCCCTTTAAAACGTTCATTGACATTTGAATCATGGATGTGAAATGATAACATGTATTGAACAATAATGACAGTTCATGTCATATTTGTAAGTTTCAGTACAGCAGCACTGACTCAAGAGGTTCCTTGTTTCCAGGGAATTATTAAATATTCATGACTACCGGAGAAGTGATCATTGGGGGTCAATCGAAGGACCCAACCTGTCAAAACAAATCTACATAGTAATTCACAAACGACGTCGTAAATGACAACCGGATATACTTGGTCTGTTGTACATTTAGCTCGGAGGATCTGAAAAAATGATTTCCTTGTATTACTGTCTTGTTCTCAGAACAGATGTATCATAGACACAGTCATAAATACTGTTAATTTTATGGAATGAATACTATTTCAACTGGTTTCAATAAGCACTCAGTGGCTAGATCAGTGTTCAATGTCAGGCCAATTCTAATTCAAAAGCACACTCCCGAATGCTCATAACTCTTATCGTCACAGCACCATACACTACAGGTTACAAATGTGTTCATGTGTTCACAAACTTATGTGTTTGAAGCGCGGGATAGTTCCATTTACTAGTTATATCAAAACACACCAAAACCTGCATATGGACAGGGTTTCTTTCCGTAGATGTCATGCATAGAGTTACCATATGGAATAGGAATTTGAAGTATAGTTTGTATATTTGTATATCTCTACAAATCATTGTATCTTTACATGAGGCATGGTGAATAACCATATCACTGACTGATACTCTGTTCTATTTTTAACTTTAAAGGCAGAGAGGAGCAAAGCTATCCAGAACTTTGTGATGCTAACCAGTTGTAACAAAACAACATCCTTACCTGTATATGAACTGTTTATTTTCAATTCATGCATTGACAGAAAATATTGCATAGAGGTATATTATGGAATTCTAAGTATAGTTTGTCCATTTTTGTATCTCTAAGAAAGCTATGTCATCATTACATGTAGCATTAATTATCAAACTAGTAGAGCAAATCTATCCAGAATTGCGTGGTGAAAATATTCAGAGCAAGTGAACGTGAATACAAATAGTTATGTTGTACTGCATGGTGATTAAAATATCATTGATAGACAATTTAAAAGAAGAAAAAAGAAGTCAAATCCATTATGCATTAGGATTACGGCGTGCAGGAAAATATTCAGTCCATGGGAACTCGCAAATCAGATGAAAGCGGTAAAGATCTGTCTGATGTAACAGCATATCATTGATAGACACGGATGACATTTCTAATGATAAGCTTTTCAATCAGAATATCCATTTCATCCATTACGCATTTGGTTATGTCTTTGAATCCAATTATGTGTGTGTGTCAAAATACAGTCATGATGTTTTCATTCATCAATAATTCCATATTTAAAAGATTGAGAATAAAGAATCTCTACCCATTTAAAATTCAAACTAGTTCAGATGAGCAACAGATCGAGTAATGGATGACCACATTATCTGAAAAATATGTGTAAAAAATATACTCTTCAAAAGAGTATGCTAATGTTTAAAAAATTCACAGAAACACACTGAAACCTCATAAAGCATTTGGAGAACAAATTTACCAATCTACCAAACTGCAACGGACTGTAAAATACGTGCACCACACAATAATATATCTATATATGATCCGTTGCTCAAGGGGTATAACATTAATTAATTTAATTAATTAAATTTCTGTTCATACAGACCTAATGACGGCAGTAGACACAATTGACACCTAATGCCAAGACTGTATACAGCTCAACGCACGTCATTGACAGATTGTAAGATGTAGCAAGGATGTGTCAAGGAGACCAAGAGTGACAACTGCAGCACAAAATCGATACACCAGACTGTGCCATCTACGCTGCAACTCTACGACAGCGACGTCTACATGTGTGTAGATCCCTGGGCTACGCAGAATTAGAGATAAAAAAAAGGATATGACACATTAGAGAAGGCCAGACCGAACTTCCCACACCCCTGTGAAATTGTATACGTGTGTCTGGGTTTCTCAAAGCAATGATTTTATATAAGATATATCCAATTTTGAGTCAGTGTCCAGTTCCTTTACTCTTTAAGATTATGTTTTCAGTCCACCTTCCACCTGATGAAGGAGTAGGCATATAATCCAAAACGCAATGTATCTTCACAATAAAGAAGTTGCAACCAGAAAATTAAGTTTTGTTAGAATATATCTGTATAGATCACTCGTGTGTATGTATTTACTATAATGTGTAGCATCGTTTAATATTGTACATCGCTGATTGGCTACTGGCAGTATTGGGGAGTTCAACAGTATGAATATCGGTATAAATGGTTTTTCAGTTACCAGGGAAAACTTGTCTGTTGAATCATGCGAAAGAACAGGATGATCTTATTCTCGGTGTTAAAAAATGGGAGGCATGTCTTCTGTGCTTCGAACGAATCAATCTCAACATTATAAGAACACAAGAACTCTTAAACTGATGTTGCACAGACAAAGCCATGTGCACTTGATGTATAATAAGGTTTTTATGTTATTTGAATAACAAAGACAGGTATATGTGCCTAAGCATCAGTAACGTACCACTGACTCAAGACATTCCTTGTCTCCAGGGAATCACTTCATTATTCATGACTACTTGAGAAGGAATCATGAGGGGTCATTTGAAGGACCCAAACTGTCAAAAGAGACCTGGTACTAATCCACATATAAAGCATTGTATAAATACTTGAATTGACCATGAAGTCTTTGCGATCTACATTTTGTTATTACTTAATGAATTTATGAACGTGTTTGTGAAATAAGTGTTTTTGCAGCACTTTCCTTGTCAGGTAATCAACCGCGCAGTCAAATTCAATCAGATACAAAACACCATGTTTTCATTAGCTGTCAAAATGTCCAATAACATGTGATTATCAGATTCATATTTTGAAATTTTCGTAACGAAATAACTCTTTTTCAATATTTTGAGCGATTTTCGGCATCTTGTATGGTGATATCAGTACATCAGACTGAATTTTTTCTTCAGAGTATGTTTTATATTCAAATTATACCACCAACTTCTTTCATCATTGCATGAATTGCATCATGTCGGGGAAAAGGATTTCACTGAACGATCCTAATATTACGAACTCTCAAGTCAGAAAAACCAATTCTATTGATGGGTTGCGGCACAAATATCAAATTATCAATATCTATCAATATATAATCAAAATTATTAGTTGTTATGCTGCATGGTGCTGCAACTTAAAATCAGAGACATATTACCTCGTATTCATCACGACAACGGCATTCAAAATCTTTTGTCCATGTGCAAAATCAGCTGAAAAATGGATATGACCTCCAAAACGATTTCCAAGATTACCATAGCCTAGCTAGTAGACTGTTGAAAAAACTATATATGTTTTTATAATGTATTTAATTACGTAATGTAATGGAAACATTTTTAAAATTAAATACATTATGAAATATGTAGTTAATTAATTCCATTTGATAAAAAAAGATGTTTAAATACAAAATGTAAAATGGAAGTAATCATGAAATAAAATGGCTGTATCCAATGTCAAAACATTTAAAAACAACATTTCTACCTACATGTAGTTTATAACAAGGTTATACCCAAGAATAGGAGATTTTATCTTTCCTTACAGTAGAGTATTCGTTTTTGATTGGCTAACGGTCGTTACGTTTTTCTTATGTACCCTGTCCAACGGTGTACAAATTTCATGTACCCCGTTGTCATAGTAACAGCTCCGAGCTAAGAGTAGGCGTCGCGTTATGGTCAGATGACGTTATAAGATGACGCACGCGGTGTACGGAGTTTTGAACAATTCGATCAGCTGTTCACGAGTCTTTTAATTACAAACTTAGTTTCGCCTTATTTGCAGCTTGGTTTGGAAACACATATTATTATGCATTGCTTGCACACTCAATTAAACTAACATTAACTCATTTTAAGGCATTTAAAAGCTTGCAGTAATACGTTATAAAACTTCTAACTTTTCAGTCGAGACAGATGACGCCATTTTGTTTACGTTTAGGGTCAAGGTCATTCAAGCTATATCAGCTGATCAGTCACTCGCAGTCAAAACGCAAAAACTATAATAATACTAATGTTATTGACATGACGGAAAGATACCCTGGTACAAAGATGGTACATGAGACCGTATTACCCTCGTGAGAAGCATACAACTTATAGTGTAATTTGGGAATGTTTGTGAATGGTTTGCAAATTGTTTTAAGAACAATTACATGTACACGAAACGTTCATAACTTTTTTTTATCTGTTCATGATGAAATTATCAACGAATTATCTACGAATTATCTACGAATTATAAGAAATGAATGAGACAAGTTACGAATACACTGCAGATTTCGGCGAATAGGATGCCATATCACATTTATCTATGAATAGTTAATCATTGCTCCTGACAAGTCGGTGATTAATCCGTGCTTGTTGTGACCTTTTTATGTAACATTTGTGATTATTGTGATTCGTGGATTATTTTTGAGTAATACATCAAATTATCAACCACAATTTCAAAGAACTGTTGAACAAAGAAGTTGTTGTCGACTACAATATTTTATTAAGAAAGGTTTATGAAGCATCTACGATGTTTCTTTCTAACACAGTGATATACACCATGGTGTTTCCTTAAAAACGTTTATTCTCGAGTCAATCGATTTCATTGAAAAGACATGGCCCAGGGACATTTCCTTTCTTTGAATAAGGCACCTGACATTGATACAGCGGGACTGGGCTATAATTGACAACAGATGTAGCTGTGTGACCATCTAAAATGTCACTATAAGAAGTCGTTGGATTTGGTCTGACCTCTCAGTGAAAAAGAGGACTGTAAACAAGCATTATGGTCATCTACTGCAAATCGTGAAACATACAATTTCACATTAATTTCTCCAATTTAATTTTTTATTTATTATTTTATACATTCTGATAATAAAAATCAGTGTGTCCCTAATGTTTGAGAGCATACTTACATATGCAACCACGGTGGATGTGAATTCAGTGTAAGTGACGTATCCAATTTCACAAAGAGCTCATCTGTGGAAAGACAAAAATAAATTATTAGCTTATATGAAACATTTTAGAAAGAGCCTATTTAAGCTGTTAAATGCTCAATTGTGCGTAAAATATGGTAAGAGTTTATAAACGAGATTAAAAAGAAGTCTAACAGTCATGTAACACATATAGCTTGATCAAGATTACAATAATTATTTCCATATTTTTACAGTTTCAACAGATTGACAAGGTGTCAGCAAAGGTGGATGACACAAATCTCGTACCTCGACAGTCTATAACGCAAGGCGAGGAATTTATCTGAAGATGAAGTTTTCTTTGGAGGAAGCCTCTGTCCAGCTTCTTACTGAACCTGGATGTGAGATGATCACAGGAGACATGTGGAATTATCAGACTCACTGTGGTATTGAGAATCTGTAAAGACGTTTTACCAAACAAAGTAGAGTTTGTACCAATTGTATCCTGATCACTTGAACATCAGTTAATAATCTTCCTTCTGTACATTCATAGAAGCAAGTGTCATAATACATGTCAGTAATACTAACTTACCTAGTTAAACTAATGGTTAAGTTACAGTCATTTTATTATTTTATAAATAAATATTCCTAGAAAGCCTATGTCTATGTTAAGAAACGTTAGCACCAAATAATTGCAGGAAATGCGTCAAATTTGAAGAAAATCCATCCAAGTTGGAAAGAAATGCGCCCATTGCGGAAGAAAATGCTTCTTTTCTCGAAACAATTGCAGCAATACCGGTGAATCGACGGAAATGCACACATAAAAATGGCATCCGAAGAAGGTTCTCCTGTTTGGGTGAGTAATCTGTTTACAGTCCCTACATGGTTTGCACGGGCCTGGAAAAGTACTTGATTTTTTTAGAAATACTTGCCATTTAGATAGTGAAGAAATATAACATGGTTATGTTTGGGATAACACTACCTTCAATAGTACAAATTATTATACTTTTACGGGCCGAGTCCCATGCGGGATTCGAACCCACGCCCTCAGAGTAAGGTTACTAGCGCCAGCATTGACTGTACCGGCAGCTTACCACACGACCATTTCGCACCAGCAGCTTACCACACGACTATTTCGTCTCGACGAGACTTTCACTCATAAATGTATGTGACGTAATCATAGCCTGAACGTTTGATTGGTCGTTAGTTGTCTCGCATGTGATGTCGCAATGCCGTACTTTGGATAATGGCGGCATCGAAAGATATGTCACTAAATGGCACGTGGTGGCACGTGGTCCTGTGCATAGCTCAGTCGACCGCTATCAGTGAAGTTCAGCAACAATGGGCGCGGCTCGCCGCATGGGTGGGTTACCCGCTACATTGCTGGATAAACTGAGAGTTGAAGGGTTATTCCCTGCCCCACACTGAGACATAAGTTGAGAGACTTATGGTGTCACCCTGGGTAAGTGACTTAGTTCGAAGTGTGCCTCTGTCCACCCAGCAGTAAATGGGTACCTGGTATGATACGATGGTAGTCTGAATTTGAACCTTGAGCGCCTGACAGGCGACCGGTTGTATTCTCCTTAGGGAGTGTTCTGTACTCGTTGACCAGGGGTAATATGTCAACCAGCGCTTTGAGCATGCAATGTGCATGGATATATGCGCTATATAAATGGACTATTATTATTATTATTATTATTAAATGCTAAATGGTTAAGCAATCCTGCTTATAGTTGGGTAAATCCATCTAGTGACAAGATAAAAGGCTTTCTGCACAATGCAATCGTACCACTGACATTTCAAATATGGGACAGAGCGAGCTGACATCTCATATAAAAGGGGAAAAACATCGCGCGGCTGTGAAATCGAAAGTAATTACGTTTTATTAATATAATTAATATGAATAATTCTGCAAATATTATGTACTTGAAAAATGGTAAAATGTCCATGAACCATGCCGGGCATACATTATAATAATAACTTTAGTAATAATAACTCTTTATTGTCCGTAATAATGTACATAGGAAATTCTTTGTGTGCAAATAGCACCCGGCAGCCACAGTGCAGCGCCAGTTCAAGCGTTGTTCTGTCCTTATGTGCTGAGTGTCAAGCAAGGCAGCAACAACTCCCATCTTTTAACGTCTTTTGGTATGACGCGACCGGGAATCGAACCCCGGTCTTCCGGGTGATGAGCGGACACTCTACCAACTGAGCTACATTTGTTGAATGCGTGTATGTATAAGACAACAAGACTATACGTTATTGTCATGAAAATGAGTAGTTACGTATACGGTGCTAATGTTAAAACATTTGGCGATTCGCCGATTGTTTACATCGAAGACAGGTGAAGCCGTATCACAGTATAACAGTGTAATTATATTCTAGTAACATCTGGATTATTTTAACCCTAACAGCCTTGTATCACGATATCAACGAATAAAGAAGATAATATTTTTTGGTTTAATATAGATGCAACATTTTTGTACTTTTTTCTATATAATTGTTCGGATAACAAAAACAGTTTTGTTTTACAAGTCATTTCGATAGCTGCTCTCGGTGAAAATATCCGAAATAAATAACCCAAATAAGCATTCCCATTGACATGGATTCGCATATAAAGTGACTAAATTAAATGAATAAGTCCTAAATTACTTAAGAATAACCCTGAAACGTCAGACACGCTTCCGAGATCATATATGCGTTTAAGTGTTTCTGTTAGAGATACGGTTTCTACACGCCTGAACTTATCGACAACATGATATCAGCAGTAACAAGAAAAGACTTTAAAAAGGCTAGACAATATTATGAATAGGATGTATATGCCAATGTATATAGTAAAATGAAGATTGCGTTGTGACCTTTTTATCTGGATGAAAGCTTCGAATACTAATCAAACAATTAGTTGTTCATGTTGAATGTGTAAAATAAAAGACATTACGTTTGTGTTGTGTGATGTATACTGTGATAACAATTTACATACATCATTTATTCCTAAATAAAACTCTATCATATACATGTATAATCTATCATTTGAAATTATAAAATTATAGATAACTTCCACGACTTAATTAAACATGTATTGTTGAGAGTTTTGTTATTGAAATATTCCAGAAACATTTATAAGAATATGTAGGTCTACACATATACCACATAATTCATAATTCAGCAGTCAACCATTTGTTTAAACCTTGCTAATTTATAGTAGACATATTTGATTAATTTTGAAGCACATTTAGGGAAGGACATTTAGGTGGACGGAAGGCATGTACATGGTTCACTGTGATGAATACATTATTAGTACATGTACACTGAGTATAACACATATCTAAATCTGGATGGATAATGTTTGGATGTAAATATTCTTGGATTTCCGAATCTGGTGTATGACGTTATGCACTGCCTTGGTACATGTCTGCCCATTCAGGTGTAAATAATTTTGAATTGAAAAATCATATGTTTACTACCGTCGCTATCCAAAATAACACAACGCTCATTTTTAATTTGAGATATTAAGACAACGTCTCTTTTCGCAGTACAAGGGGACAATTCTTTCGGATAACCCGCATGGTAACGTGGTTAAAATAAGTATATATATCTCGGCGGGGTTAATGCTAGAGGGGTTGTCTTCAGTATTAACCTTGTCCAAGCAAACAGTTTTTCAAGTCTCTGACAGAGGCACATTTTGAATCGAATGCTGTGTCGTCCCTTAGTAGTCAGCATTATGTTCGAACCATTATAAGAACATTGAAATTATAACGTTAATTAAACAAAACTAACCAGAACAACATTTCTAATCCTTTCTCGTTGATAAATGTATAGTTCAAAAATTAAGATACTTATTAACGTCATCGTGAAGCCTTCCTTGAAAGATTTTTGAAAGAGGAAAGATGTCCACTAAATGTTTTCCAAAGAGCCGCATTGCCAAGTTTATAACGACACTCGACGTCTTTGTCCTCAAGGGACAAATAACAGCTGACAGAGAACCATTAAAAGACAAATTTAGAATTCCCTCGATTCTCTTTAAATGATTTATCTTGTTAAGGTATCCAACAACACGTTAACCTTTAACGCAAAAATGTGTCAGTATAACTGTGTTGACCTCTTGTCAGGTAGCTATGTTAATTGGCAGTATCTACCCATGTGCAGAAGAAACTTCGAATGTATCGACTTTGGTTTGTTATCAACATTTGACCAACTACAAGGTTTATTACTGTGGGAGTGTCTTACCTTCTATGCGTGCTATAAGATGATTAGACTGTCTCACTTTTCCAAAGAAAACATAATTCGGTTTGATAGTTTCTAGATGAATATAACTGTATCCACACTAAAGCATATAATACATCAGATTGTCACTGCTATTCTATTACACGATTAACAAAACATGTGTAGTATAAATTGGTTAAAGACATTATTCGCTTAGGAAATGATATGGACTTTAATATTATATTTCATAAACTTAAAGACAACATGTATTTCTGTTATACACCATTCATAAGCCCAAAAGTAAAATTATCACGAGTCTACCGATTGTGTGCAAATATATAAGAGGAAAATATTTTTGATTGATTGAAAATCAATTCAAATCCTTAAAAAACACTGACATTTGTTTATGTCTAAATTACTATTCGCAACAAAAGTCAACCTGAACGGAACAATTTCGTTGTCTACTAAAACATACCTCCCGGGAAATCAAAATCTGTCAGAAATTACACCTTAAAAAATCTTATTTTTATTTTGGTAGGTATAAGGCTGATTAACTTTTATTTTACACTGTAATCTCAGAGGGTTTCACGTGATATGTGTGATAGGTCCCTTGTGTAATGAGATAATACGCTCTACCATCAATTAGACAGTTTTACCAGCTGACTTGCCTTACGTTCTTAAAAAAAGAATGCATCTACGTGTGATTTTCCTTTTTGTTTTAAAGGTCAATGTGTTTTGAACATGGACGTTATTCATACAGACAGTTATGTATTACTGTAATACATTAGCAATAAAGGAAATAATTTGATGTAATTATGTTATATTGTTTTCGGTCAGAAAGGAAACAATATATTCGTTATATTCCTTGCCTTACTTTCTAAAAATTAAATTAGAATAGGAGGCATATCCTACAAAACAACTCAATTAATTTAGATAGCTTTGGAAATTAATGCCTTTCGAAAATTGTCATTTGATATCTTATATTCCTAGTTACCACAAAGTGTGACATCTGACATTACAAAGTGCATTACCAAATGCGATATATCACATTCTAAATAGGTAGTCCAATAATATTCCAGATTGTCACAAATATTCCCTGAAGACTTTCATAAACCCTATATTTAAGTCCTATTGTATAAACCATATATGACTGTAATTGTAAGATTACAACGAAGTACAAATAGTTAGACACATTAATACATGTTAACGCCTTCATTTGACGTTCATCTTCTCCGAAATTAAATTAATCATGCACATTCGTTAGTGGTAACCTTTACTGTTGACAGGATCAATGCCAGGAATATAATTTAATTTAATTGTACCACTGACAGATATAATAGATCATTCATTGATTCAATAGCTCATTTACTACAACAAAGATCTATGAACGATTCAATTATAGTGTGGTCGTGCGCCACACAATGCTGCTTTACTGAACTTAACCCTGTGCTAATAGGCACTCTAGAAGTCATAAATAGTCTGAAATTAAATCCAATTGGTAGTGAGTCTCACGTTAATTGGAATACACCGAAATTGGACCGAAATTTCGCAGAACTTCTACATGATAAACAAAAGTATTGGAGGTTGATGGATTGAGCTATTTCCGATGCAATTTAGAGGGTAGAAATATAAAAATTTAGGTGATCATTATATAAACACTTTTCATGTTCTTTTACGATAGAAATTACATGTCATATATTATGATGAACTAGATAAATGAAATGAGTATATGCACAGGACAAAAAGTGGTGGAATCTTCTGGATACCTATCCATATCCCAACTTCCAAACGCAAGGCATAACTCTTGCCAGTCTGCATTACTGGCTGATTTAAGCCTTGCGGTATTTCCCTCGCTTTGTTGTGTCAAGATAGTGATTCGTTGCACCAGAATTGCATAGCGGACCTGGATTTCTAAAAACATATTTTTTAAGGAAATGCTGCAAGGACTTAATCAGCCAGTAATGGAGACTGGCAAGAGTTATACCTTGCATTGGGAAGTTGTCCCTATCCTTACCACTGGAAAGTGTTGGATTAGATGTGATGGCAACTGCACTTAAAATGGACACAAATAAGGTTGTTGAAACAATGTATTTGTGATTTGTAAAACATCATGATATTATAGAAATATGAAAAATACATGATATGATGTCAAATGTATACATAAATTGTATGACTTTGTACACTAGGTCTTATTGGCTAAATAAAATTAAGCCCTTTATCGTTTTTTTTATATAATGCTTGATATTATATTGTTTAACTCAATAGTCTATGCATAAACTTTCAAGCTAAAGCACAATGATAAACAATGTCAAGTCTTAGTTAGTGCATTCGATACCTTTGCTAGATCTAGACAAAATAATAGTAGCGATACAAAGCATGATGAAACACTTTCCAAGTTTAGCGCCCCATGTTCTGCCAGACAAATGCAGTGCTGCATGACCTAACAAAGCTGTTACACCATCGTCAAGAACAATGCCCAACATGCTGAATAATGCATGATGTCTTAGTGAAACACCAAATGGGGCGATTGGACTTGGCTGACCTCTCAAGTGGACATCGTGTAAGTGTCAGGATTAGGGTGGACCAGTCAAAGTAGCCACATGGGTCACTTTAAATTATCTAGACCTTAAATATTTTTCGGATCAGTGCCACTTGCTTATTTCTACATTGAAACGGTGTGCAGTTGTATCGTAATGGATGTTGGCGTTACTATTAAATTAGAGAGTTTCCAAGACATACAATCCGCTGACTATATTATATATTGCACCTTAGAATACGATATTAGTGTTAAACGATATGCCTAACAGCATTCTGACTGAGGTTTGTCAATTACCAGGCCCTACTATGTGCACTAACTAGAACAGTAGAGTACCAACTCTGCTCATTACACTCGATTAATATTTGACAAACTGCTTATACTATCCCTTAAACTCATAATCGTGTATTCATTGGTGGAATTTGAGGAAAACCAAGCTCACTAAAGGTGAGATACATGTATGTTTAAAACGTGTAATTGAGAATAACGTAATATAGACTTTAAATTTATATTTAACAGTTGAACATTCAATTAAACAAAGCATTGGTCGCGAAAGATACAAAGTATTGCCTTCTATCAATCAAAATAAACTTATTATGTATCGTCTTTGAGTGGGATGAAATTGTCAATATTACTAGAGTTTTTGCTTCAAGACATGTTATGAAACCCTTCAAACACTAAGTAACAGAAAGATAGAACCCGTAGTTAATATTTTTTCTAGATTTTAAGTGCAACAGTATTTGCTTTGTAAAGGTGTTTGCCTTTGAATGACATAGTTATAAAGATTCTTTTTACGTCTTTTTCTAGATAATGAAAATAATATATATGCAAAGGTTGAAACAAGTTTAACAAATAAAGATAAATAAAAAAGCCTTTGTTAGTAATAAAACACGGACAAACACAATATACATGCAAATCAATGTTTTGATTGGAATGTCTGGAGTTTAACTTAGTTTATCTACAGTTAGCATGTAATTCCATTACCAGCTTACATATTACAAGTTTATTCGTATTATTGTAAAAGGGTAAACACATGTTTCCGAATCTTAGTAAATAAGGTTAAGCATAATGTACCATTTCGTCAAAATGAATTATGTTTTTTCTCGATATTCAACTTGATCAAAAGGAACCATTACTTGTGCAAGACGATTGATGTACATGCAATTGGTCACTGACAACAATTATATTGAACTTCAGTTTCAATTTTCAAATAGTCATGTAAAGAGTTCCTACTACCAGAAAATACCTACTGCGATCAATTCCCACAACGATCCGTTTGTCGTCTTCTATTTTACCTCCCCTATGTAAGAGGAGACCTGGGAGGGAAGGGCACAAACCAAGCAGTGTTTGCATGTATACCTTTTTTAAATTTAAGGAATGGTTCTGCCCCACTGATGATACACGGATCGGTTATTATATTATATATATTAAGGCAATAATTAACCAAATGGGTAAAACTTATCATTTGAAATATTCATTGAACAATACAAGATGTTGCAATGCATTACCGAAAAGTTGCATTTCGTTTTCACAAAAATAAAATGTGTCAGGTACACCAGCAATATTCGTGTACTCTTATATGTAGCTTGAGTTCTCACAGAACCACAATCAGTGGTTTCCAAAAACGGGGTCCTCTCTGAAGTACCAGGATCCAATGCCGGATCCCTCAGCGGATCCTAACTAGCTGACATAACTGAGATCTCGTTCTCACTGGGTCATGGGTACGTCGAGATATCTCCGGGTTTCGTCCGTACACATATATATTATAGCCTGTTTCTTAGTGATGTGTTCCAATCGTGCACAGCACTGTACTTCTTGGCCAGACTAAACAACTGGTCAACAAGTGCCTGAGATACCATAACTAGTCCGATGATAAATAATCACAGTTGCAAGCTGATTGTGATTCAAAGCAAAACCGAACTTACACTATACGCTTTAAAGATGGTCGCATTTACCACTTATAATATAATGAAGGTAGAAATAATTGATGGCCTATGTTTACTATTTTATATGACGTTGATCTCCTTCAGATTACAGATATTAACTTCAAGTTAATTACTATGACCTCATGTGATGGTGATAGTTAATTTTAAAATTTAAATATGGTAAGTTTGGACCAGGTATTTTTAGTGGATAAGATCAATTTGTTAAATAAGTTATCTAGTTTTGAAAACTAAATCCAAAATGTCCTTTGCCATGCTGATGGATACAAAAAGTCCCTGTGGACTCTTCTACTTTCCTCCTCATTATCTTTTCAAAGATAACCACAGCAAAGCTCGATTAATACTAAAAGAACATATTATTACTTGAAACAAAACTAAACTGTAAACTCCACGGTTTCATTCATTCCCATAAAAGAAGTTTGCATCAAGGACACAACTTGATGAGTCACAACTTGATGACATAAAAGTATTGTGATGCCTACAGGAAAATATTTACTGTCGAAAAAATAAATTCGTTCAATAAATCTTCCCCTAATAGACTTCTACTTGGTTCAGTTATTAGTATTTCTCTACATAGGCGCCACACAGTTTGAAACATTTCTCCCTTCACTCGATGCAGCCTTCTAGTCCTTTCTTGTCAAAGGCATCAGAACTTGTCAAAAGCCAGGACCTCATTAATGAGGGTTTCATCATCAGGTAAACGAGTGCCTTTCATACTCAGATTGTGCAAGGTCAGGAGAATACGGTGGGTGAGTAAGTATTTCATAGCCGCAGGTCTGCGCTTCCGTCTGAGCTACAGGTGAGTTGTGGACAGGAGCACGGTCTTGAAGCAGGCGGACACCTTTAGTGAGTATACCGCGTCTCTCGGTTTGATAGCTTTCCGCAATTTTCGCAGCAAACTAGCGTAGTATGCTCCAGTAATTGTGGTACCCCTTTCCAAAAAATCAATCAAGATTACACTATGCTGATCCCAAAATACGTTGAGCATAACCTTGCCTGCCGAGGGCTGGACTGGACTGGACTGGATTTTATTTCAGGGTCATAATGATGGACCCATGTTTAATCCTGTGTGAATAGTCTGCCAAAATAGTTATCCTGGTTTTCTTGGCACATTGCTATAAGAGCGTTTGAGCAGTCGATTCGTTCCTGTTTTTGGAAAGTTTTGAGCAGTCGTGGTATCCACTGGGCTGACGACTTCCGCATGTGCAAATGGTCATAAATGATTTTCTCTACAGACACCACGCTTTTCTTGACATCTTGGGCAAGTTGACGGACAGTAATTCGGCGATCTTCCAAAATTACAACTTCCACTTGCCTGATAAAGTCATCATTAATGGCTGACTGGGGTCAACCTGGAATTGAAGCTATTTCCAAGGAGGTCCGACCAGACTTGAACTGAAGATGCCAGTGTTTGACGATGGGGCATCCTCTCCATAAGTTTCTGTCATCTCATAAAACATCTCCTTTGGTGTACGACCCTTCAAAAATAAAAACCTGATAACCTCTTTGTACTCAACAGCCTCCATTACTCTACTCTAAAGAATGAATATTTTAAAAGTATGAGACATCACTTGCAAGTGACATATCGCATGTGAAATCTCTACTTCTTCCGGTAAAGAGAAGTTGGTCAGGCGAAAGTTTTATTGAACGCCCCTCGTACATGTATCACTTCATCTCACACAAACAATATATTCTGTGAAACAGAGTTTTGGATGATACATTTATTTGATGTAAACTTTGGAAAATAGAAACAAATATGTGATATGAAGTCACGGGTACTGTGACCAATATAAACACATGCCTAGATATGTAGCATTAATGGATACAGATTCACTTTCGAAAAGGAAATTAAAGGATCCATTTATGATTTGATTTATAAACATAAATCATGACAGACAACATTTGGCAGCATATCGTAAATGTTGTAGTCATAGTGAAACATGACAATATTGGCTACACTGACTGGAAGACTAGACAGTTAATTTCCTTGCCGTTTGGAGATGTTACTAAATATCTTCCAAATATGTCTAGCTCATGAAAATATGTATTGGTCCTTAACTGAATAGTTACTCATAACTCATTACTGGTGTGATAAAGTTACATTTTGTTAAATTAAGTTCTTAATCTTCCATTTACGGTTTGCGTTAAAGCAATCTCATTAATAGGAATTTAAAGGAATTGGATAAGATATTCAACTTTTGAACGAATAAACGTTTTGCTAGATTTTCTGTTGCAACAAAAATCAACCAAACATCAAAACAATGTTTTCATTCACAAAAACACATCTGCAGGGAAATCACAACTTGTCAGCAAGAATATTGATAGCTTTAGAAAATAGAATTAATAAAATGAAATTTCAATTTAATTCAATCATGGGTTGTCAAGTAACAATCAGTATGTTTCTTGCTGTGCAAAATACTCTCGTTCACCAGTGTGTTGATTAGGGAAGACCTGACAGATTTGCTGTGGTTGTTTTTTGTTAAATGTGTTTATTGTTTTGAAAATAAATGAAATGTTCATCCCACTGTGACCTTTAAAGATAATTCATGGTTTTCAGAAAAATTCAAAGGTTTAATGTAGCATTGTCATCCCAAACAATATCTGACAGTGCTGCAAAATTGATAACATCACATGTACATACAATTCTTTACCTAAAGGGAAGCCCGTGTGATTATATCAATAAGCTACAATGTTTGTCAATTAACTACTTATTTCATAATATCAACAATATGTTGTTAATTGTCACTCATAAATCAAGAAAGGTCTCCAAATGAGAGTTTCTAGTTCTTCATGACAAATATACAGTGTAATCGCTAAACTTTAAAAAAATATATCTAATTAAAACAATGCAAAATTATGTTTTGTCTTAAACTTTAATAGTGACATTACTATTGCCTAAAAATTCATGCCATGAAGCCAACGAAAGGGCTCAGAGTCATCAAACAATATAGACACAGAATTTACATTATTGAATTTTAACGCCAGAATCGTCTTGAATCACAGAGGAGTTTGCATTTGAATTATTTATTAAATTTGTATTTCTTTCATAATCCGTCAGAGCTCTCCAAACAACATTTTAGATTTTTTAAATGAAGCATATTTTTCATTTCATATTTCACATGTTTGATGAAGTGAATTCTATGATTTATTCAACATTTATAGAAGTTGCTGTTTCTCCGGATCAAAGTTTTATTCAAAGTAGTACATTCAATAGTGTGTTTAATGGTAATAAAAAAAATGTCTTTGAAATCGTATACGATGACAAATTCAATTACATTAAATCCAACAATTTAACAATTATTATTCACTGATATGTTTGCACATTGAAACTTTAATTTGGACAGCATGTAGTGTAGACGTATGTCGCTGGTCACATTAACATTCTGACATAAAAAGGACATAACAGAACATAATTAAGCTATTAAATATGAGATCCGTTACTCAAATGCAAAACTCCGTCTCTCAATACCCTGATAATCTCGCTAGTGATATTATTAACTTTCTACCCCACTCGGTAAGAAAAACATGATGTCTGAAGAAGAACAGACAAATATCTACCTCAATGAGTTCTTTCGCTTACGGACTGATCAGTGTATTTTCCTATTACATTCTAAACGTGCATCACACACTGCTACTTTGCCAGACTAAACAACTTGCTAATAAGTACTTCAGGAACCATACTGCCTGTGATTATACAGCTTCGTGTTTGCGTGTTGCAAATGAATAGAGACCTGACCGAAAAGGAACCATAATGATAGAATCGAATTCAATGGCTCAATATATGTCTTTAAACAAATATAAATTGTATATGGATATTCAACATATTCCGCTACGCTACGCGATGTTATACACTTTGTTGCTGTTATACTTCGATAGAGGCACAAAACATGTAAAACCTTAAATAAATTTCATCTTTCATTATGACATATAAAGCGTTCGCATACGTACTATTGTACTAGTATACATTGTCCTTAATATATATTTACCTGCATAGCTTGAACCATCAGTACTGTACCCCCACCACCATTACAGTTAACCTATATTTGAGTATAGGACATTCTGAATAATATATAGCAGCCGGAGAAGTAATTACCAGCGGCTAATTTAACTCGTCTCTTAAGTCTCTTTATGCGAAATAGGATTTACAGAGATATGGAATTAAGAACATCAAAGGAAGTTTAGGTTGTACCTGTTGACGACTTCATGGCAAATTAATCTCCTAAATGTAGTGTATTATAGTACAAGCTCGATGAGAAAGGCTTTCACAAATTTTTAGATGAATGAAGAAGCAATAACGTTATTTCTTCTACTTGATTAACAGCTGTAAAACATCATTTTAGATTTATTTAGAAATACACTGAAATTATTATTATCATGAATAGTGTATAACTTGATATTACGAGATTGCCAAAGATAAACTGGAATGCACCTCCGTTTCTGAAATATAACTAACTTACTCGAAAAGAGTATCAGCGAATTGTCCTTATTGTGCCCCTGGGTCGATTTGTGTGCATTTGTGACATTACCTTATTACAAAATAACACTATTTCCCCATTGATCTCATGTTTTCTTGAAACAAGGACGGAATTCATATTGAGAAAATATATCACAATTCTTATCGATAGATATGTTCAATGTACTGTTCAATTTCTGTCTAAAAATTCAGGAAATTGACATGATTATATTTGAATATGATAACATTTTTCTCTCTTTATTGTATTGCACATCATTCTTCTAAATGTCTAACTTCTCTGTATTTAATATGCGTCCAGAGACAAAGACGAGTAACCTTAGACAGAATATATGCATATGCATATTACCCTTGAGAGTTAGTTTATGCAGCTTTGTGTGAGATGCTGTATTTTCCACAAGTTCTTCAACTGTTTTAAAATGTTAGTAGTCTGATTTTAACGTGAATCTTTAACACATCATGTGGTGGCAGGGAACTCAAAGAGTAGATATGCATGCTATTTTCCTTTCTCTCAAAATGAAAACTATTGGGGTTAAATTGAGTTTTAATTTAAATACATTTTGTTTGATTTGGTTTATCATTGTATTATTGACTCGTTACAATGAATATTAGATATGTAACGATTTAACTATAGCAAATTTTTTAAATTAGATTTCCATTCATCTTAACGTTTAATTTCGAACTGTGAAACCAAAGTTGTACTGACAATCTTCTCATCAATGTTATTTTGAAACATTTTCACATATCACTTGATGGTTATTCCACATTCTCTGTTAATCCTGACTTGTATGATGCATATTACGAGACAGTCAATGTGTCTGTCAGTGATTAATTCTCCAGTTAGATGCATGATAAAGTATTTCCCTAGCAAAGTACGTGTTAACCTCGATGTTATATCTGACGAATGGAAAATGTATGCTTTCATTGTGAGTGTTTGACACAACTGAGGATTGCCAATCTATACCATAGCAGTTAACGTAAATATAATTTTTAAAAATGTAAAGAATTTTTTTAATAAGGAAAACATATACATCAGTCACTTTGACAATGTGACGTAATACAAATGTCTATTTTAATACAAATGATGTTGACGTGAAAGTGAAGACTGATTTCATATAAACTCAATACACCATAACGAATAAGGATTTTAATTGTTTATGCGAAGAGTAAAACATAAAGGAAACATATATTTATTATTATACTCGGTATAACGATATGATTGAACACATTGGATTCCAAATGGATTTGAAATATTTTGATTAAGATTCTGAACTAAAGTGTACTTCAGTATGGATGTTTATAAATGTTTATAATTAACAGAAAGGATGAAATTATAATTATTTTGGACATGAAGATAGTAAATAAAAATATAAAATATATGAATAACATATCAATAACATGCATGTTTTAACTACCCACTGACAAACTGATGTTGATATATTGCTGTTATGACTGATGTTCATTTACTGAGTTGATCAAATAATTGTTTTTCATATTCGTGATAATTTCAATTACTCTTGTCTTCTAAACACTTTTTACTTGCCCAATTAGAAGTTTACATTGCGCTCCTACAATAGATTCAACAACTAAATGTTGACGACTTACTTTTCCTTGCCTGACTTTTAAATAACACAGCAACATCCCTTTCATAAGAAATAGTTGTTTACAATAACATAAGAAGAACATAAGAACATAATTTATATTTTCATTGTGACCATTGACTGATATAATTTTGACGTCATTAAACAAAAAGTCTGACGTCGCGAATTCGCTTATGATGTCACATTGTTACTGATGTTGCGGCCGCTCAACATGAAAACGACACTGTTTACACGCAATTACGAGGATAACATCATATGATAATAATCTTGACAAATACCATGTTTATCTCATCTCGTGAGTTAGAAAAGTTATATAGTTTCACGAGTGGCGCAGGCACGAGTGAAAATATAACCTTCCTACCTCACTCGATGAGATAAACATGGTATTAGTCAAGAGAAGACAAATATCCTCTATGTAATAAAATAAATGGGATATTCCTTAGATCTAGGCCTCCTATATCTTGGTTAATAACCTTTTTAGAAGCAAGGTTAAATATGCATTTTTTGGTCTTAAACGTTATATTTTCTATTTAATTTATTCCTTGCATTATACATGTATGTAACCAGATGATACTAGATCAGAAGGTTATATTATCGCGACAAACCAAAACATAAGCCATGTCCATGTTTGTTTGTCATGTTTCTATATTGTTGTTTTAGAAGTTATATCTTATGTTATAAAAAAACCCAACATGTATCACCATTATTCTTCAATAAAATAAATTATGGTGATGAGCGCTCAGCTCTTTGACCTATGGAATTATGACAGCTTGGATAAATGACTCATTGATTTACGAGTTCCTCCATCAAGGAGTACACCTATCACTATCAATCCCGTCGTGCATCACACAATAGAGGTTGGTCTGCATCGAAAGCTTACTTCAGACACTCTAAATTGTATTGTAATAGATACTAATTGCTGAAAATTGATATGGACTCCAGTAACACCCGAATCATATATCAGTCCTTACTCTCAATTACAAAAGAAGCCAGCCGGAGATGTCAGACGAGTTTTGATTGGATATACATTTGGACGCTGTTCTTGTCGCAAACTTTCACAACAGGAGATTTTACGAGAATTTAAGAAATATGTCTTAATTAAAACAGAAAATACCTACGTTGTAGGCAGTGTAAGATGTTGATGTTGTCCAATACGAAAATGGCGTAAGTTTTATTCAATGGATTTTGAAAGCTTAATCAAATGCAATACTCAAATGGTGAAAACAATATTTGGAAGGAGATAAATATTATACATTTTTGCCTGGGATAGCTTTGTTCCTTATCCATAGGCAAGTTCATGCAATAATTGGGCAAGAAACTACATACGTTCTGCTTACTAATCAATACCATCATAGTGATTGCTAGGATTTATGCAACATTGTTCTCTAATTCACAGTCAATGCTTTTCTGTTAGTCTGGCACGCCCCAGACAACACGCCATTCAATATCAAGGCCTTCTTCCACACCAGATCGAATGAGGCAGGCCCAGGCTTTCCTCTACTTATATGACAAAGTCTTTCTCATATTGCTTTACCAAAAAGGTGTTTACTTGATGTACAACAGAACTATAATGATTTTCAGTGATTATAAATAGCTTAATTTTGGATTGGTGCAAAAGGAATAAACAGAGAGAGAGATTAAGAAAATGATTCTTCTAAGTAGGAACATCACAGAAAAGTAGAAGTGAAGAATAAAGGGAGGGGTAAAAATATAACTTTCAACACTGTTTTTATAGCATGTCTCTCCTTTAGAAGAATGAATTGAGCAGGATGAAAATATGTTCAGCGTAAGGAAACTATTAATTGTTTGCCTTATATATCGCGAGAAATGTTACAATATGGCTGGGGGGGGGGGGGGAGGGATAGAGCAGTTTGACTTCGAATCAAGAGGTCAGGTGTTCGAATCCCGCCAGGGGCATGGCAACTTTGTCTGCACTAGAGAACTGTTCTACATGCAGTAAGGTTTGGGTGCACTGCAACACCGAATTTCAGCGTTGTACCACCCATGGATCGCTAGTTCCTGCAGGATGTGTACCGATCGAAGCCTTCAATCTGAAAATGCCCGACAAATTCATATTCACAAAGTGAAAGCTTCTGAACTGTAGACACACACTTTTCTACTTTAGATGACTTCTAATATCCCTCAAATTTTAGATTACAGCTCTTTCTCTTGATACATGTTCGTGAAACGAAATCTTCTGTCAAAATTGTGAGATTTCATAGAACTGGGTCTCTGCCAAAATCGAATCAAAAACACTTTGAAACATAACAATGGACGAAGCAGTGCTACATGTTGGAGTAAAGTACAATATGCATCGCGGGACCTAGACTTGATACCTTATACAGACAAGATTACCTCTGAGACTTTCTTAGCCGTCTTCGTGTGGATAAATGCATTTTATCCGAATGAATTGTTAAAAGGAGCAATAATCTTTGGGTGTATATTTCAGCTATAAGCAACATGCATGGACATGTGTAGGTTGTTTATAACTTTTCAAATATGTTAAAACCATCATGGTATATTCTCAATCGGCCAAACTATTTTCTTCACCTGAGGGTGTATACGTCGTCTGAGAGATAAACGAATATAGCACTCAGTATTGTTATTATCGAATAAGCACATAAAACTACATTCAGCGTCAAGTTGTCTTTCAGTTAACTGGTTGTTTAGGTTATATGTCTATACTCAGTTTTAAGACCTCTTCACAATGTCAACTATATACTCACAACTGTTTTATTCTTAAATACTCTTGAAAGGGTTTTACTGACTTAATTAGTGTATTTTCTAGTTCTTGATTCATTCAGCTAGATCTGTTTAAAACCAACGTCTGTTTTCTTTTACCCTCTTCACTATTGGTTCAAAGTTCATACCATTTGATGACAAAATCGCCGAATTTTCTAATCACCAGACAATGTGACCTTAGTCCTTGTAATAATTTTCACTCGGACCTAGAATTTACACTACTGAATTATAAAGACATTATCATGCCACGTCTTGAATAACAGAGGAGTTGGCATTTCAGTTTCTTATTTGCATATCATGAAATTATTATTCAAGACTTTCATAGCCAGTCACAACTTTCCCCAACATGTCAGTTTTTAAAATGAAGCACATTACTCATAATGGAACCTTCACATGAATGATGGAGTGTATACTATTTAATTAATATGGTAATAACAACTGATTTTCATCACAATTATGATAAGTGCTGATCAAGAAATATGTCTTGCACACTAGGAAACGTTTATACAAAGTAATAAATTAAGTTGGTAAATGTTTAAAGTTGTGTGAAATCCTATGAGGCGAAACTTTAACGTTATTAAGTCGAGTATTATTCATTCATATAATTGCACATGATCAGTCGTCAACAAAATCTACATTTATTATTAATATATGTTACCAGTGACCTTTAAAGGAGACAGAAACATAGATGTTTATTTGCATGAAAAGGGAAGCATATAATCTATGACAATGCTATTTAAATAACACAACTATCTTGAGATAAACATGAAGTTTGTCAAGAATAGAAATATGTCCACAATGGCCAATGATGAATTCCTTTGCTGATCGAACGTTCAATTTATTTCCCAAGTACATTCTGATCGTGTATCACGAACTTCTACTCTGCCAGACTAAACAACTGATGTGCTTCAGCAACCATACTGCCTATGATTATACAGCTTCTTGCACATGAATAAGAACCTGACCTCTATTGAACCATAATGATAGAACAAACGTCCCGTGTTTCTCTCTTGCTGAATTATTTCGATGACTAAATTTCTGATTACTGTATTTACAAAAATATACATTGAACATGGATTATCAACAAAAGTGAAATGCCAATTTGAATATGCTCATTTAAAGAAATATTGGAACATCCGATGATGTGTATGCGTTAGTGGATAAGTAAATTGAAGTGACCAAACATACTTGTTATAATTAATTAATTATAACAGTTAAGGCATGTTTTAATCATTCACGAAAACAGAACAGTGGTTGATGGCAGCCATTATAGTCGCATTTTGGAGAAGGCTCCTCATTTCCCGAAAATGTGTGTGTTTTAGATGTGTTTTAACTTTCACCTGAACAAGAAAAGGAGAGGAACACAATCATGCACGTGTTTAACATGGTGCTATTGAAGCATGTGGGTTGACGGTGTAAGGATTGTGACATGAATTGTTTCACATTACCAATAACACACTAAACCTCATCTTTCAATATGACACATAAGGCATTCACATACATATTATTTAACATATGACTGGTCCTTCATATATATTTACCTGCGAAACTTTAACCAACAGTACTGTATATATAAGGCCATTACAGTTTACCTATATTTAAGTGAAGGACATTATAATAAATCATGTATTGCAGCTGGAGAAGTCATTACTAGATGCTAATAAAACTATTCTCATAAGTCTCTTTATGTGAAGTAGGATTAATAGAGAATATGGAATGATCTACATCAAAAGCACGAAAGGTTGTACCTTAATTTAATTAATTTCCTTAATCTATTGTTTGATAAGCTCTATGAGTAAAGCTTTCACAGCATTTGAAATGAATGATGAAGCAATAGCGTTATTTCTTCTAATTGATTAACAGCTGTAAAACATCGTTTTAGATTTTATTTAGAAACACACGGAATGTATTGTTATCATGAATATTGTATAACTTGACATTTATATATATTGCCACAGAGAAACTTGAATGCATGTACGTTTCGGGAATATAACTAAGGTAATTTACCCCCCAAAGAGCGAATTTTTCTTTACATTTGAATATTGCTTATGATGTTTCTTTTGTCGACTTAATGTATTTCTGACATTCCATTATTACAAAATAACATTATTTACCCATTGATCTTACGTTTTCCTGGAAAAAGAACGAAATCCATAATGAGAAAATATGTCGCTGAGGCTAACTTCAATAGTTTTTATCAATTTACATGTTCAATTTATTGCTTAATTTCTGTCTAAAAAAAGTAATATTTGCAAATTAACATGATTTTACTTGAATATGATTATATTTTTCTCTCTTTATTGTAATGCATTGCATTCTTCTAAATGTCTTTGTAAAGTTAACTATGCCTCTAGAGACGAGTATCCTTGGACACAATACATGCATAGGTATATAACCCTTGAGAGTTAGTTTATGCAGCATCGTCCAAAACAGTCTACAGTTAGCAGGTGCTACAAAATGCCAGGAGCCTGATTTTAACATGAATCTTTACAAGGAAGAGAACTCCAAAAGAACATATATATGTTATTTTCCTTTTTCGCCAAATGAAGCCAGTGATGTCAATTGAGTTTTAAATATAATTAAATTTTGTTTGATGTGGTTCCTCATTGAATTATTGACACTAGTCTTTACAATGAACACTAAACACATAACTATTTAACTATAGCAAAAATTTTTAATTAGAAATCCATTCAGTTTAACGTTTCATTTGCAACTGTGAAACTAAAGTTGTACTGACAAGTTTATTTTGAAGCATTTTCACAGATTGATTGACGGTTACTCCACATTCTCTGTGAATCCTAACTCATATAAACAGTCAACCAGTGATAAGTTCTCCAGCTAGAATGCATTATTTAGTATTTCCGTAGCAAATTAGGTGTTCACTTCAACGTTATAACTGACAAAAGGAAAATGAATGTTTCCATTGTGAGTCTTTTCACTCAATTGAGAATTACCAATCTATACCATAACACATAACGTAAATATAACACAAACAAAATAATGTAAAGATTGGATGGTTGAAAAATGTATAAATCAGACACTGACATATGTATATGACTAAATATCTAAATAATAAATGAACTATTATGAGTCTTTATGAGAGAGCTGCTAATGTTTTAATTACTACTTTTACTTTTAAATATTATAAATATGATAAATTAAATATTTGTATGGACATAGTACTTTTGATGGGTAATGATGTTCTGATAGATAATAGTATAGTTCTGCACAATGCGACCGACAGAAATGATGTTAGTTTTTTATTTGAACAACTTTTATCTCCCATGACTTTAGATAATAACGTATTCTATAATACCAACAAATGTCATTATAAAATCTGTCCTATAGAGTATAGATTCTATAAAGTTCTGCACAATGGCCGAAACAAAAACTATCAAACATTATAATTTTTATTTTTATTTTTAAGAAATTATTATTATTATTATTATTATTATTATCATTATTATTATTATTATGTCTACAAGACGAATGTCTGAAGACCTATTGTTCTTATCCGAGTTTTTCTTCTTATTATTATTATTTGCAGGATTTTGTGCTCCCGATTCTGAAGTAACGGCCAGAAAGATTTGCATGAAATTTTCAGGGATGATAGCCTGTAACAAAAACTAGCCCTGTACGTCGGCCGATTTTTTATTTTCGACTTCTTTCTTGAGTTATCTCCCCTTGAAGTCAAAACTTTAAACCTTAATAGCTCAAAAACAAATAAAGATATTTTCATAAAACTTTCACCAAAAACGGTTCACGGTTTTCGGCCGTAATAAAAGATGTTTTGCTATTTCCACAAAACTGAAAATTGTCTGTACTTTCGCGCTTTTGAGGGTACGCGTCTTTGAAAATCTTCTCCTAAATATCGGCGATACATACAGCTATGTATCATAGCTCAATATGAAGCTGAATAACTGCTGATTAACGTGAAATCGCCCGATTGTGGAATTGTGACATGGTATTTGAGTAATTCTCCTTTTCATATTGTCATTTTTAAAAAGGACAAATTTCGACCTCATGTTCAAAAGAGGCCTTCTCTGTTGATACTTCTTGCATTCTGATCGGGATACATACCTTAACATTTCTGTTTCAGATCTTTATCATATAAAAGTTGATAGTTTTGCCACAATTTAACCATTGGTCCAAAAATATGGAATTCTGTTGATTTCGAGACTTTTCGAGGGGTATATTCTTTGGAGAA
Source organism: Gibbula magus (assembly GCA_936450465.1). Lineage (NCBI taxonomy): Eukaryota > Metazoa > Mollusca > Gastropoda > Trochida > Trochidae > Gibbula > Gibbula magus. The sequence continues at coordinate 22,513,317 of OW388294.1, read as the reverse complement.
TGATCGATCGTAAACCACTGAAGATAGTATCACATTTAGTAGGTAATTTTGAAGCGGGGACATCATTTATTAAGGACAATAACTTTAAAGCATGTATCTGTCCTAGTTTACGTGTGACATTTCATAGAAAATTGTCATTTTTGAAAAAATTTGAGTATTTTCTTTAACATCCAGAATAACATAACGCATTACTTATTTGTGCAATCTTAATGATGATAACATCTCCTGAATCGGAAATTAAAGCACAACATTTTCTATGTTTCACCTTAGTATGAACATATGAACCATTCTGTCTTAATCGTGAGAAAGATCATGTAGGGGTCCATTAATATGTGATTTTTCCATTTTCAGAGGGGTACCTTCTTTGGAGAATTTTTGTAACATAACTATTTAAGATAGACACGTGTTTGATAGCTCATTTTAAAGCAGAGAAATTTGTGAATAAGCGAGAGTCACAGATGGAGTTCAGGGTCAAGCAGAAGTCTTGTAGACCTATTATTATCATTACTTTGTTCCGGTTTAAATTTCAAACTCAACATAAAACAATAAAACTTTCAATTCGTGAAACTTGTCATGTTTTAAGTATTAGTAAATCATGACGATATGCAAATCAAGATATGATTGAACAAATGGATTCCAGATGAATTTGAAATATTTGTACTAAGATTCTATAACTCAAGTGAACTGGAGTCTTGATAATGATCACGGTTTGTAAAAAAACAGAAAAGATGAAATTGTAATTATTTTGGACATAAGAGAGTAATGTCAACATGTCAATAACATCAATGCTTTAACTACCAACTTACAAACTGATGTTGATATTTTGCTGTTATGTCTGATGTTCAGTTACTGAGTTGATCAAATATTTTCATATCATGATCAATTCAAGTACTCTTGCCTTCTGAACACTTGTTACTTTCCCTTTAGAAGTTTACAGTGCACGCCTTCGGCAGATTCAACAACTAAATATTGACGAGTTACTTTTCCTTGCCAGAACATCCTTTTAATAAGAAATAGTTGTAAATAAGTGGTTTGCAATTCTACTACCAGGGAACGAAATGTTAAAATCAAGCTGGTGAGATGCACAGGAAACCGTTCACAAGTTAGTTGATACTAGCATTGTGATTGCTAGGATTTACCAATATTGGTTTTTAATTTACAGTAAGAGTGAACTAATGAGAAAGTCACACATCAGACAACATGTAGAAAAATAGCAAGTTCTACCTTTGACAAATAGTCAAACAAATGATGTGGCAAACGCATGATTTTCCCAAAGAGGTTGAATCGCTGTTCTCATATATTCTGTGCAGGTATTTCACTAGATTAACATATGTAGTTAATGTATACGTACTTAAACATAAGATCCTTACAAAGAAGGCAAAAGATGAAAGATATTGACAAATATTAGAAAGATAATGAAACATTCAAAATTCGAAAAATGTAGAGGTGAAAACTAACCAAATAAGTTAGATGTTTATATGCATTTTCTTCTTTCCTGTTTATATGCATAGACGACGGATATACTTGATAATACAATGTAATAAAACAACTGTATTATTCCTTAGATCTTGGCCTCCGTGAAGTTAATAACTCTTTGAAACAAGACAATGCGCAAAGGTTTTATAAGCAAGGTTAAACGTTATATATTGTGTATACTTTATTCTCTTTGAAGCTTTCTATATTACTGTGAACTGTATTTCTTATGACTGAAAGGTTTAACGAAGCTTCTGTTTTTGAATGGAAACCCCCTTCTGCCCAGCACATTCCAACAGTACATGTATATGCTGTAACGATAGGACGAGATCGAGACGTTGAACATTATTTGTCAATGTGTGTTTGAGAAGTGGAAATGTCTTCCAATGCGGAAACATTATGATGATACAAGACCTTTAAGTGCCTTGGATTTACCATGAACCTGAATTTAACATGAACATTGACTCTTGTGATGGACGAGTCACATCCAGTGTACACTTACATTATGTTAAACTTGTTCATGTACATTAGGATGTAAAAATTATATTTTATGTATGATAGATTATATCAGAGATTGTGAGTTTCAATGAAAAGGTGCGCTGTATAACTCATGGCTTAAAGGTTTATGAATTGATATGGCATTGCATTATACATGTTTGTTACCAGAAATTAGAACTTTATATTCTCTAGACAAACTTCCAAACTCCAAACAATTAGCCATGACCATGTTGAATGTATTTACTGTTATATTAGAAGATATACCCTCATGTGTACAGTCATAACTCTTGAAAATTCTATATGTATAAATTCCTACTGAAAGGGAAGACCACTGACAACCGCTGCTCTTTGTTATCATCAGTACACAAATCAGGATATGTCATCATTATTTTTCAGTACTTTATTTGACCTTTTATGGAATTACAATTTTTGCCACACATCCGTTACTCGTAACCTTTATGTTGACACGAGCAATACTATAAACCGAATAACATGAAGGACATCTCACATTAATAGTACCACTGACAGCTTGGATAAATGAGTCATTTATTTACGAGTTCTTCCAGTAACGAGTACACCTATCACTATCAATCCCGTCGTGCATCACACAATGCAGGTTGTCTGCCTCGACAGCATACTAATAAGTACTACAGACACTCTTAATTGTATTGTAATAGATCCGTGTTTCTGATATGGACTCCTATAACACCCAAATCATCAAATCAGTCCTTATTCTCAAATACAAAAAAAGTCAGCCAGAGATGTCAGATGAGTTTTGATTGGATAGAAATTTGGTGATACTCTTGTTGCAAACTTTCACAACAGGAGAGTTTGAGAGAATTTGTCTCATATGTCCCAATTGTAACATTTAATACGTAAATCAATTCAATTCAAATTCAATGTAGGCAGGGAGAGATGTTGCTGTGGTAAAATATTGTAATGTTGTAAGTTTTCTTCAATGGATTCTGTACGTTTTCAGGTTCGAATGCAATAAATACTCAAATGGTAAATAAAATATTTCAAATTAGAGAACTGTCATATATTTATATTTCGCATAGTTTAACTTCTTATTCATGAACAATTTCATGTATTATTTTGGCAAGAAACTACATACGTTGTGCGAATTAAGCAATACATCATAGTGATTGCTAGGATTTAGCAACATTGCCCTATAATTTACAGTCAATACATTTATGCGAGTCTGGCACGCTCGAGACACCACGCTATTCTATATCAAGGTCACCTTTCACACAAGATGGAATGAATACGGAGGCAAATGCATGATTTCCTCTACTTACACGGCAACGACTTTCTCATATTGCTTTACCAATAAGGTAATTTACTTGATTTACACTTGTCATTGAAGACATGCTCACACTTGACGACATGGGTATTTGAAAGCTTAATTTTGGACGGTGTAAAATGATAAAAAAAAAAGAGAGATAAAGAAATCAACAAAATATTGTAACAACAATGATTCTACTAAGATAATAAATCACAGAAAAGTAGAAAGTGGAGAATAAAGGGAGGGGGTAGGGGGAGATATTCGGTGTTTTTGCTTTGAAGATGAATTTTCAATAATGTTTTTGAGCAAGTCTTCCTTAAGAATAGTAAATTTGAAAAGGTTGAATTGTGTTCACCGTTGAAAAATTACAATGTGTCTGCCTTTAATATCCGAGAAATGTTACAATATGGATCTTCTGATTGCATGATAAGTGTCATTTTAAAGTCGTTGATCTCTTTTAGGACTTCTCCTCATTCATATTCTCAAAGTTCAGTCTCCTGTAATGTTGACAGGAACCTTTTTACTTCTATTATCAACCTACCAGCCATATAACGTGATAATTGAAACGACCTTTCTAAACCGTATCACCCGGTACGGGGGACTTCGTAATTCCCTCCAGGAGGGTTTACACAGACAGTTGTAAACCCTGTTTGAAGGAATTATAATGATTGTAAACCCTGATATAATTGCTAAGATGTCGGCTTAAAAGTAAAGACCTAAAGAAAATATCTTTAACTATTTTGAAAAATTTCTCAAATAGCACATTATGAAACGCAAATATTTTGACGAAAGTGCGTCTCGAACCCGTACCCAGTAAGACCAGTCTTTCATAATCCAACACCTTAGACTGCTGCGCCAGGAAGGCACATGGAAGACAATGGTCAAGAAGAACCTTACATAGAAATGTTTGCCGTACTGGGATTGAGACAGTGAACAAGGATTTTACGAACGACTCTATATAGAATCCGGGGTTTTCGATAACGGGATAAGACAGCGTCTTTTATACTTAAAAACGGTTGATAATGTAGATAAGCCATTCTACCGAGGATATGGTAAGGTTGTAGACCCTGATAGTAAGGAAAAACCTTCGGATGCTACGCATCCTCGGGTTTTTTCCTTCCTATCAGGGTCCACAACCTTACCATATCCTCGGTATCATGACTTATCCTTATATTATTCCTCACATTTTGATTTTAACTTGTTCGCTTACTGCATGTTAGTAAATCGAAATTTTCAATCAAAAATGTGATATTTCGTTGAACTGGGTCTCTGCCAAAATCCAATGGATACCTAACACTTTGAAACATAACAATGAACGAACCAGTGCTACATATTGCAGTAAAGTAAAATATTTATCTCGGGACCTAGACGCGATACCTTGCACACAAAGATAACCTTACAGACGTTCTTAGCTGTCTTAATAAGGATAAAGGCATTTTAACCCGAATGAACAGTTAGAATCCCGAGAAATCTTACAATATGGCTGATTAAATTACACGATATATGTATCGATTCGGAGTCCTTAATATTTTGTGAAAAATGGCCAGCCTCTCCCAATTCATATTCAGAAAGTGAAATCTCCTGTACACACACTTTTCTACTTTAGATGAAACGCCTTTGCAAACTTGCCTTATCACAAAAACTTACTACTAATATCCATCTTAATCACTTTCTAGATTTTAACCCTTCGTCTTGATGCATGTTCATAAATCGAAATGTTCTGCCAAAATATATTCAATAAGACTTACTAATATAACAATGAATGAAGCAATGCGACGTGTTGGAGTAAGGTAAAATATGCATTGTGGGACCTAGACGTGATACCTTATACAGAAAGGATTACCTTAGAGACTTTGTAAGCCGTCGTCCTTTGGATTTTATCCGAAATGAACTGCTAGAAGGGAGAATAATCTTGTCGGGGTGTGTTTATTTGCTTTACACCTCATTCATGGCTATTTGAAGCCTCTTCATATGAGTATAAATTTAAATATTGTAGTTATCATTGTGATCCTGAAATAAGCATGTATAACTACATGTACATTCAGCATCAAGTTGTCATTCAGTTAACTGATTATAATAGGTAATATGTCTACCCTAGATCTTAAAGGGGCAGTACCACGTTTTTCTGCTCAATTAAGTCGATGAAATTTATTTGAAAAATAATGTCACCAATAGTAAAACACCCTTCCCTCTTCAGAAAATAAAGTTTAAAATGAGTGTACATGGTTTAGTAAAGCCATGGGAATAGTTTTTGTCATTCGAAATAATAAAATGTGTTCTCAATAAATGGCTGCAATGCAATTTTTGCATTCTATGCAACATCGTTATTACCACTACAGATAATTGGTTTGTGTAATAAGATGTTTACCCTCTAAATTAATATATAAATCCCATAAACTATTATTATAAATGGGATATTTGAAAAAATAAAATTTGCAAAAAACGTGCTACTCCCCTTTAAGGCATTTTACACTATCAATTCGTATACTTACACACACAAGTACCTTCATAAGTCGATAATTTAAATACAAACTAAACATATTTATATTTTATTCATTCAGTCATTAGTCGTGTTTCTAGAGAACCGTGAGTGATCTTATTTCATGCTTCAATGACTAAACAAGTAAACATTCAACCGTGTCATCAATTATATACACGTCTCTGTCCTTAATGATCCCTCGCACTGTAACTATCGCTGTAAACATCTACATTGTATTTGATATTACGTAGAAAAAACTCATAATGTCAGAGAAGTAATGGAGAGTCGCATTTATGATTTCCTGTGGTAGCATCTTGGAGCCATAGTGAAATATGATAATATTATCTACACTGACTGGAAGATTTCATCAGATAAGACGGTTAATACCTTTGTAGTTTGGAGGTGTTACTAAATATCATCCAAAAACATTTAGCATATATAGGTATCTGATTGTCTGTAACCGATTCAAAAATAGTTACGTCTCACAACCTGATGTGATAACATTTTACATTGTGATTCATCTTAATCTCCTATTTACGATGTTATTTATAAATAATGTTAATAATTTGTTTCGAGTTCATGCATCACAACTAATCACCTAATTTATGCTAAATATACCCCCGGTTTCACTGATCAGTTTTTCTTGGCAAATATGAAGACAGAACTCGTCAAAATTCTATTAAAGGCAACCTTTGTACCAGGTAAATTTGGCACTTTTCGAGATACAAATTTCTACTGAATCTCCCAACAGTTAAAAGTGAAAATTGCAATAAATATTACATGTGTTATCATGTAATAAAATGTGAATTTGCCGTAAACAGTTTCAAACATTCACAGAAAGGAGCTACTTTGTTGAGATGTTTAGCTTTTGAACAAATGAACTTCTGCTAATTGGTTCTCAATGTGTCTTAATTTTTTCTTCAAATAACGTTTGTGGCTTTTGTATATACAGACATCTGGATGTCTTAAAGAAAACATCATAGATGTTATCTATGAACAATGAATATTCTTAGAATTAGAAAACAAATACAAATTTGAAAAATTATGTTTTAGCATAGAATTTCTTTTGCAACAAAGATCAACCAAACATCGAAACAATGTTTTCATTCACAGAAAATACATCTGTAGGGAAATCACAGTTTGTCAGAGTTAATATTGATTGCTTTAAAAAAAATAGGATTTTTAAAATGATATTTCAATTTAATGCTATCACGGGATGTCAAGTACCGGTGAGTATGTTGTTTCTTGCAGTGCACAAATACTCTAGTGTTGATTTGCGAAAACCTGACAGATTTGCTGTCTTTGGAATTCATCCAATGTGTTATTCTTTTGAAAATAAATTAAATGTTCATCTCAATGTGACCTTTATAGAGAATTCTTGGTTTTAAGAACAATTCAAAGGTTCAATGAACGTGTGGGGCTGACATCTTGTAGTAATCGAAATAATTGGATTATTAAATAGAAGTATTTTCTCCCAACAATATCCAGCTGTTTGTCAAAATAGGTTTCAAATCTTTCAACTGTTGAAGAGTATTCAACGAAGACATCGTATGTACACACAATTCTGCACATACATGAAAACCCATGAAGCATTTGATTTCAAGATTTTGATTACTTTACAATATCTTGTCATTTAGCTTCCAATATCATAATACAAGAAAAATGTTGTTCGTTATCACTCATATGTCAAGAAAGGGCTTAACTGACGGAATGAATGTTTCTAGTTCTTGATGGCAAAAAACGGTGTCATCGCTAAACTTAAAAGCTACAACTAACTAAAACAATGCCGGATTCTGTTTTGTCTTAAATGTCTTAAGTGACTTCACTATTGCCAAACGGTTCATGCCATTTGATAATGAAGTCAAACAAAAGTGTCAAGGTCATCAGGCAATGTGACATTTAACTTTGTAACAAATTCCACCCAAACCAAGAGTTTAGATTATTGAATTCTAAGACATTATCCTGTCACGTCTTGAACCACAGAGAAGTTGGCATTTCAGTTTCTTATTTTAATGTCATGAAATTATTATTCAAGACTTTCAGAGCCAGTCAAAACTTGATCATGATAGCTTTTTTGCACACTAGTCAACTTTAATTCAAACTAATAAATCCAATGGTGTTTTCAATGATTATAAAAATGGGTAAATGTTTACAGGTCTGTGAAGTAGAATAGGATGAAAAAACTTCATTCTTATTAAGTCCACTACTGTTCATTAATATGATTGTACATGGTCAATCTTCATAAAAATCTCCATTTATCCTTCATATGTGTTACCAGTAACCTTTAAAGGAGACTATTTACTTAACATAACTAAGCCCTATGTATGAGAATTGTTACTCATGTATGTTGTCTATCAAAACCACGACCACCTCACTTAACAGATCTAGTGATAATATTAACTTTCTACCAGACTCGATCAGGTAAACATGATGTCCGTGAATAACAGACAAATATCCCAATCCTATCTAAGATGTTGATATTTTAGTTCATTTTCTAAAAGACTGATTAACATCCTTCTCAATTACTTTCTGTGAATTCTATGTTGTATACAACAGTTATATAAGTAAGTGTACTGTGGATCAAGGCACACTAGAAACGGTTCATTCAAAAATAATAAATTCAATGGTGTTTCTGTTCATAATTTCTTTGAAATCGTATAGGATGACACCCTTCAAGTCCAAGTCCAGCTTTTTGATAATTATTCACTGATACGTTTGAAACAATATGAATATAATAGGTTGCGCTAAGGTGCATTAATCTAGTACATCAAGCTAGCACAAATGGATCTTGATACTTTTCCTGCATAGCTCTAACAATGGATGTTGCTCGCCGCATGGGTGGGTTACCCGCTACATTGCTGGATAAGCTGAGAGTTTGAAGGGTAATTCCCTGCCCCACACTGAGACATAAGTTGAGAGACTTGTGGTGTCACCCTTGGTAAGTGCCTTAGTTCGAAGTGTGCAACTGTCAGCAGTAAATGGGTACCTGGTATGATGCGATGGTAGTCTGAATTTGAACCTTGGGCGCCTGACAGGCGACCGGTGGTATTCTCCTCAAGGAGTCTTCTATACTTCTGACAAGGGATAATATGTCAAACAACGCTTTCACCATGCAGTGTGCATGGATATATGCGCTATTTAAATGGCCTATTATATTATTATAACCGACAGAAAAGGATCTCTAACACTATTTAAGTTAACATATATTGTATTGAAGGACATTCTAAATAATATATAGCAGCTGGAGAAGTAGTTGCGAGTAGCCAATTTAACACGTCTCTTAAGTCTCTTTATGCGAAGTAGGATAACTAAAGAATAGGGAATGAACTACATCAAAGGCACGAAAGGTTGTTTGTGTTGACGGTTTCATGGCCAATCAATCTCCTAACGTGTTTAATATTGTAACCCCGATGTTTTCACAACATTTGAAAGTATCACTGATATAAAATTCGTTGGTTGACACTACATGTTTGGTTGAAGCTGTAAATTTGTAGTTTTTAATGTAAATCAGTTATCAATGCATGATGATATTCAGAGTATTTTTGTTAAAAACCATTTGGCAAATGTAATAATGTTGTCAAACTAGGACACTGTGTATATTAAAGATTTACCAGTTCAACAACAAACTAAGATAGGTACATAATAACTGGCACACATCAATAACTCTTCTTGCCTGTCTTATCTAGTTTTTGAAACAGAGACAAAGCATAAATCCATATACTGGAACATATCTTGTGGAGTTTTAATATTATGGGGAAAATGATAGAGAGTTACACAAGCTGTGTACAAATAATTGATTTAATTAAAGCTGAAGTGAAAAGCTTAAATTTCAATTCAATTAAACAAAAATCTGTCAAATTTGACCATAAACGAAATCAAGTTAATCTTTGGCATGAACATACTTCCAAGGAATTATCAACACGCTCTTAATTTCGATTAATGCCTTTTGAGACAGGCGCAATGCCCAAGTGTCCCCCAACAATCAAATGAATGACAAAGCATTTGGATTGTTTCTTCTACTTGATTAACAGCTCTATCAGTGAATACAGGTTCAATCAGAATCAGCTATTTTCACACATCGTCCTACACTTGTTGTTAGTTATTAAGTATAGACTCTATGATCAGGTGTTGCCACATGTATGGACGAGGGGTTTGGAAAATACACCACGGAATAGTAGGACGATGTAAGAAATAGATAAATAAAAATGTTCTGTTTAGCTTATGAAACACAAACACAGGATGTTTTCAATATTGTTTAGGAGAGCATTTCACTGCGATGACAAAGAAATCAGATATTTCAATCTCTGAAACCGATTTTCTTTTGCTAAAGCAACATATTTAAATGTAAACAACCTTCTCGATTAATAAGCTCTAGTAATTGTGTCTTTTTTGTAAATTTAACTATTCATAAATTCACAAATTATGGCTAATTCTTGAAGAATAGATAATTTTGGAAATAAACTGAATTTATCAAAGTTTTAGCTGATTAAAGAGACAGCCTAAGAGACACTGGTACATGTATGCATCAATATTACTGAAATGTGGCTAACTTTCGCTAAAAACTATTCACGAACTTATCCTTTTGACTTGAATACTGCTAATCACGTCTCATCTGTCGGCTTTATGGGTTTCTGATATTAGCAAATTACAAAATAACACTATGTCCTTATTGATTGCAGTTTTCTTGGATTGGGAACGGTATTCATATTGAGGAAGTATGTCCCTGGGGTTAACATCATTAGCTTATATCATTCAGATGTATAGTTAATTTCGTAACTTCGTTCTTAATAGATATGCGCAAATTAATACAATTTTACTTGAATAGGATAACATTTCTCATACATACATTCCCTCTTCTGACAGTCTTATTTCTCTATCACTGTACAGTTAAATATGCAAAATAGACAAAGGCGAGTAACCTTGAACAGAATACATGCATGCATATTACCCTTGAGGGTTAGTTCATGCAGCGTTGTGTGAGATTCTAGTCTATAACATGTACATGTAGCTGTTTTTACATTGAATACTAAACATGAAACGATTAATATAATATAATTTTAGTATGACTAAAGTGTAGTAGCCTGAGTTTAACACGAATATTTACACATCATGTCAATGAAGAGAACTCCAAGGGTAGATATATCTATATGCTATTTTCCTTTCTCTCAAATTGAATGTATTTATGTCAATTAAACTCAGGTATTAAACATATAAACACGTGTAGTTTGGTTACTCATTGTATCATTGACTGTTTACAATACATATTTGTAACGATTTAACCTTTAATCTGCTTAGTTAGATTTCGATTCATCTTAACGTTGTATTTGCAACTGTGAAACCAAAGTCTTCTCATCAACATTAATTTAAACCTTTTAGACATTGATTGATGGTAATAGATTAACACTTTCTCCTTTTGCATTCCATATTCTCAGTTAATCCAACCTCATATAAAGATGGTTAAGAGACAGTTAATTTGCCATCCAGTGATTAGTTCTCCATTTGTATGAATTATTTAGTATTTCCTTAGCAAATTAGGTGCTCACTTTAACGTTTAACGTTGGCGTAAGGAAAATGAATGCTTTCTTTGTGACTGTTAAGGCTCAATTCGTGATTGACAGTCCATCCCAGATCCAGGACAAGAATGATACCAACATATCCTAAACATATGTATAAAGGTCATTTAAACAGATTGAATGAATTATAATTATTTTTGTAATGACGAATTTAATATAAAAATATCAAATGCATGGAAACTGATTCAATAACATTCACATGCTCTCTACCCACTAACACTGTTTGACAAACTGATGTTGATATCTTGATGTTATGTCTGATGTTCTTTTACTTAGTGGATCAAATATGTTCATATCGTTATCAATTCCAAAACTTTGGCCCTTCTAAACATTTGTTACTTCTTCTATCACAAGTTTACATTGCGCTCCTACAGTAGATTCAACAATTGAAGGCTGACGACTTACTTCATTTATAACCTAGGCTGGCTTTCAAATAACACTAGAACCCCCTTGTGATAAGGAATTACTGTTTACAACAACATATATGTTTATTCAACGGCGAAATATAAACAATGGCTTTGGCCCAGGGACTTTCATTCATTCCATGTAAACGTTGTCAATACTGGGCAATGTACAATGTGCAAAACGTCATACGTTCGAAAAAGTGTTTGGAACTTCAGGTTAGTCAATACCAGCAACGTGATTTCTAGGTTTTACCAATATTTGTTTTAATTTAAAGTAAGAGCCAACTTTTTAGCAAGGCATGCTCCGGACATGTTGAAGAATAGCAAGTTCTACCTTTCGCAACTAATCAGTTTCTTAAAGAGGTTGAACTACCTTTTCTTACATTAAGATTTAACTTCTTTCGTTGATGAACATCTATAGCTATTCATTGAACATAAGATCTTTGCATAAAAGATGGCAGCTGGACGGCACGATAAAATATTAGAATCTAACCAAATACCTTTATGCTTATATGTTGGGGTTTTAATGTTTATATTATTTTATTTTGCATATAAAAGGAAGACAAAGATTAATAGCAAATAACGTCGATATATTTTTTTTTTCAAAACTCTATCAGTCATATCATCTCTTGTCATTACGTTTAATTAGTATATTGTTGTTTTTTAAGATAAAGTTTATATTTTTATTTTTGTTTGGACAGTCTTTACCAATGAATACACTACAATTAACACTTAAATGGAATATGACAAATACGCAATTACAAACAGAACACTTCAACAAATCAGCGTATATCATCAGTATTCTTCAATAAAATCAAGTTAGCCCCTCTGTATTTCATTTGACCTTTTTTGGAATTACACTTTTTACCACACATCCGTTACTTGTAACCTTTACTGTTGACACGAGCAATACTACTAACTGAATAACATGAAGAACATCTCACATATAATGGTACTACTGACAGCTGTAATAAATGAGTCATTGATTTACGAGTTCTTCCAACAAAGAGTACATCTATCAATATCAATCCCGTCATGCATCACAAACTCCTGATTGATCTGCCTCTACAGCTTAGTAATAAGACACTTTAAATTGTATTGTAATAGATCCGTATTGCTCATAATTGATATGGACTTCCGTCACACACAATAATCATATACATCATTGCTCTCTTTTAGATTACATGTCAGAAATTAAAGGGGTCAATGGTATGGTCATAGGGTATGTTTTTGCCTGTGTGTACATTGAATAAAAAAGGTTAGTAATATGTCAATTGATACAAACACATTGTTATTTGGAAGGTCAGATTTATCATATACTGATGACTTTTGTCGAGATGAATATAATATGGTACTCTGTAACAGCAACCTAGAAATAATACCATCTATGTTGTTGTATAAAAATGTATAAAATCGCCGAGACTAGGTAACATTGCTTTAAGAATGACATTATAATATCTGCTTAAATGCAGGTGATACCGAAGTTTACCAATTGCAAATAGGTATAAACGTAACCCATAGCTTCTGAAACCATGATTTAGATCATTATGGATACATTACCCTTGGCCTTCTAAATATCCGTCTGAAGTGTTTATACTGCCCCAATGAGAGAAACAATAGATGTGTGTGAACAACTTGATTTTCTGATGATAAATGCGTTTTGTCTTTTTTTTATGCAGACAAATTTGACAATTTGACTAATAATATTTGTCAAATGTTGATGCATGTACTTCCCATACATGATACTCAAATCAAATCACCCAAGGTAACCTCTGTTACAATTGGGGTGCTTTCGTGGATGGCAATCCCCTGCGTTGTAATTTCTGAGTAGACTAATATCCCTCCACTTTTGCTCATTAATCATCCAAAACCGTGTTCCACAGGAGATATGGTTTGTATGAGATCAAGGGATATCTCCTAGGAGATATTGGTTTGGCAGTAGATTAGCACAATGCCCTGTCACCGTCAACTACATGACATCACAATGCATCGAGTACTGACATCAAAATGCTATGACGTCATGAACTTATTAATCACACACATAATAATAATGATTCTGGATGATAAATATAATCTCACCCTCGTGTCTTCTGATATCAAATGTATCAACACTCGCTGATAAAAGTAAAACTCGATAACAACAATTTTAACTTTTCTCAACTCGTGTTGATATATTTGATATCAAAAGTGATTTGGTGGGATTCACAGATCACCAACGACATAAGACATAAGTCAGTTGGAGATGTCAGATTTTTTATTGGATAGAAATAAGGACGGCATTGATACTTAAAACTTCCACCACAAGGGGTTGTTCGAGAATTTGTGAAATATGTAACAGAAATCTCATTCAACAACTGTGTAGGCAAGGATGTGGTTATTGTACAAAATGAACTGGTGTTAGTTTTATTCCATGGATTCCTTTGCCTGGTAAAATCAATATTTGGAAGTAGAAAACTATCGTATATTCACGTCTGTGAAAGCTGTGTTTTGTTTCATATCCATGAACAAGTTCATGCCGTATTTGTCATGACATTACATACGTTCTTCTTATCAATCAATACCATCATACTGATTGCTAGGCTTTAGCAACATGGTCTATAATCTATAGTCAATGCATTTCTGCGAGTCTGGCACGCCTCAGACAACACGCCATTCTATATCAAGGTCTCCCTTTAACACAAGACCGAATGAATGAAGAGGCAAACGCATGATTTCCTCTACTTTAACGACAAGGCCTTTCTCATATTGCTTTATAAATCAGGTATTTTACTTGATTTACAACTGTCATCAGTGGAAACATGTTTATAACCTGTTTTAAAAGAATAGTTTTCCTTTTTGATGAAATAGACACACATTAAAAGAGAGAAAAGGGAAGAATTAAGGGAGGTGTCATGTGAAGGCGTTCTTTGATTCAATTGTTTTTGCTTTGATGATGAAACAATTTTCTGCCATGTATTATAGCAAGTGTCTCCCTAAAGGAATTTGTGAAGGATGAAATTTGTTAGCTTAATGATTTTTTATGTTTTCTTTTCTTAAATATCCCCGAGAAATGTTTCATGGTTGTTCAGATTACACAATCTGTATCGATTCCGAGTCCTTAATCTTTTGAGAGAAATGATCAACTTCTCTTTATTCATATTCAGAAAGTCACATATCCGGCACCGTAGAGAAACACTTTTATTCTATAGATGAAACGCCTTTTGGAAAATTGCCTAATCACATTAAATATCTTCTAATATCCCTCTTTATCAAATTTTAGACTTTAACCCGTTCTCTTGATGCATGTTCATCAATCGAAATCTTCTGTCAATGTTGTGATATTTTTTAGAACTGGGTCTCTGCCAAAATCGAATCGATAACACTTTGAAACGAAGCAAAGTTGTACACTGTTCTTATGATGACATATGTACATACATTTCTGTACATAAACCCGTGAAACCCGTGTGAAGCATTTGATTTTTATCATTAAGTTACAATGTTTTGTTAATTAACCACTGATTTCATAATATCAATATTTTCTGTCTAAATGAGGAAACCTGTGTTATTTTATTTTAAAGTAATACATTCAATGGTGTTTTTATTGATAATTAAAATGATTAAATATCTAATGGTTCTTTAAACTCGTATAGGGTGACAAATTAAATTATGTCCAGCTGCTTGATAATTATACATCGATATGATTGTAACTTAAAACTTAATGTGGTCAGCATATAATGTACATGCACGTTAATGGTGATATTTATGTTCTAACAGGGAGGCATTGGATTTTTAATTGTGTCATTTACAGAAAATGACCAGGCCATTTATTAATGAGAATTTACTTAAATACAAAGTTTTGTCTCTCAACACCATGGCTGTCTCACTAAAGATACAGTTAATGTTCTACCTCACTCGATAGGAAAAACATGATGTTCGTCAATAAGAGAAATATTCTCCAATTCCATTGATCTATGATGTTCTTTGCTTATGGACTGATCGATGTACTAACATTCTGATCGTGCATCAAGCATTTCTACTTTGCCAGACTAAACAACTTGTTAATAAGTAGTTCAGGAACTTCACTTTCTATTAGTATACAGCTTCTTGGTTGCGTGCAGCAAATAGATACGAACCTGGCTGTAATTGAACAATAAATTATTTCCCTTAAATGTTTGTGTTTTAGATTTGTTTAAACCTGATCAGGAAAGAGTATACAAACGTGATCATGCACCTACCTAACATGGTCCTAATGAAACAGAGTTAAGTTGGTGGTTTACTTGAAGGATTTCGACCTCAATTGTTTTACCAATAGAAACAAAAAAAACATATTTAAATTGTTAACATACGTTATATCTAAATATTATGAATGGTCCTTTGAAGTTATACAAGTTTATTGATTTACAACATCTTTATTGCGATGAGATACGACATCTTATACGACGACACTGCATATCCATACACTTAACCCACATTCTAGTGAAGGACATTCTAAATAGTGTATGGCAGCTGGAGAGGTCACAACAAGAGGCTTATTTAACTCGTCTCAGAAGTCTCTTTATGCTAAGTAGGATTAACGGAGAATATGTAATGAACTATGTCAAAGGGACAAAAGGATGTATATCTTAGTTTTGTGAAACCAAAACTAAGATTTAAAAATATGGTTGTAATCTAAAACAATAGATCATTTAAGTTTTGTTTACAAATTTACTGAAATTATTAGTATTATTATAAATAGTGTATGACATGGTATTAAGAGCCTGCTCTAGAAAATATGGTATGCATTTTCGTTTCTGCAATATAACTAATGTACTCCCAAATAGTCGTCATCAACTCTCCTTGTGTTTAAATATTAATGATGTCTTCGACCGAATTCTTGGATTTCTGATATCTTTCCCACTGATTGCAGGTATTCATATTGAAGAAATATGTCCTCGAGGTAAAACGATTTTAGCTTTTATCGTTCCACATGTATAATGTATTGCTTAATTTCTTTTTAAATACTTCTTCGCAAATTACTTTGATTATACTTGAATACGAACATATTTTCTATCTTAAATGTAATCTTAATTCTCTATCTTCGTAAAGTTTAATATGCATATGGAGACAAAGGTGAATAACGTTGGACAGAATACATGCATAGGGATATTACCCTTGAGAGTTAGTTCATGCATCTTTGTGTGAGATCCTTGATTTTCTCAAACATCTACAGCATTTAGTTGCTACAATATGTGAGGAGCCTGATTTTAACATAAATAACATAAATATGTTTTAAATATAATTAATTTTTGTTTGCTTTGGTCTTTGGATTTAGCAATAGCCTACATTGTATGGTAAGATTTCGAATCATTTTCATTTGAAACTTTGAAGCCAAAGTACGGACAATATTTTCATCAATGTTAATTTTAAGCATTTTCATACATTAAGTGACAATAATATACACCTGCATACCGAAGGTTTGTTCGCATCTTTGTGTATTTCAGTGGAAATATCGTGTAATTTGACATGTCTTTGAAGCATCGCATTAACGCAAAAACGAATGACTTTGCATATTTGCAAATATAAGTTGAGTGTTCCTTAACATAATCTGATTTGGTAACTCATTGTAATCAGGTAGAGTTTTGGCAGCTCTTCGAATTGACCAGGGGTTAATCATTTCAAAGCACAGTTGTTATTTCCTCTATAGAATATTCAGTAAGTTGGATGTCAGACATCATATATTTCCTCTTAAACTCAATTCAATGTATTTTTTATGCAAGTGTTCTCATTTATTCGATATGAAAACGTTTATTTGAATATTAATGAAATATTTATGTTCAAACTCTTATCCCTTCTGTCTGCTTCGTCAAATTTCATAATTATCCAATCACAGATTCCGGTTGAGAATGATTAATGTAGTAATGGATATATGATGTTTGATTGTTGTTTAATGTGATGCAATTATTGAAATATTATAAACGTCAATGTACGTGATATTTGCACTAAGGTATACACGTGGGTGAACAAACTTGTGGTATTCAGTTGTATTATATGCAGTTTCTTCATTCCAAATTCTCAGTTAATCCAAGCGTCTTTCACGAGACAATCAAATTACCCTTCGGTGATTAGTTCTCCAGCTTAAATGCATTATTAAGTATTTCCGTAGCAAATTAGGTGTTCACTTCAACGTTATACCTGACGTAAGGCAAATGAATGCTTTCATTGTGAGTGTTTTGACACAATTCAGGATTGTCAGCCTATACCAACACAATAACTTTTTTCAAAGGAAAACATGAAGCGGGATTTAAAATAGGATAAAATCTGCATATCCTGAGCATATGTATAAATCAGTCATTTTAACAATATCATACAACACAGTTGTCATAAGGAGTACAAATGCCGTTCATGTGGAACACATATTTGAGTTCTTGAAACCCCATCAATACCGTAATGGTTGCGGATTTGGATTGTTTGGGGTAACTGCAAAGATGTTTCTATCTATCCATCGATCTCTGGAGATGAGATAATAAAAGATTTCACATTAAATCTGCTGACGAGCATAACGAGTGTGAACAAATGTGAGCCTTATTAGTTTTTCAAGTGCCAGTTTGACATGCATACATGTTTCAAATCTTTGACGAAGTGACATTCACGTCGGATCTTTACCAATGAAAATGAACAATACGGCACACTGATTATCTTATCATGATGAAATGTGACAAATATAATAACAGTATCATTGAGTTAACTCTATTAGAACGGAATTTACATCTAAAATGTATCCTTGACAGGCTATTCTGACATACCTCTACCTTCAAGCACCTCAGTTACAAATAACTGTTATGATCCCTCATGGGAGAAAGTTGCTCATATATTAGATTTGGGAGGAACCGATGTTCCTAACGTTAGGTAAGCGTATAATTCTT
This sequence comes from Gibbula magus, assembly GCA_936450465.1. NCBI lineage: Eukaryota > Metazoa > Mollusca > Gastropoda > Trochida > Trochidae > Gibbula > Gibbula magus. The sequence goes on along the minus strand of OW388294.1, from coordinate 22,494,724 downwards.
CTCAATGGGACAGAAATAGATGAAGTCAAAATCAAAATCAAAATGCATGTATTGATATAATGGTATGTTTGTATAAATAAATAAATGTGTTGTTATATCGGAAGAATGACACAGAAGTTGGTTTTGCTCAATGGGACAGATAATAATAATAATGGATGGTTTCATATCACGCATAAATCTCCACCGTGTGCGCTTTCAGCATTATTACCCTGGTCTAACCTTGGCTACCGTAAGGCGCTTAAAGGTCACACCTCCTCCACATCTTACACCAGGTTCTCACTTTCTGCTGGGTGAACAGAGGCACACCTTGAATAAAGTCACTTACCCAGAGTGACACGGTAAATCTTTCAACTCATGTCTCAGTTTCGGGCATTAAACACCCTTCAAACTCTCAGTTAATTCAGCAATGAAGCCGGTAACCCACCCATGCGGCGAGCCGCGCCCATTGTTGCTGAACTTCACTGATAGCGGTCGATTACAAAGTATGTCACATATCAATAATCAGGTTTTTTATAAGAACATCATGCATGAGTTCTCTCTACCTACTTGCACCTTCCGTTGAAGAAGATATAAATTCAACATATTGGATGAAATGATAGTTATTGTTTACAAGAAGATATTAAAATAGAAATACCAAATGCATGATCACCGATTCAATAATATTTATGTGTTCTCTAGCCACTGAGACTGTTTGATAAAACGATGTTGATATCCTGATGTTACATGTATGTCTGATGTTCTTTCAATGCGTTGAACAAGTATTTTCATATCATGTTCAATTAAAAAGCTTGTGGCCTTCTAAACACATGGACTTCCCTTATCACAAGTTTACATTGCGCTCCTACAGTAGATCCACCAATTACATGTTGACGACTTACTTCATTTATGACTTTTCCTGGCTTTCAAATAACACCAGAACGCCCTTGTGATAAGACGTTACTGTTTATAACAACATAAGAAGTTTATTCAATGGCGAAAAATAAACAACGGCTTTTGCCCTGGGACTTTCATTCATTTCATGTAAAAGGTTTCAATGCTCTGGATGAGTTATGAGCAAAAAGTCAAACTCCACTGCAATGTTAAGTTAGTCAATACCAGCAACATGATTGCTAGGATTTACTAATATTGGTTTTTAATTTATAGTAAGAGCTAACTTTTGAGCATGGCTTGTCCCAGATAACATTTGAAAGAATAGAAAGTTCTACCTTTCACCGATAGTCAAACGAGTGATGAGGCAAAAGCAAGAGATTCTTGAAAAGGGGATCGCTTTCTTATATATGCAGTATATATATTTGATGAACATCTAGAGTCATTCATTGAACATGACACCCTTATAGCTGACCGCAAAGATGTAATATTAGAAAGGATATAACATATTCTAAATTGGAGGAACTGAGAGGTGAAAGTTTACTATTACTTTATATGTTTATATGTTGGACTTTATTGTTTATTTATATTTATTTTGCATTGAAGACGAAGACAAAGTTTAATAGAAACTTCTAACATAACTGGGGTTTTCTGTAGCTTTAGGTAGTGATATAGGATGATACTTCATACAAAATAGATGACCTCAGAGAATTATGTGTATGTCACATATGGCTTAACGGTTGAACTGACTAATATGTTATTGCTTATACAATATATGCCACCAGATGCTTCTCTGTCCCATGTTTTAATTCTCTTGACAAAGTTTTCAAAACTCCAATTATAATAGTCATGCCATTTCTTGTTATGACATTTTAGTAAGAATAGTTTTGTTTTTGAAAATATATCTTTATCATTATCTGTACAATCTTAACCAATGAAAACGCTGCAACTAACACTTAAATGGAAAATGACAGATAAGCAGTACATCTCAACAAATCAGCATATGTCATCATTATTCTTCAATAAAATCAAATTATGGTGATGAGCCGTCGTCATTTTATTTGACCTTCGTTGCAATTACAATGTGTGCCACACATCCGTTACTTGCAACCTTTACTGTTGTCACGAGCAATACTATTAACTGAATAACATGAAGAACATCTCATATATAATGGTACTACTGGCAGCTGTAATAAATATGTCATTGATTTACGAGTTTCTCCAACGACGAGTACACCTATCAATATCAATCCCGTCGTGCATCACACAATACAGGTTGGTCTGCCTCGACAGCTTACTAATAAGTACTTCAGACACTCTAAATTGTATTGTAATATATCCGTATAGCTGATCGTTGATATGGACTTCCGTCACACTCTAATCATCATATAAATCATTGCTCTCTTTTAGATTGCATGTCAGAAATTAAAGGGATCAATGGTATCAAAGGGTATGTTTTTCTGAGTGTACATTGCATGACAAAAAGGTAAATAATATTTCAATTGATACAAACATATTGTTATTTGGAATCTAAGGTCAGAATGATCATGTACTGATGACTTTATTCGATACGAATGCAGAGACTAGTCAACTTTACTTTATAATATATGCTTAATTGTAGGTGATATCAATGTTTACCCATTGTTATAACAGTAACCAATAGCTTCTGAAACCAAAGTGTCACATTTAGATCATGATAGATACAATGCCTCTTGCTATCTGAGTATCCGTATAAAGTGTTTATACTGCTCAAATGATAGAAACAATGGCTTTTTGTGAACAACTTTATTCCCTAATGATACATGCTCTTTGTCTGTTTTATTCGGACAAATTTGACCTTCCCTCATAAGACCAAATACTGATGATGTATGTACTCCCCATAGATGATGCTCTACTCCCTTCTCACCTCTGTTACAATTGGAGGATTTTGTTGGATGGCAATCCCCGACGTTGTTTCACACTGAGCATTTGATCTGTTTTCGCAACATATGTGAAGACTAATCTCCCTTCACCTTTGTTTTGCGCACATTATCACATACAACATAAGATAGAAGTCAGTCGGACATGTCAGCAATGTATGAGTGGATAAAAATAAGGACGGTATTGGTATTGTAAACTTTCAACACAAGGGATTGTTCGAGAATTTGTAACAGAAATCTCATTCAACAACTGTGTATACGTAGGCAGCGAGAGCTGTTGTTATAAACTTTGAAAATGGTGTTAGTTTCATTCCATGGATTCCTTACCTTAATCAGGTTCAAATGTAATTAATACTCAAATGGTAAAAACAATAGTTGGATGTAGAAAACCATTGTATATGCATGTCTGGGATAGGTTAGTTTCTTATCCAAGTTTATGCAACATTTTGGCAAGAAACTACATACGTTCTGCTTACTAATCAATACCATCATAGTGATTGCTAGGATTTAGCAACATTGCTGTATAACCCACAGTCAATGCACTTCTACGATTCTGGCACGCCCCAGACAACACGCCATTCTATATCAAGGTCTCCCTTAAAGAGCCATCAAGGATGTTGATGAGCATATCGAAAATTTTCCAAAATTCTATCTATCTATTCTACACTTAATTTTTCCAAATTTGTTTCAACCTGAAATAAGCCGAGAAATTGTATTAATTAGTAAAGGTGTTTTCCAGTCTAAATATAGATCCAGTCTATTATTTTCAAGCGCAAAGCATTATGGTCTAGCTCACACACAGTAAACAAAGACACGAAAGAATAACCCAAATTATGAGCAATGAAAGAAATTTTTGGCGGTTATTTAATTACCATTTCATTTAATTATGTATTTGCTACAGATATTGGATTATTTTTTTTACCCAAATAGGTATTTTTCTTGAATTTTATAATTCATAAAAGTAAAAATTTGTCATAATTTGCTGGTCTTATCTCAAAAAAGTACATTAAACAGGAAATAATTTGTATATTCTCACGACATTTAGAAACATTGTTTTTAAAGCAATCGTCACATTCAGTAATATGTGACAAGGGTAGCTTGCACGAGAGACACATGCAGCACGTGCAGCACATGGGTTGTTATGGCGACTTGCGCTAGAGACGAGCCTTCACGCTTCGGAAGCGCTAACTGTTTGTGTAGTACGTTTTACGCAAAAAAGGGGATTCTGTTTATATGATGTCAGATACCCTTAGCGCGCGCTACTCGAAGTTGTACTTCTCTTTGAAACCAAATTGCATCACATTGTCGTGATATGAAAATCATTTAACATATGCCATGTTGTAGATAAAAGATTTATCTGGCGATTGACGTTTTAAGTATATTTTCCAAAAAATATTTGTAATTTGAAACACTTACATCCTTGATGGCTCTTTAACACAAGACCGAATGAATGAAGAGGCAAACGCATGATTTCCTCCACTTATACGACAAGGCTTTACACATATTGCATGATAAAGTAGGTATTTTACTTGATTTACAACTGTAGTAAGTGGAAACGTGTTCAAACTTGATAATCTGTTTTAAAAGAATACTTTTCCTTTTTGATGAAATAGACACAAATTAAAAGATTAAGGGAAGAATATTGGGAGGTGTCATGTGTTTTTGCTTTGAAGATGAAACAATATTCTGCAATGTTTTTATAGCACGTCCCTCCCTAAAGGAATTTGTGAGGGGTGAAATTTGTTAGCTTAATGAATTCTCTTCTCTTTTTAAAAATATCCTCGAGAAATGTTTCAATATAGCTGTTCAGATTACACAATATGTATCGACCCCGAGTCCTTAATCTTTTGAGAAAAATGGCAAACTTCTTCTTATTCATGTTCACAAAGTCTCATATTCTGCACTGTAGAGACACACTTTTTTGGAATGATGCCTAATCACATTAAATATCTTTTAATATCCCTCTTTATCAACTTTCAAAAATGTAACCCTTTCTCTTGATGCATGTTCGTTAATCGAAATCTTCTGTCAAAATTGTCACAGTGAACTGGGTCTCTGCCAAAATTGAATCGATAACTCTTAACAATGAACGGAGAAGTGCTACGTGTTGGAGTAAAGTAAAATATGCATCGCGGGACCTAGACGTGATACCTTATACAGAAAAGATTACCTTTGAGACTTCGCTAGCCGTCTTCGTATTGATGCATGCATTTTATCCCCAATGAACTGTTAGAAGGGAAAATAATCTTTGGGATGTGTTATAAGCAGCATTCATGGATATGTGTAGTTTTTTCGTGGAGCAACTTTTCTATTATAGTCATCTTTAAAAACTGTCATGGTATATCCTCAATCAAGTGCAAATGATACATTATCAATAACCTGAGGGAGTATACATCGTGTGAGTGAAAAACAAATAGTCAAATACATTGTTGAGAAATGAATTGATAAGTCTGGCAGTGAGTATCCTTATCCTGAAATAAGAACATATAACTAAATTCACGTCAAGGTGTCTTCAGTTCACTGATTATAATAGGTTATATGTCTATACTAAATCTTAAGGCCCTTTCACTATATAAACTTGCACACAAACCTTCATAAATCGATAAGTTCAATACCAACAGAAACATACAAATACTTTATTCATTTAGTCAGACACGTACCTTCATACGTCGATAGTTTAAATACCAACAAAACCTATGCATACTTTATTCATGCAGTCAACTCCCTCTTGTGCTATTAGTCGTGTTTCAAGAAAGCCGTGAGTGATCTTATCTCAAGGTTCAGCGACTAAACAAGTAAACATTCAATTCCAGCATCAATTAAAAACGCGTCTCCGTCCTTAATGATCTCTCGTGGGGTAACGGTCGATCAATGACAGTTTACATATGGACAATGGTAGTTCAATGAGTTGCATTCTTAATAAGACGTGTAAAGGATAAAATGGTATATGCTATCCTCCTTAATCACAACTTAATAGTTCATTGCATCGGATAAATGAAAATATACCTTTTGATACCGGTAACCATTTGACTATTATACACATAAACAGTAACACTTTTAATGTTATAACATGTCTAAATGTAAAGTATATGGATAGGAACAATATGCTATATACGTTACTAACGCGTTCAGTTAATTGTCTCAAATATGAAGACAATTCTTAACAATTTAATCTCCATTGATAAACTTCTCATAGTGCAAATATACGTCAGCTGCTAAAACCCTAGACTGAAAAAGTTGAGATAGTTTATAATCTTAACCACTTCAATATCAGATAAGATGGGGCTTATCTTTTAGAGTACGCGTCGGATGTGATCTTCTGTATCAAGTGCACTATGATACTGGACTCGCTTGAGTATGGCAGTTCGAGGGAAAACGATGCTGGATTAATAGATGTAGATGGGGAATGTAGTGATTTCGATGTGTAGCCATCATCACTATAATTGAAATGATTGTAAACATATACAGTAAATGATATCGATGTTTGGATGAAAAAATATTTGTAGTGAACCTAACTACAATGTCTCATGTTTAAATTTCAATTCACTTAAGAACTGGAAACTGAAGTATCAGAAATGCTGAGAGACAAACAGCAAACTGCATCTGCATTAAACAACATTAAAATGTTGGAATAAAAGTAATGACGAAAGAATTATGGATAAATATTTCTTGCGATGAATTATACCATATTGCATTCAATTTTGAAATAAAATGCACATCCAACCGGATACGGGGCAGAACGATGTATATTTGATGTAAATTTAGGTTGTTCATAAACCATGGTTCTCTGACACCACACCTATATACATACATACTTCATCACCAAGTCAACTGCAACATAATGACTTATGAAATGTTGACCGAATGGATTTTATAAAGGAAAATACCGTTATATTAGTGTTAGGTCATTTTCTAAAGCAGCACAATGAAACACTATGTGGCTTAAACTTCCTTAATCATTAAAGATATCATCGGATAGCATCGTGGTAAGAAATAAGCTCCCTTTCTATAAAATCAGCTGATGCTATTCTTTTCAAAACAGACACTTAACTTAAATTCCTCGACGCTAATATCTGCAATATCGCCGAAGTGGAGTTAAACAATAACTCACTCACTATATATCATCAACACTGCACACATCAATGCATTCTGTGATAACCATCTTGAGGAAACCAAAGGAAAACCAAAACGAATAGATCACTTATCACATGGAATCTATTGTCATAGTAAAATGACACAATCTTAGTATGGTCTAGCCACACGGTTAGAAGATAAAAGTATAAAACGACATGCCAATGTTAGAAGACTTTTCTATAAACGAAAAGTCCACTGACAAAACCAATCTATGATCAAAGACGGGGAGCAACTAAGGCAAAGTAAATCCCTGCTATTAACAGGGTGATTAAAAGCATAGATGACAGCATGTTGTCAACCAACGTCCTATGCATACACCGGTCTCTGATCAAACCAATTCCTTTTGATCTATCTGACCATAGACTGGAGAAAGCCAAACACCAAGGCGTATTATGGCCAGCAAACACTTGGCACCAAGTGAGTAATTAAAGGCTAGATAAGCTGAAAGTATCACCTACCTCAGACGTGCCGTGATGCTAAAGAGTCCATACTCTGCTCAACGGTATCGCTATGTGAACTGTGTCTGCTGCAAAGTACGTACTGATATTGATCGCAGCGCTGTACAGAGCTCGAATGAGACATTGGGAACTGACTCGGACGATCTTTCTCACCTTGGTCATATGAGAATTGTGACTGATTCAGAGATCGAGGCGGCGCAAATACCGACTGTGCCCGGAAGCGATTGCGGAGAAGGTTACTGTGAATTTAACAAGATGTAAGACGTCCTAAATCAACCAATCAGCCTTCAGCTGGGAATATCCCCTGTTTAAAATAATAATGATCTTGGAGTGAAATTGAATTACGAGATTAAGGTCTTGTTCATCAATGGGCCTTTTCTGTGTTGCAAGGAAATTTATCTTATTGTCTTTCAAATGGATCGATGATGATTGTTTAGTTAATCCCAAAATACTGTGCCATATAGCGAAACTTTTCAGACTCGTGAATGAATGACATACGAATGAATTCACTTCTCATTGTTTTTTTTATTGTTTAATGAATGTGCGCTAATCTTAATGAAACTGTTATCTATAAAGGCATACAAATATCACCCTCAGTAATAAAATATGTTTCGCCTGGACTGTGCGATGAGCATGTATAGATAACATATATTGTAAACAGCAAAGTCCTCTCGAATGCCGTTTCACCCCAAAAAACATAGAACCCACTCTTTAAAGTTGCACTTGTCTTTATTTTGTCTGAGAATATATTTGATAATAATGTAAGTGACTTTAGTTACCAAATTGCACATACATTGTGAGTTACTATCACATGAAATGCTGATTCGACAAGTAAATAAGAACACAATGAAAACTGTCCAAACCTACATTTGTAAATCAAAACGATCCTTGTATTACAATTGTTTCACTGTTTACCCTTTGTATGTTCTCATATGTCTATAATGTATAACGAATGAGAACAGGTTCTATTGATAGTCAACTTCTTTATTGCTATAAGTGCGACGTTTCGATGCAGATTCTAGCACCGGTACCGTTATCAAGCAAGTGATACATATTAGGACAACCAGGAGAATATATACAATTTTGGTAATTATGTTTTACATGTGATTCGATGGACGTACATCATGGTTTAACAATTGATAGGTTTGATGTACATGGTTGTAACAACATTGTTAATGAAGGAATGAGTATACACAAGAAGTTGGGTTGATGTACATTGATATGGATAGTTGTGATGATGGACAATAGATGGATACTATGGAAGCCAGATTGAAAGTTAGAGGATTACTGGTAATTGGATTTAATTTTTTTTTTTTGGGGGGGGGGGGGGGGGGGGGGGGGGTGTTTTTCGTTGTACAACTTGTACCCAATCCTAATCCGTTTCTCATGAATAAGATATGTTTAAATGAATGAAGGACGTTTGCTTATATCCTACGTGTATACTTGAACACATATATAATATATAAAATAAAACATTTTTTCATTTAAAAATTCTTTATACGAAATCAATGTGGTTATGTTTAACATAGTGCGCAAATTAATAGTGCATATGTATAATATGTACGTAATATGACGTCATCATAACGGAACCACCAGCGTAAATACTTAAATTTCAGAAATCATCCAGGAAGGCCATTTGTAATATTAGGAATTAAAACTAAGGGCAAGACAATCAAAACCTTGTTCATTAAAGCGCATCTCACATCTGTGAGAGATTAAATTACAATTTCTTTAAAATAAACTGCAAAAAGATCGTAATGTTTATTTTATTCCAAGTTACCCTCCCTATTAGTTCGTTTATCTAATTTCCGACTCATACGCCAAATCCTATTTCCATCAATGTAATGTCTGTATCACGTACTCTCTCCCATGCACGCAATTACGAGCATTTGGACACAACTCCTGCTTCGACCTGTTATGGTATATTACTGGAAATGATTCCTGAACTCTGTACTGATACACCTTCTGAAACAGACAACATGGCGGTTGCACTAATGAAACGGGATGTCAAGACAAGTTAGTGAAGCGGTAATGTTTTCCCTCCATACTAGACTTTTTCTATTCAATGGCAGTAAAATAACGTTATATATAATCTATTTAGTATAACAGTGCTGATAATTGCCTTGAAAATCATTTTCATCACGAATCAATGTTGAATATGCCTGTTAACTACAGTATTAGTTTGCCAATAATCCTTAAAATTCATTTTTCTTAAATGCATAACCATCAATTAATGTTTACTCAATGCATAGGTGAATTTGTGATGTCAAATGCTACGATCTCAATCACGAAAAACTATCGATATCCTTATTCATTATACATCTAGTTAATGTGATAACTGTGTTCACCTTGCAATTCTACATTTAGTTGAGTAAAAATTTAAATGATATAATTGACTTTCAAAAAGTAAATCTAGCTTTGCTTCAATTGCTCATTAAAGATAAATGTTGACAGTGATGGCCATTTTGAATTTGGAGGTCATCCTGGAATTAAATTAATTTGATTCCGTAGACTAGATTTGAACATGAGCTAAGAATACCATCCTGAATTAATATTAACAAGATTAAAGAAAACAAACAATTCTAGATTATCAAAGCCTACCTTCAGTGACAATTTGGCCTCCATTTTGGATTATGTTTGCTATTGTCAACAACGGGATTACCAATACATTGTACATTGTTAGTTATCGTATTTCTATTCTACACAAGCCAGATTCACGATCAAAGTTGATGATATAAACACATAGAAACATACAAAAGATAATTAACTTTAGGTGACCAAATTGGCCGCCATTTTGTTTTTTTCGACTTCTATGGATCATGTGTACGATTGCCGACTATGGATTTATCAAAACAGTTAGCTAGCTAGCTAGCAGGAATAACAGTAACATAGCATGAATGTATCATTTAAATATGCAGAAACATGTAAAAGCAGATACATTTTAACAGTGGCAGCCATTTTTAATTTGGCGGCCAACTTGGATCGAAATTGACTTGGCCTTTGATTTTAATCACCAGACCATAATCTATTTTTGTGCAAAGTTTGGTACATTTCACCAAAAGTGCACAATCACTGCACCATTCTGCCTGACTGATGACGCACGTTAATCAATGCCGATTAAATTGTAAATAAATTCAGACTTCGAATTTAAGCTAAATGCTCTCTGCTGATTGGATTAATCATTGTCATGTGACCGGTATAAATTCTCATAAACACGAGATTGACAGCTGAAAAGGATAACCTTCATATTCTGACGTTTAAAACAGTTTAAAAGTTCAAGTTAAACTGTTGTATAAACGTCGACAAGCTCCGGAATTTATACCAGTTTAACTTGCACCTTTCAAACAGTTTAAAAGCCAGTGAACAGACATATTATGAAATGTATTTCTTAACGATTCATCACTAGAATATGTTTTATTTCATATATGTATGTATGTTCATTAATAATAGCTGTCTGTCCTTCATCGTCTATTACTTGTACATAGATAGAAATTAATTCTGAGTAAATAAACTTCACATGCAGCCGGATATGCCATGCAGTGTGGATCCTCATTTTTATAATTGTATGTGAAGATAACATTATGAATTGAATTCTCGAAAGAGAATTGATAAATAAACCAGTTCCAGACATCCTAATGTTTACACAAGTGTCAATGAGGATTTCACTTATAAACAAAATTTATATTTTTCCTAGTTGCCAGGATGTCGAGGTAGTTCTTACGCATGTGTTACTAAATGTTCGAATGAGTCAGATACAGAACACTGCTGCCGGTGTAAGTCGACTTTGAATGTTTCTAATTTGGTAGGTTCTGTAAAGATACATTTTCATGATCATTCATGGGGGTATGATACTTCAATTGATCATGCCTGTTCAAATGTACAAGTGATGCTGAAATCGTTACTTTTAAATGGCATTTCAGTTATAATTGGACAATATGGAAATTCATTCATGATTTAATTTATTGTCGAGATGTACTTGAACTCATTGGAGTACCATTGCTGTAGGGTGGAACTATTGGCTATTTGGGTACAGTCCTCTTTCACCCCCTTGTCACCTAGTTCGGAGAATCCAAAACCATGATTATTTAAAAGGAATTAGTGTTTAAAAGTAACACTAACATATAATCTTAAAACAATAAAAAAAATTGAGTAGGGTTACTTCTGGATAAATCGTCTAATTATGTTTAAGTCGTGTTTATCACTGGGTAAACAAAGGTTGCATTTTTGTTTGAAGTGCTTCTTTTTTCGAAGGAGGTTTTTCAAAAATAATATTTTCATTTTATGATGCCATACGTATTTTCTATATCATTAAAAATAAATGCATTTCAGCAATTTGTAAAATGATTGCACATTTCCGTTTTATTCCTGCAATATTCGATTCAATTTAAATCTGATCGTACCAACATAACAGACCAAATGTTGTACTATGTAAACTAACCAAAGAACTAACAAATAAATCTCTGATAATGCGTACGCATGTGTTACAGAAAAAGGCCTATGAAGACAGGCGAGAAATTACGGGTTTATTTACTGCTCTTATCGTTGGTGTGATCTCGTTCACTTTACATCTGCTTGAATAAATGGTACCAGAGCAGTGACACTTCTGATTGTGTTTACGTCTTTGATAAACAATTGATAACCATGTGGATTGATTCATTCTTCCAAAGGTGGCACCTTGTTCTGCACATAATACGGTTTGTTATTAGTGAAATAGAGAAACAATAGACGCAGTTTGTAGATGGATGATGGTTTTGTCATGTACTGTCACTTTCCATGAAATCATTACATTCAGGAAACACAGCTTCTCGGACATTTTGTTTTGGTTATGCATGGTTATTAGTGTTCACAACTGATGCTGATTCAAACAAATCACTATTTGTGCCATCAAAGAAACCTTATTACTAACCGGGTAATGTTTTATCAGTAATCACAATATCTGTGAGGAGGTTTGGCTGTTTTGGTTATGCTTCACCAAAATACCAAAGTGATGTTGATTCAAACTGATCAACAGTGAGTTCAAAACATAGGAACTACTTAATTTAGTTGTAAAGTGGAAAGGTTTTACGTGTCATATAAAAATCGTCATCGATGATGATTTGTTGATTCTACGGTTTCCAACCTCTTTAAACTCACCAATTCGCATACGCTTCTACGGTTTCCAGCAATTCCTTCATGTCAGGATTTATGATATAATCTTTTCTTCAAAGTGTCCCCGGAAGGTTTTTTCTAGTCTGTGTGTACGATCTTAAGGTTTTGACTGCATGATGAGAAATCTCCAACTCATTGAGAGCAACTTATTTTGAGGTGATGATTGCAAACTAATATTCCTGGGTTGCACGGGGACAACGGTGAGATAGTTGATTTCCTTCTTCTGTAACGGAGCATGCAATCCAATAATCAGTGCCCGCATATCAACATTGTTCTTCTTAATAGAATCGAAAAATCATAAACTGTTAAGGATCCTGAAGTTTCTCTGAATGGCCTACTTATATAAAGAAGGTTTATATCATACAGCATTAAATGAGACAGTAAATCAAAATCATATAAACTGTTTAACTTATCCCATGTCCCATTGAATCCTCAAACAGACAAAACGACTACCTTTCAGTGGTAATGCCATAAAGCTAATCTCTTTTCGATGTCCTTGTACCATGGTCCTCGTTGAAACAAAATTGGAGACAGATTGACGATCACTACACTATTGTTATAGGTGGCATAAGGAACATTTACCAAGAAATCAAAATATTAAATTCAATATTGTTCAGCATGTCGCCTGCAATTTAAAATCAATATGCTTCAATTTTACGTAATTCAAAGGGAATACTGTTCACATTATCTATCATATAAGTAAAGAGAATGAATATCGAATTCAATAGAAACGTTATTATTTCTCTTATTGTGATGGCTTAATCGCTTTAAATAACGATATCAACTACCGATATGTCTCAAGTCTAAGATACTTGTCTACATACGATATTTTAATCAAACAACTATCCTCAAGCAATGAAACCTATTTGCTGTATGTATATGTTTATGTTTTCCTTCGTAAAATGAAATGTACTCTGCGTTATACTGTATCACATTTGATTAATGGTTAACATATATAGAAAGTACATATAAGAGAAATGATTGAACAATTTATATCTGAATCTTTGTGCACAAGCTTTGCATTAACAGTCAAATTTGGTTCTGATGTAGACATCTAAATCATACTCAATATGTATATGAAGGGAAAAAGACACTGCATTATGTTAACCCCTTATTATCATTGTGTATAACCGTACTGCGGAAATAGCGAGGTGTACGGCGGCAAATTGTTCCTAGCGAGGAGCCGATATCGAAAGTAGAGGTATGTTTTACTTCTCAACTCTGAACTAATCCATATTCTGTCGATGATTTAAGCCCTATGCTTAGTAACATGTGTGTTTACATGTTTCGCAAACAATGTACGTTAACTAATGAACTATTAATTATGTGCGAGTAAATTGCTCATTCAGGCCTTCGCTGCAATCGGCGATCTGCCCGTGTTTACGTCAAATATTAAGAAATATAGTGAATATATTGCATTATTAGTGTGTATTGTTTTGTTTCCCATGCTTTCTAAATCCATTCAAAACAGAAAGTATTAATGAAGTTGTTAAAATAGTTGTTAATTGACGTTTTTCTATTGATGGGTGATGTACGTCGCTAGTTGCAAAAGTAGAATTACTGTACTGTTCCTAGCTTTCTTTGTGTACAGTTACTAGCTGGTCAAAGAACTACATGTATCGTAATGTTAGTATACGATACATTTTGAACACATCTATTTATTTGTTGTCAGTGGAGAATTAACAATTTGAAACAATGTATTTGAGGACAACTGTATTAGTGTTAATGGTCTTTTGTGTAAGCATTCACGCCTGCAACCGTATTGTGCCCAAAACAAACTAAACTGAAGTACAAAAGAAAGTACACACCTCAGTTTTATCATATGTATGATTTTCAATTACAAATATCTTAAATAAAACGTGCAGGCGTTTAGTCATCAGCCAAGGACTACTTCTGCGTGGTTTTCAAATTTCTTTAAAAAAATGATATTTCGGTATTTCAAAAAATATTTTGGATGAAACACAACTGTTCATCGATATGTAAGACATCTTCTTTCTTGCCCCTGTCTACATTAAACAAAGATATTCTAACTAAAAGTTAACCAGTTACCAATCCGTTCAAACTACTGCAGATGTGTGTTATTGTATCATGCCATAATCAAAGGCATCTAAAAAATTAAATATTGAATTAATCGAAACCCACTGAGGTGGTTACTTTCTTTTGTACTTCAGTTTATGTCATGTTAATGCGTTTTCAGACAATGTATCAATGTATATGTACAACTCCTTCGACGTGACTGCCATTAAGTGCATCTTCAATGCAGATTCTCCAAATAATGTATTTTCCTGTACCATATATGCACTTATACAAGTAAAAAAACAAGCCATGGGCTTTGTAGCTCACCCGAAATTGCATGATTTAATATCCCAAGGTGACGACTTAATGAGTGAATTTTTTAACAACTGCTTAAATCAGAGTTGTGTGTGTATAACTGCTTTAAAGGATATGTCAACACAAGATTTCAGAATTCTAGTGCTTTTTGATCATTTAAGTAGTAAAACTAGAAATATGGGCTCTATGGCTATCCTGCTGTATAGTGAACGATGATGGTTACTAAAATAATTAGTTCAGATAAAACACAATAATAGCCATAATTTTAAAACATAAACGTCTAATACTAATAAATGTTAATCAGTGTCAGTGCATGAGACCAACATGACTGGATCACATGGTTGTCTGAATAATAACAATCCTGCAATGATCTCGGAGTAAATTCTCAAAGTAACCTAATATAATTCAATTAGATTCCCGAAGTCATGAAATTTATGACATAAAATTGTGTCTTGGGTTCTTTGACAACATGACATCCATCCCACTCATCATGACAACCCATCCCTCCTCTCTTAGTCGTTCTAACCTACCTCACACAAACACAAACTTCCCTATGCCTACTACCCCGCCTCAACACTTACATAAGGACTGTCACCTGCTGTTATAGTTCATTATGAAATCTCCTCTTCCCAGCACCCAGGAGTTAGAGAGAGAGGGGTGAGGGAGGAAGAGAAATGGAGGGAGGAGGAAGGAGTAGGAGGAAGTTTACCAATAAACATACACATCAAGTATTTCAAGTCCTTTGTGGGCAGGAATTTTGCTTTTGTCGTGTTGTCTGACTGATATTTTGCTAGAAACCACACACAACGTTACTAGAAGTTGTACAGTACACCAAAAGCATGACCCATCATTACATGAGTTTATTGTTACATGTAGATATTTGAATCACAGTTCTGTACAATTTATAGATTCACTACATTTCAAATAACACGTCAGAGTTTAGTTTCTATTTATAAAGGGATTTAACAGCTTCAAAATACATAGAAAATAAGATTACATGTAGGAGTTATCTCTTCACAAGGGTGAGCAATCCTGTTATTAGTAACATGTTTGCTGTCAGTACATGTGTCAATCATCTTGAATTAAATTATGGTGTTTCTAGAAGTTATTAAAATCAAACTCACGTTGAAATAAGTTGACAGAATAACAATAACAGCAATGACAATTATGCTCCTCAATACACCTCGCTATTTCCGCTGTACGGTTATACACAGTGATTATTGAATAATTAGGAAATAGATTTCATAATGTGTTTTTTTCACTGGCTTATAAACGGTTTGAAAGGCTAAACTGGTATAAATGCCAGAGTTTGTCGACAAACACATTATTAAATATATTTCTTATGAATTCAAACTTTAAATTTAAGCGATTTCTAATCAGTAAATACATTTTTGCATATAAAAATATCTACAAAAACTGTACAGTGCATGATAAAACAAATGTATAGTATTGCTAAGCTCCGGCCACAATAATACCGCATCATGTATTTGTCACCACGCGCAAAACGTAGTTCATGGGAAATATCATTAACATATTTAATTTTTAGTTCTAACATGCTGTTTTAATCAAACTTTCAATTGAACTACAATTACGTTGTAAGGTTTTTTAAAAGTTTAATCAAGAAAAGAGCACGTGATAGCAGTGTAATAATTTGTTATTTTTTTTAAACGTCAGAGTATGAAGGTTATCCTTTTCAGCTGTCAATCTTGTGTTTATGAGAATGTATACTGGTCACATGACCTTGTTTAATCCAATTGGCATAGAGCATATCCCTTACATTTCAAGGTATGAATTTATTCAAATATATATTAACTATGAAATGGATTGCAACGACTATAGACAGATCCCCTTTACCCGGCTCCTGTATATCCAAAAACAACACACGAGAAAGGAATATGTTGTTAACAAATTGTATTCATATAACTCAACCATATGCCATTGCATCCGCACAGTATCATTTCAAACAATCCCTTTGCATTTCTAATTATTATAGAAAATGAATGATTTCAACGCTGTCAAATATGTTATTAATTTTACTCAATAGAAGGAACTTTTACAGGAGATCAAAGTAGTATATAGATCTAAAGCTTATTGTGTGACTTTTTACTTTCTATTCTTTCGACCTTGTTCCCAGGAATAAAATCTGCAAAAAATCCATCTGCCGGTACACGTTTTTTAATGTTATGGAAACAAACGAAGCAATGGCTGCCTGCAGTTACTTACCGCTAGCCTCTCGCATAGACAGCTTAGATTTGCTAACTGAACTCTGTGTCAGAAAATGTGAGCATTCAAAGGGAACGAACATTACAGCATTCCACAAGTACAGTGAAACCAACGGAAGAGATAATATGTAAAGATAATCTTACTGTTAATGTTACTTTACTAAAATTAGAAAGTTTTTTAAAATTGAGTTTTTATTTATGATACGAGGAGCACATATATATTACTCCATTGAAGACAAAGTATCAGCTACACCCACAGGCAAAAGAACAAAACTGCAAAATACAAAATACCACGAGCGATACACAGACGGAAATTGAGTTACAATTGTTTTCAGAATTGTTGTGATATTTCAAAACCTTATCTGTTCATGTTTCTGAGAAACTGTTGTTTTCGAATCTCCTTAACTAGACGACATAGAAGAATCAAAACTGGCTTTTTTGCTTGTTTTTCTGACGTCCTACACTGATAATGCATCAAGACATTTGCAACAGATATGGGTTAGTTTAAAGTTTAGAAACTCATTACGCACATTACTCGGGAAATCAACGTTATAAGTATGAAAAGGGAAGCTCGTTATATATAATATAACTAGAAGCTTAGAATTGAAGTTTCTATAATTTTATTTTTTAGATTAAATTATTATAGATTATTGTGTTGAAGATTATTAAGATTTTATTTAAATAACTATTTCTTGTTTACTTTTATAGTGTGAAAATGTGGAGGTGAATACAAATTTCATATATTTTAAAACGTTTCAAATTGAAATAGGTCAGCAGAGTCTCCTACATGAATCTCCATCTAACACCAAACAAACGTTTCGATTTTGGTCTGTTATAGACACTATTATCCAAAGAACTGGATAACAGTTATCAGATAATGGGAGCACATGTGTGGAACAGAGCACAGAATGTCAAGACAAGCGAGGAACAGATATGTTTTCAAGCGAGTTATCGCTGATGCAATTTGGTTCCATTCACATCTGTCTGAATAATGACTTGTGACTCTCCTGTTTGGAACAAGTTCAACAATTGAATTAAGCATTTTCTTCATTCTCTTTCAACAACAATTGTTTCAAGTATCTTTTCAGGTTCATTGTATGCATTACTGGGCAATATGATATAAGAATTATGTAAAAGTTAACATTCCTAATGAGGAAAAACTTTGTTAATGAAAAGCGAGAACGGATTACAGGGTATTGTTAATTTATTTTGGCAACATAAAAATAGGTAAATGAAATACTTATTTTACTGAACATTACTAACATCATTTTACTTTCGGTTCTTTTATTTCGCAATTTACACGTACATCTACATATCATATCAATTAGAATGACGAATGCAATAATGTTTTCAAGTCTTTTACGGAAATGATATTTCGTTGTTTTGGTTAAGGTTGAACAATGATGCAAAGTGATATTAGGTAAAAGAAGTCAACCTTTCCTTCATAAATGTCTTAGTTTAGTAGTTGAAGTTGTTGAAGAGAATGCTTGACTTGTCATTCAATGATCAGTGACGAGGTCTTGTTGGTATTTTTACGCTTCCTAACCTTCATATTTGGTCAGTTAACCAACCCGTTCTTCAATTTCCTGATTACACGATACACTGCTCTCCGCCGTGTCTGTAAAGTGTATTGTCTGTCCATGTGTACACTATCAAAGCTACATGTATTACTGAATGATCAGACAGTATCCTCTATTGATTGACATCATGACAGATGGTGTGATTCTACATTGGAACTGCTGGGTGTAATTAAAAAGGCCCGGGGTTGCTCACGGATAGGCCAGGGTAGGTTAGTTCCTATTTCTGTAGTGAAGCTTGCAATATAACATGAAATGCCCGGATATTAACCTTGTTATTCTTAATTGTATCAAAACCTTTGAGATATATATAGTGATATGTTACCTATCTCTCTCATCACAGACAATTTGAACTTGAACAGGTTCATGTATACCTTAATTAAAACAAACATTATCATATAGTATACTATTTTTCCATTAGTTAGTACTAAGACATGAAAGGACATTGACTTTGACACATGATTTCCTCATCTTCTTTCCTATTCATTGAGCTTTGCGTGTTGTAGAGGATGAGTTGTCATACAGTCAGGTGCAGTGAACACTAAGACTGAATGCAATGCATCTCTGATGATTCGTTACACATTCGGTTTCAGACAATACTCTCAGGTTCTACACCAAAACATTTTATCTGCAATAATACTTACAGCCGCGATTAAATAGGTTTTAGAGTTATGAGATTGAAAATTGTGTTGAACTCAATATGCGTGGGTTGTTAGGATCCAGACTTGGTTGCCTCACCTTGGTTTTTTGGTTCTAGTCAATAGTTCTATAAAAGTTCACAATAAATCTCCTTAATGCTAGATCTAAATAGACGCTTGGTCATTTGTTTTCATGTTGAACTATAAAGGAGAACATAATTACATTATCTGTGGTGTCTTCACGGTCGTACACCTACAATCGAATCATTGGAAGTAGTTTAATACATGTCTATGTCTAATATATATTCTGGTTGGTGAATCTTTATTCTCGTTGAACATATAAATCAGACATATTGACTACCATTGCTATATTGTGATAGTTGCTTAAGGGAATTTATTAAAAGATAAAAATATAGAATGTTAGCGTTTGTAAGATAATTATTGGGATACAATGCACTCTGATATTGTAGGTCAGAATAATAATAGACTAATATCGATAATATGTATTCCATTAATAACCAAAAGGAATATTAGAGTCGAAATAAAGGTAATCAATTGATCATATTATGATAGTGCAGTACGATATATGTATTTAATGCACTGCAATATGGATACAATTTATACAATGGATTACATTTTATCTAAAACTTTCCTACACTCAAACAGAAATATTTGCTACTAAATAAATACAATGCGCACATTATGTCTTTTCTCGATACGGTATCAAGTATGAAAGTAATAAAAGAAACAGAACTTATGAGACAAATACTATATAGAATATGTATATAAATGTTTTCTGTTTGGACTCAAACTGTTATGCTTGCCTTGGTAATAAGATTTGGTTCTGCGGTAGACATCTAAATCACTCTTCATGTGAATACTAATGTAAATCCGAAACACTGAGTTATGTTTATTATATAGTAACATGTAGCCAAATAAATCGAGAAGTCACATTGTTATCAAACCCTATTCAGATGATGTGGGAAAGATTACATTTTGAATATTTACACTGTATTTTATTCTGTGTATTTTCTATTCTATTATTACATATTATTGTATTAGACCTTATTTAATTTTTTTTCTCCAATTTTGTTTGTTTTTAAACTCTATTTTATTTTCATGTATGTTTTATTTTACAATCTGCCATAAGAATTTGGCGAATTTCAATTTTCATTAACATTAGTGGTGTTAAAAAATGTCTTTTTACAAATGTATAGGTTTTACTGATATTCGTACCCTGTCAGAAAGTACAACCAGTATGTTTTGCACCAGGCAACTCTCTTCTCTTTTTTTTAGCTAACAAAAATAAACATAACGAACTTGTATTTCTCATGCCTCCTGTCACGACTCTTTAAAAAACAGTTGAGTGATAACTCCCTTCATGTAAACGTTGTGTCCATTTGTGTTAAAACTAGCAAAACATAATACATAAGATGACAACGTGCACAGATGAGTGTCTAAAGACAATGTAAGCAAATAGTGTATCTAGTATCTAGAGACATCCCCAATTGTCATATACTGTCCTTTACATTCAGCATAACATTTAGGAAACACACTATGTGTTTCAACCAAGAAAGTCTATTACTGTATGATTAAAAGGTGGAAAGAATAGTGAATCACTATTCTATATTGTGACTTAAAAAGACTTATTTCTTGAGTTATGTTAATATTGGAAAATCTGAACTTGAAACATATTTCTGAAAGTTAGTTAAATATGATTTGTCTACAAAGGATATTGTTTATTTCGTATTTATTCAATAAGTAAATGTTGATTTATTGAATTTAGTGGTGTGTGCTACATTAAGAAACCAGGAGTGATCTCCCTTAGATTGCAGTAAAATACTGAGTGAGACCCGCGATGGTCAGAGATGGCTTAATTAATGCCGATATTTCTTATAAACAATGTTTAGGGCTGAGTTTGCACTCTTCAGGTATATTAGTTTGCTAAAAAGTTATTTATAGCAGTATTGATATTTTGATAAGTTATATTAGAGTATTTGCCTCAATGATTGTTCGTATTTTTCCGAGAAGGTGTAACCTATTTTCGAGGTCATTAATTGGGTTTGGATTCAGGCATAATTATAATTTTAGTCCTTTTCCTGTGTAAAGACATTTTAGTTTGGAGATTATAATATTGATTAAATGTATGTTGCAGTAAGTAAAGTTTTATTTGCGGCAATTTTCTGTAAGTGTAAGAATTTAAAGGACCACGTGGTCAGGGATAAGTTTTGTATATATGTCAATGGTTATGGATTATGTTAACCAAGTTATGCCTTATATGTAATATATTTAGATATTTTATGAGACTTATTAACAATCATGAGTCAAGATGATTATTATATTTTATTTTCTGTTATTTCAGCACATCTGTATTCACTGAATACAAAGTTGAAGAATGACTCAGCCAGTGTTTTGTGATTCATTGAATATTCCCACCAAAAAGGTTATGTTTTATCTGCAATCTAGAGATCTGTGATGAGGTTTGGCTGTTTTGGTTATGCTTCTACAATATCCCAAAGTGATGTTGATTCAAACAGATCAACAATGAGTTCAACAATGTGGAAATCCAACGGATTTGTTGTATTTTATACGGTTTACAACCTTTTTCATCTCACCCACTCTCATACGGTTTTACGGCTCCACGGTTCCTGATCATTCCTTTATGTAAGGATTTCTTTTCAAAATGTCTGTGGAAAGTTTCGCTAGTCATTGCACATGATCTTAAGGTTTTTACCTGAATGATGAGAAATCTCCTCTTCATTGAGATCATGTTAGATCGAGGTGATGAATGGAAACTAAAAGCCCTTTGGTTACACAAGTGCAAACGTGAGATAGATGATTTCCTCTTTCTGTAATGGAGCATGCAGTCAAATAAGCAGTGCCCGGATATTAACATTGTTCTTAATAGAATCGAAAACTACCTTTAACAGTACCTTAAACTGATATGTTAGACTTGTACACTGTCGGCCAAAAGAAACGCCGACTTGATTTTCCTTAAAATGAAAGATGACATATTTGAAATGTAATGAATGGGGATCTAATGCTGAAACAATAATTAATATGAATGTTCATTGAAATCGTGGAAAAACTGTGATTCAAATCAATAACATTCATGAAAACAACGCCAAATAAAGACCGCACTAAAATTTAAATATATTATGCAGATATGGTGCAACTTCAGAGTGCTATAATATTGCTAAACTGTTCATTATAATTGTTACGAAATCTGATAGGATGTCTGGTAGTCGTTTCATTTTGCCGACAGTGTATGAACAAGTAACTGTACATGTATGTATATAGGATGACAGTCTATTCATGGGTCTACTTATATAAAGTAGGTTTTAATTCTATTTTCATTGATGAAATACGGCATTTATCGGTTAAAACCGGGTGTGTAATGAAAAATGAATTATGTGTTTATGTTCATTTAATCATTAAATTATATTGCAGACATTTCGAATTTTAGCAACAATAGGAAAATAAACATCTTAATTGTAAATGTTGCTGTTCGTGTAAAATCAAAATTAAAAATAAAAAAGCGATTATGAAGTATATGAAAAAAGGTGGTTTTCTGTTCTCATTCATGTATGTGCATTCGTATGATAACAACATATACATCACGTGCTTTTAAGGATCCCGAAGTTTCTCTGCTGGTCTACTTATATAAAGTAGGTTTATATTATACAGCATTACATTAGACATCAAAATCAAAATAATAACTGTTGACTGTACCCCATGTCCCATTGAATCCTCAAACAGACAAAACGACTACCTTTCAATGGTAATACCATAAAGCTAATCTTTTTTCCATGTCCTTGTACCATGATCCTCGTTGAAAAAAATGGAGACATTATGACAACAACTACAATATTTTGTAATAGGTGGCGTAAGGAGCATTTATCAAGTAATCAAAATATCAAATGTAATATTGTCCAGGATGTCGCATGCAATATACAGACAATATGATTCAATTTTACGTAATACAAATGGAATATTGTACATATAATCTATCATATAGGTTAGGAAAATGAATATGGAATTCAATAGAAACCTTATTATTGCTCTTATTGCAATGGCATAATCGCCTTAAATAACTATATCAACTAGCGATTTGTCTCGAGTCTAAGATACCGTTATGTCTTCTTATTGTTGTATACATGCGATATTTAATCTACCAACTACCCTCAAGCAAGGGAGATTTTATTTGCTGTATTAACTTAAAAAGGGCCAATTACCATTTATAAGTATGTTTTCCTGCACAAAAAAAAATGTATTATGTATTATACTGTATTCCATTTGACAAATGGCTAACATGTATAAATATTGCATATTAGAGAAACGATTGACCAAATTTTATGTTAATCGTTGTGCACAATCTTTGCAATTACAGTCAAATTTGATTCTAATGTAGACATCTAAATCATACTAAATATGTATATGAAGGAAACAAAGATACTGTACCCTGTATTATTGAATAAGCTAGTATATCTTCAGTATGAAATGGAATACAAGGACTGTAGTCAGAAACCCTTTACCCGCGGGCCGCTTCCTGTATATCCGGAAACAACACACAAGTGAAAGGAATATTTTGTTAACACATTGTATTCATGTAACTCAGCCATATACTATCGCATAGTCAAAAGCTTATTGTGTTACTTTTTACTTTATCTTTTTTCGACCATGTTCCCAGGAATAAAAGTGCATCTACCGAGATTCCATATCAGCAGGCCAATCACATCATATGTTTTAAATGATAGCTGTTTGAAACGCTTTCGGGATCCGATGGCTGCCTGCAGTTACTTGCCGCTGGCTTTACGAACCGACTGAACTTTGAACATGCGAGTGTCCGGGCAGATGGAACGGACATTACATCATTACTGTACAGTTACACCAACGGATAAGATGATAGCTGTTTTCCTTACACGCTCTTACAAATATAATTCTACTGTTTATGTTACTTTATCTTTATTAGGTGCCAATATTACAAAGTATGTTAAAACTTAATACATAAATATTTTTCCATTGAAGACATGGGCAAAATAAACAATACCACTCCAAAAAGAAGATATTTAAAATCACGTGCCATATTAATGAGAAACCGTTGTTATCGAGTTTCCTTAACTAGACAATTGGCTTCTGTTCTTGTTTAATGACGTCCTAAAATCTTAAAATCCTAAAATCTAAATCCAAGAAGGTACACTATGCCGATAACATCAAATGCTAACATAACTTCCATATTTAATGAAATTGTACTTAAATATAAATTAAATATCAAACATTATGTCCTGAAAACCCCTTTGAAAAAGCAATTGATGTGTGTTGAAAGATATCAAATATTAAGTATCGTACTCCCATAAATAAAATTTTGTATATACTTTTACGCGGTATATTCTTATCCCAGACATTCAAAATCGACTTTATCCGGCTGGATCGTTAAAAGTTACAAGTTTAGAAACTCTTTACACTAAACACTTTATAAATATGAAAAGGGAAGTTCGTGAGATATCATGTAACTAGAAGCATAGAATTGAAGTTTCTATAAGTTTGTTATTGCTTTTTTAATGGAAATTTTGTATCTTTAAAAATTATTATAGATAATTGTGTTAAAGATTATTAAGATATTGTTCAAATAACTGTTTCTTCAACTTGTTTACCTTTATATTATGCAAATGTATATGAATGTATAGGTCAATTAAAAGTGAGTACATTTTAAAATGTTTCATATTAAAACAGGTCAAAAGGTCATAAATAGTCTCATAAGATTGTACATGAATCTCAATCTTACTCCAAACAAACGTTTCGATGCTTGCCTGTTATAGACACCATCAGCTAAAGAACTGGATAACAGATATCAGATAATGGGAGCACAGAATGTCAACACAACCCAGTAACAGATATGTTACCAGCTTGTTACCGCAGCTTGTAATTTGGTTCCATTTACATCTGTCTGAATAATGATATCAGACTAGTGACACGCCTGATAGACAAAGGTTAGACATTTGAATTGAACTTTTTCTTCAGTCCCTTAAACCAACTATTGTTTAAAGTAACTTCTCAAGTTCACTGTATGCATTACTGAATATAAAAGAACTATGTCAAAGTTATGTAAGCTTCCTAAGAAAAAAACGCGAGATCTCATTACAAAGTATTGATTAATTATTTTGGCAACGTACCAGAAGCTTAATGATTATTACACTGAACTTTATGAGGATCATCTGCATCATCAGTTTTATGATGTTATGTAAATGAAGTCAACCTTTTCTTCGGGAAGAACATATACACAGTATAAGTAATAAAAGGAAAAGCTTTTGCTTGTCATCAATTGATCGGTTTAGGCTTCCAGATTTTCCTTTTCTGTCAGTAATTTTTCGGATTTCCGGTTTAAATTATACATTGCTATAGTCTATGAAGTGTATCCATTGGTACAACTTTGAACCTTAGATTGAGTGATCAACCATTATCCAAATTGGTTGACAAGATGACAGATTGGGTTACCTTATATTGGAACTGATAGATAATTAAAAACACACGGACAAGTCTGGATAGATTATTTCCTCCTTTTCCAGTGAATCATGCAATCCAATGTTTACTATGTAATGCTTAATTGCATCGAATGCCACTTTAAATATCTCCACAGTGATGTTATCAACACAACAAATATAAATGGAACAGGTATACCGTATTTAAAATAAGTATGGCATTTTTACTTTAGTTAGTACAAAGACATGACAAGGCATTAACTTTGACACATGATTTCCTCATTCTCCTTCCTATTCATTGAACGTTGCGTGTTGTATGGAATGAATTAACATACAGTCAGGTGCAATGGACACTTACACTGAATGCATGTCATCCCCGATAGACAACACTCTCAGGTTCTATCACAATACATTGGTTTTATATATGCAGTAATACTTACAGCCGCAATTTAAGAGATACATGAGTTATGTGAGTGAAAGTAGGGTTTAACTCAAAATGCGTGGGTTGTTGGGGTATGAGACTTTGTGCACCACTTGGGTTTCAAGTCTCTAAGACTTCACAAATCTCCTTAATACTAAATAGACGCCTGGTCATTTGTTTTCTTGTTGATGTACTGTGTTTGGCAGAGGCTAATTGAACCATTAAGCAGATCATAACGACTTCGATTACATTTTCCTTCGTGTCTTCGTGTTCATAACCCTCAAATCCAAACATTGAAAGTAGTTAAATAAAGGTTTATGTCAATTATATATTCTGGTTAGTGAATCATTATTCTCGTTTAACCTAGAAAGCAGACATATTGACTTCCATTGCTGTATTGTGATAGTTGCTTTAGGGCATTTTTTAAAGATCAACATATACGAAATTGTATCGTTTGAAGACATCGAGACACCTATGGGGATACGATGCTCTCTAATATTGCAGGTCAGAATAAAACTAGACTATTATCTATGCTACTTATTTAGTTAATAGCCAATAATGAATATCAGAATTGAAATAAAAGTAATCAAGTTATCGTGTTATGATAGTGCAGTACGATATACACCTTGGTCGGTTATGAGATATTTAACCTGCGGAAACAAATGGACTTTTAAAATTTGGAAATTTTGTCAAATTAGAAATGACAACTTTTTAAGTAGCGAATTCGGACCTCTATATAGTCGAACAGCGTTTTCACCAATGGAGCTTTAGCGATGAGTGTTCATTCTGTTGTGTCATGGCTATATTGATATTTTTCTAGTACTATATATCTATAGGTACCAACATACAGTTTGTGTATGTCTACTTTGTGTATGGAATGAAGTCAAACATTAGTGTATTGGGAATATTTCATTGATATAGTTTGGTCATGTCGTATAAATCAACAAAATAACGTTTCGCGGGAGTGTAAGGCAAATAATGACCAGATTGCCTCTCATTATTGCAATAATTATTATTGCGAGTATATATGTCATAACTGCACGACACCGGGTCATTATTTACTACATAATGCACTGCAATATGGATACAAATTATATGATGGATTGCATTTTTCTAAAAACTTTCATACACCTAAACAGAAATATTTGCTTTTTATATTTGTCTTGATGATAAGGTATCCAGTACGAAAAGAATCCCATGGATGATCAATTTTCCGAATAAATATTTCGCAACCTCTGTACTGTACGGTATAGAATTTGATATAGATGTCTTCCGTGAGAACTCAAACTGTTATGCTTGCCTTGGTAATACGAATTGGTTCTGCAGTAGACATCTAAATCACTCTTAATGTGAATAATGATGTAAATCCAAAACATTGAGTTATGTTTATTATAAAGTAACATGTAAACACATAAATCGAGGAGCGCTGTTGGAAATTTTACATTTTGTTTTTTTAGTCATTATATTTTTATTCTATATGTTCAAACTCCGTTTTATTTTCACGTGTGTTTGATTTTACGATATGTCTTAAGAGTTTGCAAAAAATCAACTTTCATAACATTGGTAGTGTAAACAAATCTCTTTTTTTCAAATGTATAGATTTTACTGATATTCGTACCCTGTGAGAAAGACCAACCAGTATGTTGTGCACCAGGCAACTCTCTTCTCTTTTTATTAGCTAACAAAAATAAACAAAACCAACTTGTATTTCTCCATACATAACATAACGAACTTGTATAATAAACAGTTCAGTGATAACTCTCTCAATGTAACCATTTGTTACATTATACATATGTCCATTTGTGTTAAAACTACCAATAAATAATACATGAGTTTGACACCGTGCACAGATGGGTTTAAAATACAAGGTAGGCACATACTGTTTCCCAACAATGTCCCATTTGTATTTTCCTTCATATAGGCTCCTTGAACTCCCGATAAAGTAAATTTATAAAGAAATTCAACACATGACACACTAGATTGTTTGTTTGTACAACGGCTTATTCATTACATTTGATAATTAAATGGATCCATGAGTATCATTGTTTACGAAACACTTAATAGAGAGCTATAAATAACATAAATATTATTAATATTGATCATACATTGATGTTATCAGAAGAAAGAACATCATGAAAAAACATCGCCTTCAAGATGAAATGGGTTACATGCCACTGCAGTCTTGCAGCATATTGAAACATTATCACTTAAAACTATCACCAACGATAACAATAACAAGAGTGGTAAAGGATATTATGCAATTCAGATAGTGAACAAATGTAACATTGAATGGTGTGGATTTGTCTTGAAAAGGAAAGTTTACTTTTGCAGATATTGTTCTCCAAAACATAACAATGTTAACACCAGTTTGTTGAAAAACAGTTAGGATTGTGTATTCGTAAAAATGAAATCGACTATTTTGGATCATTATAGTATTTGCTGTAAAAGCGTAGAAAGCAAGGTATCAAAGACTGACTGTGGCTATTTTCATAGATTTACTTCACTGAATTTGATTCCCGTTTTTCAAAGTTACATTGAGAAAACCTTTTTACACGTTTGTTTGTCGTCTTTAGCACTAATGTGTTGGCATGCATGTGCATACTGATACATGTATGCATTATGCTTCTTATCTAAGTTCTACGATGTTATGTCATTAAAGGTGCATCCATTGTGTTGTTGGGGTCAGATATTCCAAACGTTATAAATTATGTTACTTTATCGAGAAGTACCGACTGTTAGCGAAAACACCGTTTTGATGATAGTCGACTTAGTATAATGACGATATGAAGGTAAAAGTAGTGATTTCTGATCGAAAACCGGACAATGCATCGCGATTGAAGGGCGCCAATGAGTCAAACGTAATTTTGAAATCTGATTATAACAGACAAAATTATAAATTTGGGTTAAGCATGTTTAATAGGTCATATAACTACTGTGCATGTAAATGGGACGTGCAGTTTCGGTTTCTGCACGTGTAAAATTATGTTACTCTATTTTAATTGGGAACTAGTAATTATGATATATTTTTACCATAGGGAATTAATATGCAAGCTGAGTAAATTTATTTGCACTGTAAACAGAACATATGGTGAGTCGGAACGTATTAAAGCCGTTAATCACGTTAATCACTGTTGAGTTAGCTGTTATCTTGAACTTACCATTGAGAAGCTGTCATAGGTGATCGAAAGTATCTTTTCAGCATTACTCAAACATGTCGACCTGTATCATCAGATTCCTATGAAAATATTAACTGCTGTTTAACTCAAAATTTAACTGATTGATCAACAGAGTGTACTCTAACGTTTTACGTTTACTGAAAATTTAAAGTGCTAAACGAAGGAGAAATTCACAAGAGAGACACACACCTACCTAATTAATCACTGTTTATGTCTAAAGATGAATGAAATTTACGATATAGACAATGACCTCATGGATACCTATAACTATTACACGGCCCAGTCTACGTATGTTGTGTCGGGACTGCCTCTGCTGGAATACGTAAATGACTGGCCGTCAGCTGACTCGGTCCATTAATGATCGTTATCAAGCAAGCGATCATGGCTCTTTACAACCTGAATATACTGGCCAGCAGTAATTAAACAGTACATGTAATTTAATGGGAGTGCGTTTAGACTCACACAAGGACTATCTGCCTGACTGAAGACACAATCACTGAATATTATGAGAGCTACAATATCCTGTCTTTTGTTGTTATAGTACAAACAGGAACAGCAGTGGATGCGGTTCAATAGAATATAAAACAAAGCCAACAAACGTTTCAGAAATGAGGTACTTGATAGTTTCTGTAGTTATAGGAGGTTTTGTAAATAGGAACTCTTCTTCAAGCGTATGATGTATATTTCAGACGGAGACTTTCCTCCTTAAACAGAAATTATTTCACCAAAGATGAAAGTTTCCACTGGCTGTCAGACTCGTCACTTAAATGCATGCTGATAGATATCTTGGAGAATAATCATTAACATTTGTTTGGTGAATTCAGTTGCAGCAGTTAGAAAGGCGTGTCGAAGGTAGCAAATCATAAAGGTATCAACTGGTTGATTAATTATCCTCCGAACGTCTGATGCTTAGAACTAATAATATAAAGTCGTGATAGCATTTCAATTAAGAAACAAAGTAATCAAGTTGTAGCTATGTCAATTTCGTAGTGAAATGTATTCTTATATATTACATATACATGTACAGTCAAGCCGCGATATATGATGTATATTCAAGATATAGAGTTGTCCTCCCAAAACAGATATTACTTCCCCAAAGATGAAATTATCCATTGGCTGTCTGTCTATTCAATTTAGAGGCATGTCGGAAGGTGTCTATAAGAACGGCCATTTGTATGTTTTGTGATTTCAGTTGCAGCAGTAAGTCGTAGTTCTTGTCTTGAGATTACCCTGTCAGTACACCAATGATTGTATTTTAAATGCAACATTTATCAACATGGATCCATACAAACGACAATTACAGCATTTTCAGGAAAAAACTATAAATGAGAGTGTTAGCCGTTACTGATGCATGAACAGGTCAACGTATCAGAAGGTTGTGCATACATTCTCTGTTGCTGGTGTAAAAACTTCAACCAAGGTTAACTAGCATAGAATATGCTTGATGGTATGATGAATTACATATATTTTCGTTAAGGAGATATACATAATTTGTTATTGCTCCTGAATAATTCAAAAGCACGATCGGCTATAAATCTCAGTTATAGAAAAGATGCAAAAGAAACTTTGACATCTGAAGCAACATATTTCTGTTCTGAGACAAAGCCAATATTCATTTAATCCTGTCTGAGTGAATTGAAGACTCCCCGAGGAGTAGAGAATCGCGTTCCGGAATGATAGGAGTCGTACAAATTCATTTATCCAACCTTAAGTTTGCAGTGTTAATTGAACGTACAGTCTACACTTTCTTAAAATTTCAGTAAGGTTTCTACACATGCATGATGCATGGATGTAGCTGATACATATTCGAGTTTGCAACCATACTTTATGATAAAATGATTAAATTGATAAGCTAATGCTAATTTATAATGGTTACTCATATGCTGAATGTTATAGATATTGACATAGTCGTTATGGTGTTTTCGTTGATTAATATGGTAGGATGATATTTGACTTCATCTTTGGAACAGGTGTGTTAAGGAAATTAGAGAAATTCAGAATTTGACAAGATTATTCAGACAAAGATTGTGTCTTTAAAGAAATATGTGGGTTCCATTTATAAGCTTCATGATATTTCAGAGGAGTGCAATCAATTAGTCAGAATTTATGTAATAGGGATGCATTCATAAAAAAAACATATCTATTTTTAGAAGGCACACATCTGTTTTGCCTGTCACATATCTGTTGACAATGCTTTGAATACACAAGTGTCATGTCTCATCTCAACTTTATTTGCATTTATGGGTTATAATTTGCTCTTCAAAATTATCATTTAAATGAAATTAAATATGCCACCATTTGTAAAGGTATCAACTCAAATTCTATTGTCATAGCTACAATATGTTCTTAAAACTATACAAAAAAAACATATGTATCATCTTTTTTTATTTTATCGTGGAATATTACATATTTAAGCCATTAAAGTAACACCTAATCAATTGAGAAATAACAAGTGCATCCTGGGGCAGATTTTATCTATTATTATCCATCCATCAAAGTGGGGGAACTATTCTATGATAGATTGCATCAAGTGTTCCTAAGCTTCAACTGATGATGGCCACCTTATCTATGCACAGGAGACGATGGCATCAACATGAAAACTTATATGATATTTCATACAGTTTAGATAGCTACTATATCTAACATTTACCTACTGTCCATCCCTAAATTCACAACTGGTATTTTTTTAATAAAGGCAGATTCGGTCGTCGACAGATTGCCGAGTTGGAAGCATGGAGTCAAAAGTATTGTCAGTTGACAGCTTGTCACTCATTGCTCAATAGTGTCACACAATTGTGGCACAATAACATGTTTGTCGAGGTGATCCTTTTCGAGTATGTTATTGATAAAACACGCTGACACATATAAACATCTTGATCTGTCATGATTTGTCATCATTCCCTGTCTTTAACTGAGATGGGGAATTGACAATTCGAAGATTCGTTATCGTAACTTTATTGAAAAAACTGTAGGTATCAGGCTAAAAATTTTACCTTTTCATTTTACATAGTATACAGATAAACGAATTGCCAGTTTCTGGTATTGAAATTAATTATGCCCTTTGCTCCATTTCTGACGTCTCTGTTTCTATTGACAAATGGACGTTTGCAGGGAGATCAAGGAAACCTATAAGAGAGCAGACGAAAGGTTAATCTTGGTTACAAGGGAATAAGAATATCTAATCACACAATGCAAGATGGAACGTCTCAGGACTGACCACTCCTTACTCTTGACAAAATAAATGGATCAGTAAACTAATGCAAAGTTATATAGATAATAAGATTGACCTTGGCAGTTAATGCATGAGGCATACAAATGTACGTTTTCTCAATATATAAATATATTGGATACCGTTAGCCTAATTGATTTTCTCATGTCTCTGTTTTTATTGACAAAAAAAAGTTTTTAGACAGGCCATGGAACTCTATTAGAAAAGTTCAATCTGGGTAACAGGGAAAATGATCAATTCAAATCACACAATGAAAGATGGAACCTTTCAGGACTGACCTTTGGACTTTATGCAATATACCAGAACTATGTCAAAGTTAACATTTCTGATGAGGTAAAACTTTTCTAACACAAATACATGTCTCTGTTAATGACAAGCGAGAACTGATTACTAGTACAGAGTATCCTGAAATTATTTTGGCAACGTACAACGTAGGAGTTTAATGATAATTACAGTTAACCTAATGAGCAAATATCTTGATCATCAGTTGTTTGATATTAAACAACACGAAAAAATAAATCAATTGATCAGCAATGATATTTTGTTGTTTTATTCAGTGAAATGTTAGGAAAAATCACGTCAACCGTTTCTCCAGAAAAAAACATGAACACAGTAAAAAGTAATAAAAGGGAAAGCTTTTGCTTGTCATCATATGATCAGTAAAGAGGTTTTGTTACAATGTTTACACTTCCCGACTTTCCTTTTCGGTTAATCAATTTTCTGATTTCCGGGTTAAATGATACATTGCTCTTGTCTATTAAGTTTCCATGTGTACCACTTTGAAGCTTTGAAAGGTGATCAACCATTATCCTAATTGATTGACAAGATGTCAGATGGTGTTATCTGATATTGAAATATCGATGAAACGAAAAGCGCTGAGGTTTTACACGGGAAGGTCAGGATAGATTATTTCCTCCTTTTGTGGTGAAGCATACAATCCAATGTGAAATGAAGGCGATTAACTTTGCTATGCTTAATTGTATCAAACCTACCTTTAAGTTATTAGCAATGGTATATTACCTATCTCTTAGCCACTTTGAACTTGAAGGGGAATACCTTATTCAAAACAAAACAATTATCACCGTTTACTATTTCATATTAGCTAGTACTAGGACATCATTAGGCATTAACTTTGACACATGATTTCATCATCCTCCTT
Source organism: Gibbula magus (assembly GCA_936450465.1). Taxonomy (NCBI): domain Eukaryota; kingdom Metazoa; phylum Mollusca; class Gastropoda; order Trochida; family Trochidae; genus Gibbula; species Gibbula magus. The sequence continues at coordinate 22,460,966 of OW388294.1, read as the reverse complement.
CCAATACATTGAGCTTTCATTTGCGTGTTGTAGAGGATGATTTGACATGCAGTCAGGTTTAATGGACACTTACACTGAAAGCATTGTATCTCCGATAGTTCATTACACATTTAGTACCAGACAACACTTGCATGTTCTATCACAATACATTGGTTTTCTATCTGCAATAATACTTACAGCCGTAATTTAAGAGATATATGATATATATGTGAAAGTAGTGTTGAGCCAAAATGTGTAGATTGTTTGGGTGCAGAACTTTGTGTATCCCCTGGGTGTCTAGCCTATAAGATCTCCTTAATGCTAAATAGACGCTTGGTTATTTGGTTTTTGCTGATGTAGGTTTTAAAAGTCCAATCGTACCATAAAGCAGGACATAACAATGTTGATTACATTTTCCTAGATGTATTCTCGGTCATACCCCTAAAATCCAAACATTGGAAGTAGTTAAACACAAGTCTACATGTATGTCCATTATATATTCTGGTTAGTGAATCTTTATTCTCGTTGAACATAGAAAGCAGACATATTGACTACCATTGGTATATTGTGATAGTTGCTTTGGGGCATGTATTAAATGATCGAAACATCACATTATATCGTTTAAACTCTGTGAGACAGTTATTGGGTTACAATACACTCTGATATTGCTGGTCAAAATAGAAATAAACTAATATCAATAATATTTATTCCATTAATAGCCAATAATGAATATCAGAATGTAAATAAAAGTAATGTATTTATCATATGATGCAGTAAGATATATGTGTATAATGCTCTGCAATATGGATACAATTTATACATTTTATCTAAAAACTTTGATACACCTTAACATTGCTACATACTAAAAGGCTAATTCCCTCACACATTATTCCTTTTGTTGATAAATGATCAGGTATCGTATCAAGTACGAAAAGAATCCCTAGATGATAAATTTTCCAAATAAATACTTGTCAACCTAACATATAAGACAAATACTGTTTGGATTTGTATGTAACTGTATTCCGTGAGGACTCAGACTGTTATACTTGCCTTGGTAATAAGATTTGGTTCTGCGACTTCTTCTAGACTACTAAATTACTCATAATGTGAATAATTATGTAAATCCAAAACATTGAGTTATGATCATTATAAAATAACATGAAGACAAATAAATCTAATCGAAATTAAACGCTATTCAGATGCAGTATGTTTTGCACAAGGCAACTCTCTTCTCTTTTTATGAGCTAACAAAAACAAAAATAGCAAACATTTATTTTTAGTGCCTCCTGACACGATTGTTTAATAAACAGTTCAGTTATAGCTCTCAATGTAAACATTATGTCCATTTGTGTTACAACTAACAATAAATAATACATAAGTTTGCATCGTGCACATATGGGTGTCTCAAGACAGGTATTTGTTATTTCTTCCCAATATCCCATTTGTATGTTCTTTCGTTGATGCTGCTGGCTCCTGGTAAAATAAATTTATAAAGAAATTTAACACATGACTGATTAAACTAGTTCTTTGTACAACGGCTTACTCATGTCTTCTGATAATTAAATGGATTCATAAATATCATTGTTTACGAAACACTCTAGAGAAAGCTTATATAAACATACTTGTTATTAATATTGATCATACATGTATGCAATTAGAAAAAAGAATATCATGAAAACAACAGTGCCTCAAGATGAAATGGGTTACATGCCACTGCAGTGATACAGCATACTGAAATGTTATTACTTAAAATTTAAATATCATTCAAGATGACAATAAACAATAGTGCTGAAGGAACGTTTCAGATATTGAACAAATGTTGAAAAACTGTTAGGACTGTGTATTGATAAAAGCATAAATCTTTAATCCTGAATTATTACAGTATTTGCAATGTCTCAAGCATACTGTCCCCTGATGTTCCAGAACATTTACCGATGTCAGCAGGATACAATTGACTGTGGCTACGTTCATAGAATTACTTTAAAAAAAATTGATTCCCATTCTGAGATTTTAGACTGAGATAACAGTTCTATTTGTTTGTTTTAATTCTTTTTATATTGACATGCATAGGCTTACTTGTTTATGTATTCTGCTTGTTATTTACAGCCTGTAATGTTGGGTCAATAATCCCTGTTGAGTATGTTATCTTAAAGTTTTCGTTGATAACATTTCACAGGTGATTACATTTGTAACGTCAGCATTACTCAAACATGTCAAACGGTGTCATCCAATCCTACTAAAAATTAATTCCTGTTTAACTAAACTAAAGTTAACTAAAGTTAAATGGCAAAAGATTAATGACAAAGTAAACAATGACCTCATGCATACAATTAATGCACAGTGCAGTATATGAATAGTTTGTTGGGATTGCCTCTGCAGATACATGTACATGGGCTGTTCTTCAGCTGATTCGCGCTAAATGATCGTCATCAAAGAAAGCGATCATGGTTCTTTACATCCATAATTTACTGACTAACTGTGATCAAACGGAACATATAATTTAATGGGAGTGCGTTAAGACTCCCACATTGACTATCCGCCCCACTGAAGACACAGTCACAAAAGTAATGCAAACTAGAAAGAAAATAATATCCCATCTCTCGTTCTTTTATAGTATAAATAGGAACAGCAGTAAGTAATAACTAAGTCTACAATAAGTTTGAGGTACTTGATGGTGTATGTTGTTATACTAGGTTTTGTAAATAGCAACTCTTCTTCAAGCATATGATATATACTTCAGATAGAGAATGGTCCTCCTTAAACAGAAATTATTTCACCATAGATAAAAGTTTCATCTTTCCTCTTGGACGCATGTCGATATCTCCAAGAACGACCCTTAAAAGTTGTCAAGGTTCCAGTTGTAGCAGGAAGAAAGGTGTATCAAAGGTAGTACTCGTCTCATGGTTCTAACACTCAGTAACACGTCATCAAAGATCATATTATAAGCTTCATGTATTCATACACTCTATTCCATGGTCAAGATGTTAACAGGTTGATTAATTATCCTCTCAAACGTCTGACGCTTAGAACTAATAAAAAAAAAAAGTCATGATAACTTGTTAATGAAGTAACAACATAATCCAAGTGTCACCGAGTCAAACTAGTCCATTTCGTTGTGACAGGTCATCTTATATAACATAATTCCTAGTCAGTTAACCAAACGTTCAGATGAGTGTATATAAAATTCAACCTTTAGCAGTATGCATCCATAGAAACGACAATTACAGTATTTTCACGAGGAAGAACTATAAATGAGAGTCTCAGCTGTTACTCATTGCATGATATACATGAACAATTCAAGGTATCAGCATGTTGCGCATGCGTTCTTTATTGCTGATGTTAAATCTTAAGCCAGGGAGGTTTCTGCCAATGCATATTGGGTGTACGTTACCGACACACATGCACATTTGCAGGCATGAAATGATTAAGTTGAATTCATAAAGGTTACTCATATGCTGAATGTTATAGAAATGGATATTGTGCTGATGATTATTTCCTTTTCCTTGATTTAGAATTATAAATGATATTAGACATTATCTTAAGCTATGGTAAGGAAATGAGATTAATATTATTGATGATATTGAAGCAAAAAAAAACGGTTTTGTGTTTAAGAGAAATATATGTGTAACATTTGTTAGCTTCAGAATATTTAAGGAGATTTAAAGACAAAATTAAGTTCAGTCTGTTCATATTCTAATAAGAAAGGATTTTATATATATAATATATGCAAGAATGTTTTTAAAACACAACTTATCTAGCAAGGCACACATCTGTTTGGTCTATCACATATCATTTAACAAAGCTTTCAATACACAATGTGTACCTTCTGAACTCTCGGGCTGCTTCCAGCTAAACTTTATTTGCATCTATGGGATATAAATCTCTTTCATCATGTGAATGAAAATAAATATGTCACCATGTGTGAAGGTACAATTTAAAACATTGTCTTATCTCATTGAATAATACAGTCATTCATGTAACGTCTAATCAATTGAGACTGAGTACTAGATTGTGTTCGATACATTCTCACGAACGATTAATTTGATAAGTTTTGTTTGTTTACCCTCTACATATATCCATACAATTTATTGCTTGATAGCAAGTAGCAAATTTGTGTTCGGTTAAGAATAGATGTTACAGTAATATCTTCATTGGAAATATTTCTCCAATATTGGGATAAAAAATAATGTTACAAAACGAATTAACCTCTAAGTGGCATACCGGGTAAAATTTACTGGATATTGGATGAAATTTAAAAACAAATATATTGAACAAGAAGATTTACAAGGAAGCAGAGGAACAACGAGTTCAAAGACACTGAGTATCAATAATTTAACAGCAGGATGTTCTGAAGTTGGAACTTCCCTAACTCGGTTCAACTTCAGTATATGTAGATTGGAGAGCCGTGTTATAATTGAATGCTTCCTTGCACATATTCTATCTATTATTATTACCCACGTGGTACTTCATAAAGGGGTATCATAACACACTGTTATGACACATATAACACCTTCAAGTGATTTGATTGGCTAACTTTGACAGTGCCTGGACTACTCTATTCATTAATTAAACGAAAGTCAATACATTCCAAAAATTACAAGTATTTTACAACAACACTTAGATCTACATGTATAATTGATATTATCTCATTGTTCAGTTAATTCATGAACTCGTACTCACCGCAACGTTTCATTTTAATGAATAATTAACAAATACACCATGACTAGAGCAGAGGTAATAAGCACGAAGTTTAGAATGCAGCAGGAGTTTTTCCTCTCAATCTTACCGTTGGGAATGACATTGCACCGAACCCTCAGTATCTTGGTGAAAATAACGTGTTAGTAACGGTGTACAGTGAATTTATATTCATAAGGCAAAAAAAACGAAAGGAAAGTCATTTCAACGGCGATGTTTATCTAAAACTTACATTAAATGAGGTTGTTTAGCGTTCCGAGAAACACGCGAATGGCGGCCGCCAAGGACGGATAACTCTCTCATGTCCTCGAGCAGGGAGATGTTAGGGCCCTGTCACACTTTAGCGTATAGTACGGGCGTATGAGTTGCGCATAAAAAAATATTGTATACGCAACCGATACGCTCAAAATTAAAGTTCTATTTTTAGTACTTTTCCTTACTTGTTTCGCACATGAAGCGAACAGTTTGCGAACATAGCATATGAGATGCGTACGGGATGCGCGTGAGATACGTATGAAATGCGTATTTGATGCATATGAGATGCGTATGAGATGCGAATGAGATGGACATGATTTGCGTGTCACTATTTGTTGTACCAGATGACTCACATTTTCGACTTTTTCTCCAGAACCGTAAACAAAATCACAAAAAGTAAATAAATGCACTTCTAATAAACTTCAACTTACTTTGCAGTAGAACTTTACTGAAATAGTGTTTTCGTATATCTAAATAGTTTGAACGGATTAAGAGTACATGGTATTCATCTTTCATTGTTGTATTACAACAAAGACATAATATAACAACAAAAGGGATTTTAGGCACACCCATCTTCCTTTCCCAACCATAAGCATGTGTGAGCCGAGACGGAAGCGTGTAAGTGCAATTTTGTAGTTCTTCACATCAATATAAGTTAAATATGCTTTATGCAAAGGGTATTTGATGTGAAAATACAATCTAGTTGACAATTCATGATTCCACATCTCGGAATACATATTTTAACCCGTTGTGTAAATTCTCACACAATAGCATCACTATTAGTAACATCAGTGACCCAAATATATCCAAAACCATACTTGAAGAACATATTTCTCAATAAAGTTTTCAATCCCAGGTTTCTCATCTGAAGCGTTCAATAATGCATTGTATATCGAAATGTTATATCGATTAGGTGAAGTTTTAAACATTTTAGGCCAATATTTAATAACCGTGACAAGCCGAATATCTTTTAAGTGAAATGTACCCGCCATATGAGAATGTTGATGGAGTTGACATTTTCACATATATAGCATATTTTAATAAGTTTTCCTTTCCATAGATGTAGCTTACATAAAGCCCCAAACTTCACAGTCATATGGGAGAATAGGAGAAACGGTTGATTGAAATAATTGATACTGAAATTTTTTAGATATATACGCACTCCTTTTATGACTTAGATGAAATATCCAAAAGCATCCCTAATGGTATTAATTATAGCATCTTTCATTATCACATCCTTTAACATATATAAATAAGTGTGTGCGTCTGGGGGAGAAAACCAGTTAAATTTTAAGCACCAAGCTTCTTGGCTGTGGAACCTTGTAATCATGCAGAGCTTCATGTTATATATATGATATATAATGATCTATGTGACCTACAGGCAACCTAGGTGCAATAGCCCAGCCTAGCCAGCAGAGGCAGTTCGTTATCATTTGTGTCGGAGAGAGAGAGAGTTCCTAAATCAGGCATATGTGCAGATGTTTTTTTCATAAACCATAAAATGCATTCTAACATGACTTGAGAGCAAATTTACGAGACTTAGTAATACTGAGTTGGAGTTATAGAGAATGATTTTACTACTTTAATGAGCTTAAACGCACTGGAATTTGATGTTTCGTGATGAGTCATTACATTTATGTTATGTACCTATTATTCCACATGCAATGCCTGATATAAATCCTATAAAGTCTGATAACCTATAGAGCCAATGGTTCTATTTTCAAAATAATAAATTTAATATATTACACGGATATATAATGGCACATAAATTAATGATTAAGGAACATCAAATCTAGACTCACACCTGATATTGAATAACAGCATCGATGACATTTCGTCTGTGTTGATCTGTTGTCTGGTATGTACGATATGTGTGCTGATGTGTATGTTTGTCATACGTTCCACATAAGGACAATACGGTTTTACGATTGCAAGGAATACGGTTATGATGCGTATAATTCGTTTTGAGTTCGTTCAGCATGCGTGCTATATTCGGTCCAAGTACGCTATGTGTACGTCTGTCATACGTGGTTCGGGAGAGCAGCACATACTGCGTATGGAGTGCATACCCACTACGTATTCATTACGTACGTGTACCGCACTCGACCGATGAGAAATCGATGCATTGCGTATGAATAACTTATGAGTTGCATATCATCGTACGCAGCCTAGTTTTGAGCATGCCCAAAACTATCATGCGTATAGAAATCGTCTATGCGTATGACGACGTATAAGAAACGACCTAAAACTTATAAGATGCCAATGAGCGGCGTATATTGCGTACGGCCGCGTATGAAAGAAATATCAAAACGCAACTCATAAGGAATGAGGATACGCAGAAGTGTGACAGGGGCTTTATAAAACGTACGCTTCCTTCAGCATGACTAGTGCAACTGATTTGGCCATACCGAACATCACGCATTATAGAATGGTTTTATTTTAAAAGCGTGAATATTTAACATCGCAATATTATGAACTTATAGATGCTGTGACAGGGTTGATATTAATCCGCTGTTTCGTTCCTTTATAGGGACAACAGAAATATATTTTAAAACACAATATATCGTATGAAATACACGTTGGTAATAAATAGGATACATAACTCGTTCAACTTTCACATCAAGTTTATGTCCCTCGTGTTCAGTTGTTGTTATTTATAAAAGTATGACATTGATATAAGCACATTGACAAATTTGAACAGCTTTGAATAATTCCCTGTTGTTATAAGGTTATTTAAGATGGGGAATTGACAAAATGATTCATTATCGTAGGTTTATCGAAATATCTCTATGCATCAAGGTAATTTTTTTACCTTATAACTTTACATAGTATACAGATAAACAAATTGCCCTTGGCAGTTAACGTACAGGAAATGAAAAGTCGGAATATATGTACGTTTTCTCATATTAAAATTAATTATGCCCTTTGCTCCATTGATTTTCTGATGTCTCTGTTTCTATTGACAAATGGACGTTTTCAGAGAGATCAATGAAACCTATAAGAGAGCAGACGAAAGGTTAATCTTGGTTACAAGGGAATAAGAATATCTTATCACACAATGAATGATGGAACGTTTCAGGACTGACCACTCCTTACTCTAGACAAGATTAATGGATCAGTACTAATGCTAAGTTCTATAGATAATACAATTTTCCTTAGCAATTAATGTACAAGGAATGAAAAATGTAAGTTGTCTCATTATATAAATATAGATGATACCTTTAGCCTTATTGATGTGTCTCATGTCTCTGTTTTTATTGACAAATGGAAGTTTTCAGAGATGGCATGGAAGCCTATAAGAAAAGGTCAATCTGGGTAACCAGGAAAATGGTCAATCCAAATCACAAAATGAAAGACGGAACCTTTCAGGACTGATCCTTGGTTTGCCAAAAAATGTCATTCTGGTTAAATCAAATCTAGGAATATCAAATAACGAAATGAAAGATAAAACGTTTCATGAGTCAGGACCGCAATGCTACCGTGTAGTAGTTCAAATAATAATAATAATTAATAATTGCGTACTTATATTGCGCCTTTTCCACACCCTAAGGTATGCTCAAAGCGCTACAATTATTACCCTGAAGGAATTGTACTTTCAGAGCTGCTACTAAGCGCTTCATCAGTACCTCCCATATTCAGGTACCCATTTGTACAGCTGCGTAGACTGAGTGCAATGTGGATTAAGTGCCTTGCCCAAGGACACAACACAGTATTCGACCCAAGTCACAAATCTCTGGTGTCTCCACCGGGATTCGAACCCGGGTCGTCGGCGTGAGAGGCCAGCGTGCTAACCACTACACCACCGTGCTCCATATATCACATAATTTTCTTATTAATATTCGGATTGCAAATAGGTACATGCATCATCTAAAAGAAAAGAAAACACAAAACACAAAACACAAAAAAAGATGACATGCAAATGTTGTTAGGTACAGCGATATCAATATAACGAAGTATGACCATTCATGTATGAAAATTGCTATTATAAGAATAATCAACGAATTGAGAGGAATTACGGATTATCTGTCCCGAGTTAAGTATTGTGACATAATAATTCACGAGGGACAGATAATTCATCATTCCGAGCACCGAGTTGGTTATTCTTTTTCTTACCCAAGATCATTTTAAAGCAAAGAAATCGAAAAACAAGACGCGAATTCATGATCTTTTATTAGACTGCAAAATACGAATTGTATTCATACGCCATTCATAAACTCTCTCACACCTTCAAGATGCGCAAATCTAAAAAGTTTACAACTTGCGTTCTTTTTTCCCAGAAAGATTCTAAAGTAACTGTTGAATTTTATTCCTCAAATGGTTAACTGACGTAGTTAACAACTCATTTATATCGTAAACAATGTCGCAGAATGAGAGAAAATTTGTGAAAACGTGAACTGATAATTGCTCTGTTGGAATGCAAGATAGGAGTGTAATTACGTCACCAAATGACGTCATGGTTAATGACGTCACAAAGTAATGACGTCACGGCAATGCAGTCGGCGACTCTTGCATGCTGCTTCGCCTTGCAAGTTTAGTACTTTAAATACGGTCTCGGAAACATTGGTTGAACATGATTTTATATTTAATATGTTTTACTGACGTGTGACTTCAATTAGATATGCTCGAAATTGTTCAATTATGTAATTTAGCTTGAACAGGAGAGCTAAGCAATTCATGAATGAGCGCAAAGTAGTTCCGTCCACAAATCAAAACGCATGTTATATTTAGAAAAACTGTAATTCCCATGACCATTATGAAAACTTTAATACCCGGCATATCTGTGCCTGCTTGGGTAAGAATTTACAGAAGTACATTTCTGAAAATGCTTTGGTAAATATTGGTGTTTCATATTTTATGTATGATACTTGTCTTTTGTAGAATATTCATCTTATACACAATTAAGGAGTACGAGTTCTATAGACACATAACTTTTTCATTGCAGGAGTGTACTGTATATCCATACAACTCATTCTCCATCATCTAAGCAACTTTTAAATGAATATACATTTCGTGAATAAACAAAATTTTAAACGCAACATGGGTATTCTTTGTATGGGATATGAATGTGTTAAAAGGATTAGTCATTTCAAATTACAATATAAAGTTCCTGTCGACCAAATGTTAAACATACTACAGAAGAACAGTTGGAGTCGGTAACAATACAAGTAGTTTTAGGGGAAAATAAATCCTATAATTATAATGTAAAAGCTAATATGGTTTGACAATCTTGATGAAATGATATTATGAACACTAAATACTCAATGGAAATGTACAATTAATAATTTCATGCTTTCAAATTGTTCATGTTTCATTCACATAACGTAGCTGTTTTGCTCCTGTTCACGAAACTTTGATAGCTATTGAGATTCCAGATACTAGATTAATGAGAATCCTTGTGTAATCTAATATACATTTCCATTTCTCTCCAAGCCAGGATCAGACGATAAATCATTCACTATCCTAATTTGGTTTAACTGATCATATGCTTCATGTTTCCATTATTATTTCATTACAAGTAAAATTAACTGTACATTTGCCTTTATCTCGAACTTATACCTGAGAAGAGTTCTTGTATAACAAAACAATGGTCAGGCTGATTATTACAGGCAATATCATTTCAATTATTTAATTCAGTTATATCATCTATTACATTTTTATCATAGATGTCAACACATCATAGATTGTGTTGTACGTTGAAATAACACCATGATGATAAACATGATTTTCAAAAAGGAACACTGTCTTTGCTTTAATTGCATATTATGCCGTTATGATAAAATTAATTTACCAAACATCAAATATATAATTAATATATCCTTTAAAATACCATAGTGTAATCAGTGCCTATCAAATTGTAAACTTTCACCACTGAAAAGATTCTATTTCAATTATGTATATAATATCTTATATCTGTATATTCCATCACCTGAACATACAGAGCTCCATGTGCCAAATAAGACAGTTATAGTGCACTTATTAGCACTTATCTAGTGCATTCGATAAATAAACTTAATGTTGACAAAATACATATCACTTGCAACCGGATATGGCATTTAGTATATTTATGGATGGATGTATTTTACAATCAATGTGAGGATGGATTGGGAATTCAAATCCGGAAAAGTGAATTTATAAATAAAACTGCGTGCCAGACCTCCTTTTGTTTACACAAGTGTTTTATTACTCAACACAATCTTTGTTTCCTACTTGACAAGATTTCAAGGTACGTTCTTACGCATCTCTTTCTGATAACTTTTTTAAATTGTCAAAAGTACAATGTACATGTATAAGGGGAATGCTGAAGCAAGTTACAATATACTGTTGCCGGAGAATGTCAAACGTAATGCCTCTTCTTTGAATATGTTCTGTGAAGAAGTATACACAATTCCGTGACCAAGCATTCTTCATATTATACTTAAACTTATATGTATTTTCAAACACACGTGGGGTGAGGTGAGGTGAGTTGGGGTTTAACGCCGCTTTCAAGAGTATTTCACTCATATCGCGGCTCTAGTATTATGGCAGGGAGAAAGCCCGCAGTTCCATGTGGCTATACATTGTGGTGAAACCTGCGAGCATCGGCTGGAACTAGCGAACCATGGGTGGTACTACGCTGAAATTCAGTGTAGCATTGCACCCAAACCTTACTGCATGTAGAACAGTTCTCTAGTGCAGACAAAGTTACCGTGCCCCTGGCGGGATTCGACACACGTGGGGTATCGGAATCAACATATTTTTATATGTAACTATGTTTCAGTTGTGTTTATCATTGGAAAAACAAATTTCGCCTTTTTGTTAGCAGTGTTTCTTTTGAACGCTTGTTTAAAGCAAGTTTTTCAAAACTGTATTTCCATTTCATGACGTCATACTTATTTTCTGCATCATTAAAATAAATGGATTTCTGCTATGTTGTAAAATGTTACAGACGTTTTGAATCCCCTTGTTTAATCTCAATTCAACACTAAATCGCTTGCGTACTGGTACTGGTCTGTTTTCATACTGAGTAAACTAGCCGAAGAACTAACTAATAAAGTTGATAATGCACACTTATGTGTTACACAAGTAAACAGGCGAATAAGAATTCAAACTTATTACAGTTCTGATAGTCTATACGCTTATGATAAACATTTTAATCTATATTTTCTATTTAAGAAAAAATATGTAAAGTAACATGTCAAGTTCACGGTATTCACTAATTGGTAGTAACATAGAACATTGTAATGAAGGAATCTCCATCTAAAACGAAACAAGCGTTTCGATGCTGGTCTGTTATAGACACAATCAGCCCAAGAAATGGATAACAGATATCTGATAATGTAGACACACACAGCACAGAATGTCAATACAAGCGAGGAACAGATCTGTGATTTCTATTAGCTACGGCAGGTGTAATTTTGTTCCACTAACATGTGTCTGAATAATGACTTTTGAGACTCCTGATAGGCAAAGGTTAAAACGTTTTCTTTTTAATTCCTTTTCACTAACAATTATTTGAAGTAACTGCTCATGTTTTTGTGTGAATTACTGGGGCATATAACAGAACTATGTCAAAGTTCATCATCCTAATGGAAAAAAAACTTTTCCAACAAAAAAAAAGTCCCTGTTAAACAGAAGCGAGAGCTGATAACAGAGTTGGGTTACATTATTTTAGCAAAAACAAGGAGCTAATCAAATGTTTCAACTTCAATTCATAAGTTATTTTATTTCGGTAATGAGCGCATTATACAAACCTACATCTCCAAATTATATTAATAAGTACGAATGAAATAAAGTTTTTAAGTTTTGTCTTTTACGGAAATTATATTATGGAAATGATATTACGTTGTTTTATTTAATATTGAACAATTGACTCAAAGTGATATGAGGTGAACTGTGAACCGTTTCTTCATGAAGAACATGCACACAGTTTAGTTGTTAAAGGGAAAGATTTTCATTGTCACCAAATGATCAGTGATAGGTGTTGTTGTTACGATTACGGTCTCTCAACTTAATATTCAGTCAAGTACCTTTCCTATTCTATTTCCTGACTATATGATACATTGCTCTTCATGGTGTCTGTAAATGTATTTCTTCTCCATGCTACAATTTTGATGTTTTGAATGAGTGATCAGACAATCTCCCCAATTGATTGACAGATGGTGTGATTCTACAGTGCAACTGGTGAAAGAAATTAAAAGGCTCGAGGATACACACGGATAGATCAAGATAGATTATTTCCTCCTTCTGTAGTGAAAAAAAAATCTAATAAGAGATGCCCGGATATTAACCTTGTTGCATCGAATGCTACCTTAACAATTGTATTAGTGACATGTTACCTATCTCTCTACAGCTCATCGAATTTTAACTTGAACTGGTACTTCATATTTATAAAACAATTTATACAATTCTTACAATAGATAGCATTTAGTCATGACATGACATTAACTTTGACAGAATTAAATCCTTTATCTGTGAAAACAATGTACATGCATTTCCTCGTCCTCTTTCCTCTTTAATAAGCTTTGCGGGTTGTAGAGAACGATTTGTAATGTGGAACATGCAATACCACTCATGTTTCTCTGCACATTTAGTTCCAGTCAGTGCTTTACCACAATGCAAAGAAGTATCTGCGAGTATACTAACTAACTAATATAAGTGAAATACGATTGAACGCAGTGTTGAGCTGCACATGTGTTGGTTTGTTTGGGTGCCTCTGGTTTATCTAGTTTATTAGACTTCAAAATAATCTCCTTAATCCAGAATAGACGCTTTGTCGTTTGTTTTCATATTGATTTATGTTTGCAGAGCCCAATGTAATCATTAAGCAGAACATAATGAACGTTTAACTATATTATCATTGGTGTCGTTTCGGCCATACCCCTAAAATCAAAACATTGGGAGAAGTTAAATACATGATGTGTGGCATGGCTATGTCCTTTATACGAAATGGTTGATGAATCGTACAAAGCAGACATTTTGACTACCATTGTTCTATTGTGATAGGTTGTTTAGAACATTTATGTAAAATCAAAACATCAAATCTTATTAGTTTCACTCTATGAGACACTTACTGGGATGCGAATAATACTAGACTAGTATCCATTTTAAATTGGAATACAGGCGACTAAAAACTTACAATCTCCGAAACAGAACTATTTACTACATACTATAATGCTTACGTCCTCACATTATGTCATTTGTATAAATATATGATAAGGTATCAAGTATGACATAAATCCAAGTTTTCCAAATAACTATTTGTCAATCTTAATTACAAGACAAATATTGTATCGAATTTGTACTTAAATGTTTTCTGTGGGGACTCAAATTGTTATGTTTGCCTTGGTAACGCGATTTGGTTCTGAGGTAGACATCTTAATTACTTTTAATGTGAATAATTATGTAAATCCGAAACACTGCTTTGCGTTTATTATGAAGTAACACGAAGACAAATAAATCTAGACATCGTTAGTTTACAAACCCTATTCAGACGCTGTATGTTCACTTTGATGGAAATAAACAATTAAAGATGCATCCATTCGATTTCATAAAATGTATTTAGTTTTTGATCCGAGCCAACATACTGTATGTGATCATTTCAGTTAAAACAAGTTCACTCAACTTGAATATTCATCTCCAATCGCCAAATATATTATAAATACTAGTTTCAAATCAAAATCATTTAACATCATTATACATGTGTAGAAACTACACGCCTAATGTACATGCACAGTAGTTATAAAACATATTAAACATTATCAGCTCAACGTTGTCCATTATCTGATGAAAAAGAAGTATCCAAAGTTACATTTGACTAATAGACGCGCGCGCACGCGATGCATTGCCCGGTTTTTGATAAAAAAAAATCGATGCATTTACCTTTATATCGTAGGTATACAAAGACAATTATCATTAAAATGGCAATTTTCTACAACAGTCAGTACTTCTCGATAGAATAACACCATTTATAACGTTTGGCACATGCAACCCCAACAACACAATGGATGTACCTATAAAGAAATGGGCACGGGAAATATCACATTTTTATAATGTACCTTACATATTTTTTTTCTTTATGTTTTCTATTCTATTAATTACAATTTATTTTATTACACCTTACTTCATTAGTTCATTTTTTCGATTTTTTGTTTTTCAACTTATTTTACTTTGCGTGATTGATTATACAACATAAATAATGTTCAACTTTCATTAACATTGGTAGTGTTAAAATGTCATTTGGTTCAAATTTGTAGATTTTACTGACATTACTATCCTTACAGACAGTCTAACCAGCATGTTTTGCACCAGGCCACTCTCTTATCTTTTTATGGCCTCATAAATAAACTCATGTGCAAAAGAAACGTGTTCATACAACACACAATATGTTTTAATCCAGGGGCAATAAAAACGCCTGAAACACAGATACATCATGTCTTCAGAACCCAACTTTACTAAATATAAATGTCCAAACCGTATCTGTTCATATCATCGAGAAATCATCTTTATGAATCTCCTTAACAAGATGAGATGGGAGGGTCAAAAAGCGATTTTGGCTTTGTGACGTCCTACAAATAATGATGCGTCAACAAATTCAAATCCAAGAAGTTTATTCAGGTCAAAGACGTCTTTTATTAATTAAATGTGTACATTTGTTAAATATCAAACATTGTGGCAAAAAAACATCTTTAAAAACCGATTTTAGCACCCCATCTGTATTTGAACAGATATATAAATAAACGTATCCTACCCTGAGATATGAAAATGTGAGTACACGTGTCTGTCAAATTTATAAAAAATCTACCTTCTCACACAACAATTTTCCATTTGATACTCTTTTAAAATGTAGGGACGTTCCTTTTGAACGTGAGTCAAAAGTTAACAATAAAGAACAGAAATTGAGAAATCCTTGAAATTTAGATGATGATTATATTATATCGTTGCATTTATGATTACGCTATCTGTATTCGAACCCACACATTCATGAAACGAAGTCTCGATGGACGAGTGGATAAGCTGTCAGACAGTCAGTACTGGTGATTGGTGCCTAATTCTGCGGAATCGAAAACACTTATCTTGTCTACCGTGTTTATCTGGTCCTTAAATCGCAAACAACTAATGAAAAGTCACAAATGCATCTTATTGGTACTCATGACTGTTGCGTGGTACAGTCTATAAATGCTGTGATGCTCAACTTACTAAGCAAACAGTGTGCAGTCTAATCTTGCTTCTGCAGACACATGGGCTCACCTTCTGCTGACTTGTTAGTTAACAATCATTATCAAACAAACGTGGCACTTTACAGCATACATATACCTACCAGCAGCACTTTAGCAGTACCTGTGATTTAATAGGAGTGCCTTTTAGACACCCACAGAGGCTATGCGTCTAAATAAACACACACAGATTATGGGAACTTGAAGAAAGACATGTACAAATTAAAAGATCATCTCATTTTATGTATAAACAGGAAAGGCAGTCGTTGCGGTTCAATAGGCACGGATATTGACACAAAGTCTCCAGTTAGCTGCAGTAATGAGGTTCTTGATAGTTGTTTATTTGTTACACAGGTTTGGTAAATAGGAATTCTTCTCAAAGCGTATGATGTCCTCAAAAAGAGAAATGATTTCACCAAACATAAAAGTACCCACTGGCTGTCTATTTAATTTAAACGCATGTCGCATGTGGTAGTAGGTATCTACAAGAACGACCATTTAAATGTTTCATTATTTCAGTGGTGTAATTCTTCATCAAAGATCAAACCTAAGCTATCTGTATACATATATTCTAGGACAAATCAAGTTATCAACTGGTTGATTGATTATCCTCGCCAACGTCATTTGCTTAGGGTCCGTTATGGGGATGGCCATTATATAGCATGTTCTTAATTTTGGGCGTACTAAAGATATTCGAAGTAGTTTTCACTTTTACATGATCTTAATATACTCTACAACAGATTTTAGAACAGAATGACAATTACAAAAACATATTCATGCAGAGAACTGTCGATGTAACATGGTTGCTTTAGGAACCGGTCACCTGAAGATCAACGAGTCTGTGTATTAATTTGGGTTGATGGTTCATGTTATTAAACACATACTTTCCGTTTACTTTTGACTGGACATTTATTCTCACAATGATGAGGGAGGCACTTCACAATTATCCCTGAGTGGTCATTGTGAATGATAGACGAAATACATGGTTTAAATGATGACACATGATGCCATGTGTCGGTGTAGTTTTGGTACATACATAGGAAACACAACATTTGAGAAGCACAAGGCATACATCTGTTATGTTTGTCAAATATCTTTCTACAACTATTAATTGTACATTATGTACATCTGAGCTCATGAGCTGAAATTGTTTTTCATAATTGTACAATAAGTGAAATTAACATTAATTCACTCATTGACAACAATTAAAAACGAATGAACATATCACATCTTTATGAAACGATTGGATGGTACGTATCTAACGAGCGAAAGCGAGTTAAATACCGATACCATTCACTAGTTTCTGTTAAATGTTGTTATGTTTTTGCTATGACAGTGAAAAAGTTGTTAAAAATACAATATGATATATGAAATATGAAATTCAAAGGATTTAAGTTATATCGTAATCTCCAACCGATTTTCAAAGAATAAAGGGCTTGAGCTTTTGCACATGACATTTCATTTGATTTCGTTTATGAAGGAAATAAATCAGTATGTCACATTACAACTAGGATTTTGAAAATTGATGAGTAAAAAGCAAGACGTTTTCATATATTATTGTAATAAATTCCCATTTGAATCAGTTTAACTGTTCTGTAATTCTTGTCTAGTATGAATACAGAAAACAGTAACATGAGATTGAGTTTATTTATACAGTTTAACACAGGTTTTACAGATGAACATAGTTCACACTGTCGCACTATAATCACACAATTTCATTCTATATGTTTGATATATCAATCAGAGGGCTATTGGATGCGGACATGACAAAACGGCGACAAGGCAAAAAACGACACCATTTTAGTTGAAAAAGCAAACAATAGGACGGTGGTGACAGAAATGGTTTGGACTAAACGGCGACACAAACTATTTTTTATTAATTATAGAATGTGTTATCTATTAATCTTCCCTTTCTTAGATCCTGTTTCGATGATCTTGAAACTTGTGGTGTCGGGAAAATGGGGTGGTTCTCTGATAGTGCTCTCAAGTAGAGTTCTGAAATAAAATTTGTATTTTTTCCGGTCTAAGAAATTGTCATATCGGTTGTGCGAAGGACTTCTACACTCAAAATATTCAAGAAAAACAATAAGAAATCCTTGGCATGAACTCACTTAATTTATGGACGTTTATAATCTGAATTAATCAGTATAAGTGCTAAGATGTCAATCCGATATTAATATTTTCAAATCAATTCCTGAATCATTGTTTTATATTTGTGTGTGTTTTATATTTGTGTATTCTTTATCAATTGCAATTTCAATACAAGCCAGATTATCAATCTTTCTATTTAAACATGTCATGTGACAGAGATTAGATATTTTATTCTAAATGTATTGAAATTTATAAAGCAAAGTAACTCATAATTAGAAATCGATATATATATATATATATATATATATATATATATATATATATATATATATATATAAAAATATACACTTTGCATTTTAGCCTCATTTAATTGTATTATGTCCACGCCTCTATTTTTATTATTAGTTTGAGGAGTATTCATAAACCCTATTAGGGAGCAGAGAAACGGCCAATCTGGGTAACCGAGGAAATGAGAAAATCGCATCAGATGATGAAAGATGGAACGTTCCAGGGTTGATCCTGTTTTGTAGAGAGGTCATGTAACCATATTAAAGAGTGTGGCAAAGGTCATTCTAGGTAACCAGGGATAATACGAAATCAAATCACACTGTGAAAGATGGAACGTTTCAGGACTGACCACTCGTTACTTTTGACAAGATAAATGGATCAGTAAAATAGGTAATGTAGCGTAACCTTGTGTCATATATCATATACTTGAATTAAAGTATTAAAGTATTAAAGTATTAAAGTATTAAAGTATTATCTAAAATAAGTTCAACACAAACAACATAAAATGCATTATGTTTTGGGAAGCAATATCAACATACACAAATAAAGATGTATGTAAAAACAAATATTGCATAAATCAATGTCTGCATCTTGAGATTTCATATAAATACATGTATGAGAATGCGTTTTCTTGTGCATCTCTTTTGCTAGAACATTGAGTTAATTCACTATTTAGAATATAAGGTTTGTGTAGGATACCTATACATACATTTATTTGTGCGATTGCAGACACATGTTTGGATGTGTTTATCCTTGTATTTTAACTTTTATACAAGGCATACGGTAAGGTTTTTGTATGCAGAGACCACAAATATTAATTCAAACAGCAACCTATTTACCTTATAATTCAAACGGCAACCTATACACCTGTTGACTGACCACATATCCAATTGGACGAAACGGTAGAGACGAACAGTTGCAGATATAAGCATTGTACACGTATTGTCTGTATTGGAAAATATCGATCATATAATAACCATACAATGGCTACTAAGGTTTGAGAATCTAGACGAATAATATTATAAACACTAACACTTAATCAAAGTGAAGAATAAAGATCTTTTTCGTACATGATTCATGCTCTTAAAGTTGCATACTCTGGATCTCGTCGCTTTTTGTTATTGTTCACAAAACGTTGATAGTCATTGAGAGTTCTTACGCTTGATCAATGAGAATCTTTCTGAAATCTAATTTACAGCTGTGTTGCTCTCAAAGCTTGGATCAGGCTATATATCATTTCACTATCCTAATGAGATTTGGGTGATCATATGCTCCTATAGCTCCATTATTATCCATCCATAAAATTAAACTGTGCATTTGCCTTTTATTCGAACTTATATCATAGAAGAGTTATCAACAAAAATCAAGAGGATTTAAATTTATCACATGATCTACAAACAACTGAAAATTTAATTTACTTTGTACTATCACTGGACATAAACATTCAATTATTTGACTCAATTATATTTTACTTTTTTTTATCTTCAACACACCATAGATTTTCATTGATAGTATACTGTTATGATACTGAATGATTTACCAAATATCAACTGAATCTTTAATCTAACTTTTAAAACAAAACAGTTTCAATCAGTGTCAATTAAATTGTGAGGATGTACCACGAGAACAGATTCTACTCTGTAGATGTGTGATATTATATATGTCTGTCATTCATCTTCTAACACCTGGGCAAGCACGTCACCATGTGCCAGATATGATGTTTATTTCCTAGCATAGTTAATGACATGTGCCTGGTCCATGTGATAAAAGTAATGCTGAATAAATAAACTTCACCTGCAGCCGGATATGCTATACAGTATGCACCCTTGTTTTATAATTTAATGGAAATGATTGCAGTTCCCAAATCAGAATTAATAAATAAAACTGATTTCCAGACTTCCTCTTGTTTACATAAGTGTAATTGAAGATTTAACTACATACTTACTAATTTATATCCAATAACTCTAACAAATTGTCGACAGAGTCAGACAGAAAATATTGCCGCCAGAGAAAGTAGATGTTTATGTTCCCGGATTATCATATGTTCTGTAAATTATCAAGGTAAATTTTGATATTCAAACACAAATGGAGTGATGAAATCGTTATTCAAAATGATTCTGGGACGACATGTTTTTGAATTTTGTGAAATTTTATAAACCATACACAAATTAATTCATCATAAAACATGTTGTTGACATAGTGTGCATCTTCACTATAATTTACTTTAATTTTCTAAGGTATGATTGCTGTAAGACGTCATTAAGTACGGACAAAACATCATATTTCTAGTCTTGAGAATACTAAACGACGATTTTCTGTAAATGATCGTGGAATGGTTGTTTTTTTCAAATACACATCAGCAGATAATGTTTAAGACATTTTATAAAAGTTATTTTGGCTAACCCCTGGATATATCATGTAGCTATGTTTCATAAGTGTTTATCGCTGGAAAACATACTTCGCTCTCTTGTTAGTAGTGATTCTTTTGAATGCATGTTTGAAGAAAGGTTCTCAAAATGTTGTTTTTTTTCATTTCATCATCTCATACTTATTTTCTATATCATTGAAATAAATGCATTTCAGCAATGTTGTAAAATTGAAGTTTGCAGTTCCGTGTGTTATGAAAGTCGATTCAACATTTTCATTCCTCACTGGTCTGTTTTCGTATTAACTGAACTAACCGAATAACTCAAAATAATCTTCGATAATGCACGTGTGTAACAGTAAAACGCCTATGAAGCCAGGCTAACAACATTGGGTTTATCTTGCGCTCTTTTCTGTAGTGTAACCTCTTTCAATTACATCTGCTTGAATAAATGGTACAAGAATAGTGACACTTCTTGATTGTGTATAAGTTTATGATAAACAAGTCATAATCATGTGGACTGAATTTCTTCCATACCTGACACGTTGCTCTGTACATGGTGTGATTTGTTGTTAATGATGTTCAGCAATAATAGACACAGTTTGTCGACGGATGATGACTCATTCAACGGAATGATAATGTAAGATTTAAAACTGTTATTTGCAACTCAACATTTGGAATGCCACTTAATGTGCACCTCTGTTCATCAAGCAGCACGTTTTGAACATGATGAATGTAACTGTCAATCGTAATATATGTATGTCACATTGGAAAAGCCAGGCCTACATTCCAAACAGATGGTGATTCAAACACATTTACATTTGTGTCAGCAAATAAAGATCTGTGATGAGGTTTGGCTGTTTTGGTTATGGTTTACGAACATCCCAAATTGATGTTGATTCAAACAGATCAACAGTGTATTCAACAAAGAGGAAACACTTATTTTAGTTGTAAAGTGGACAGGTTTTACGTGTCATCAAAACATCGTTGATGAGGATTTGTTATCTCCTAACCACCAGTAAATGTTTCTTCAAAGCGTCTGAGAAAGGTATTGTCTGAATAGTTTTGACTGAATTATGAGAAAGTATCTCCAATTATTTGAGACCATATAAGATTGTAGTGATACACACTATATGAAGGCAAACTAAAAGCTCTAGGTTCGTAAAAGGGCTAAGGTGAGATAGATGATTTCCTCTGTCTGTAGTGAAGCATGCTATCCAATAAGCAGTGCCCGGATATTAACATTGTTCAACTTCATAGCATCAAAAATAGCCTTAAAACGGTTATCATTGTTGATATGTTACACTAGTGGGAAGAAACTATGTACCACGTATGGTCAAAAAATGGTTACTACATGGCTACTAGTTAGCCACAGGCGATCTTACGCTGAATTTGTAACCGACCTATAATCAACGAATTGTAACGCATAAGAATTTCGGTTGGATAATCGTTCATTTAATCTTTTAATTATATTTAATGCATTTTGGTTTTAGCAATAAACGGAAAATATTAAGTTAACTCAATGATTTAGTTTCTGATTAAAATGCTGAGGATTTTGTTTATGCCTACAAACTACATATTAATCTACAAACTACATATTAATCTACAAACTACATTTTAATCTACAAACTACATTTTAATCTACAAACTTCCCAACATCATGCTCAATCAGTGTATTTTGTACATACTCTATTGCAATACTCTGATCCCCTGAGCTCAATAAATCGAGTCTATTCATAGCGCAATATGCCATAGAGTATACTGTTCGTTTTCAAATACGTTATTTTGAAAATACAGCCTTCTGTTTGTTTTTAAAAAAACATGTTTTGTTCTGCATATTGACGTGTACCCGTAGTTCAATATGTAAGGCTACGCTGCGTGAACTGTACATAAAACGTTTGCAGAATTTTGAACAAAACAAGGCAAATATTTATCACTTTATTTATCTGTTTTTCTTCTAACGTTGATAACATCAAAGAAATGTAGGTATAGATTCTATCAATCGATATGTACGTTAATGTCTATACACAATCTTTTTATCTTCAATCAAATTTGGTTCTTATGCAGACATCTAAATCTTACTTAATATGTATATGAAAGTTACCAAAAACACTGAATGACATTTTTCGGCGTGACTTTGGAATCCCCAACCACATAAGCCCTTGTTATTCTGTTCTAGAATATTACTTATTTTATCTATCGTACATGCGCATACGTTATTTAAGTTGTAAAGTGGACAGGTTTTACGTGTCATCAAAACATCGTTGATGAGGATTTGTTATCTCCTAACCACCAGTAAATGTTTCTTCAAAGCGTCTGAGAAAGGTATTGTCTGAATAGTTTTGACTGAATTATGAGAAAGTATCTCCAATTATTTGAGACCATATAAGATTGTAGTGATACACACTATATGAAGGCAAACTAAAAGCTCTAGGTTCGTAAAAGGGCTAAGGTGAGATAGATGATTTCCTCTGTCTGTAGTGAAGCATGCTATCCAATAAGCAGTGCCCGGATATTAACATTGTTCAACTTCATAGCATCAAAAATAGCCTTAAAACGGTTATCATTGTTGATATGTTACACTAGTGGGAAGAAACTATGTACCAAGTATGGTCCAAAAATGGTTACTATATGGCTACTAGTTAGCCACAGGCGATCTTACGCTGAAGATTTGTAACCGACCTATAATCAACGAATTATAACGCATAAGAATTTCGGTTGGATAATCGTTCATTTAATCTTTTAATTATATTTAATGCATTTTGGTTTTAGCAATAAACGGAAAATATTAAGTTAACTCAATGATTTAGTTTCTGATTAAAATGCTGAGGATTTTGTTTATGCCTACAAACTACATATTAATCTACAAACTACATATTAATCTACAAACTACATTTTAATCTACAAACTACATTTTAATCTACAAACTTCCCAACATCATGCTCAATCAGTGTATTTTGTACATACTCTATTGCAATACTCTGATCCCCTGAGCTCAATAAATCGAGTGTATTCATAGCGCAATATGCCATAGAGTATACTGTTCGTTTTCAAATACGTTATTTTGAAAATACAGCCTTCTGTTTGTTTTTTAAAAAACATGTTTTGTTCTGCATATTGACGTGTACCCGTAGTTCAATATGTAAGGCTACGCTGCGTGAACTGTACATAAAACGTTTGCAGAATTTTGAACAAAACAAGGCAAATATTTATCACTTTATTTATCTGTTTTTCTTCTAACGTTGATAACATCAAAGAAATGTAGGTATAGTTTCTATCAATCGATATGTACGTTAATGTCTATACACAATCTTTTTATCTTCAATCATATTTGGTTCTTATGCAGACATCTAAATCTTACTTAATATGTATATGAAGGTTACCAAAAACACTGAATGACATTTTTCGGCGTGACTTTGGAATCCCCAACCACATAAGCCCTTGTTATTCTGTTCTAGAATATTACTTATTTTATCTATCGTACATGCGCATACGTTGTTTTCCCGTGGAGGCGATAATGCCATGTTTGTGTAACAGTGCACATATGTCAGAAAAAGCTAGGAACAGATTTGTAATTCATGCAAGATGTTTCTGGTTTCATTTGTTCAATTTACATGTGTCTGAAATGAAATCAAACTGTTTTGAACTCCTGCTAGTATATACATTCATGAAAAATAAAGGGTAAACTTTTGAATTTATTATTTTACTCCAATTCCCTTTAAACAACAATTGTGTAAAGTAACGTTTCAAGGCCGTTGTATTTATACATGACAATATAACAGAAATATGTCAAAGTGAACCTTCCTAGTTCCTAATGAGAAGGAGCTTTTGATAACAAAAGTATGTCTCTGTTAAAGAAAATCGAGAACTGATTTCTAGTACAGAGTATTGTTAAACTATTTTGGCAACGAATATACATTTATTTAACTGGATCATAGGAGCATCATCTCCATCTTTACTTGTTTTATTTGGGTAATGAGTAAAATGAATATATTTCCAAAGCATATTAAATGATACGAATGAAATGAAGTCTTCATGTATTTTACACTTTCAAAGAAAACACAACGTTTTGTTGTCATCCATAAGGACGACGACATCAAGCAGGTGCCCTTGGTTTTTGTCCTGATGACCAGGCGAACCCAGGCGGATTACGTTGCAGTATGTGGTAGAACAAATACAATTGTTATACTTTTTTGTATCTATTTTTTAAATATATATTCTATGTACCAAATAAAATTTCATAAGATTACATAATTACATTGTTCGTAATTTTTTGCGATTCACTTGTCCCTAAACTTATATTCTTATCTATTTTCAGATCTTGCGTGCCACCTTGAACCTGATTACCCCTGTTCTTCCGGAGGTAGCTGTCTTGGATTTTAAAATGGGTAATTATATTATAATAATAAATATAAGAATGATATAGTAAAAATATATATAAATAATAATAAAATAAAATATATAAATTAATATAAAATAATATAAATTAACTTTTTTATTCATTGTAGCACTGTGACAAGCACTCCGTACAGTCGTCCCTGGCATCACCTTGAAGGGCTGTATCTTCCATTGGAGCCAGTGCGTGTGGAGAAAGATTCCGATCCTCGGACTTCAGCCCACCTACACGCAACGCCAGGGTCCCTTCTTCATGAGGAAACTGATGGCACTGCCCTTTCTCACCGCCGCCCACGTCAACGCCGCCTCCAGAGCAATCCAGGAGTGTGCCAACACCCCACAGCTTGTGGAGTTGACCACGTACATCGCTGAGCAGTGGATGGAGTCGCCAGTCTACCCAATGAGCTCCCTCAGCGTCTTCAACTACGCGATCCGGACCAACAACGACGTTGAAGGTATGTATTATATATCTCTCATACTATTTTAGTTTTCTTCTTAAATTATTGTTTTACTTTCTTTCAAAGGTTGGCATCGAAGGCTGAATTGTAGGGCGAATGGACATGGCCTCCAGTTCTACACCCCGGTGCCCTATCTGAGAAAGGAAGCAGAGCATGTCAGTCCCCAGGTTCGACTTGTCCAGGAGAATCTCACGTCCAGGGACAACAGGCGGAAATACAGGAGGATTCAGTCGAAACTTGAAGACCTTTGGGAGAAGTACACAGCTGGGGAACTGAACACCAGTAATTTTCTTCTGAAGGCGGCTGCCGTGTATGGAAGACATTGAATTGACATTGGACTATGTACTCCATGATGATGTGATTGATAAGAATGATGAATGTGTGTGCTAAACATGGGATGGGATGATTTTTATTCCAAATAAAAGATTGAATAAATGAAATAAATATCTCATCATGTTTATATTGTTTTGTTCTTTATTGTCTGTATACAGGATTTTGACCTGAAACAAATATCAAAGGTATGTTAAAATGCCACATAAATTAACACAACAAATATTATATTTCACAAGTCATTATCAAAGTACATATTCAAAATCATTATCATAAAATAAAATCTTACGTTATCATAAAATAAACGTATGATAACAAACAATCAATCATGTAATTGTAATCATTATTTATTGGAGCGAACCAACCCGTGAGGAACTGGTTTTGGAGCGAACCAACCTGTGAGGAACTGGTTTTGGAGCGAAACGCCCCGGAGCCAACGACTGAACAGAATATGCCGACATTAATATTGTTTCTAATAGCTTTGATCACGCTTAGGCTGTTTTGACAAGTGAAATCAGTGGAAAATACGTGACGGCTATACGAGTGTATAATGTAAACAATAACATAAGCCAGCTACTCGTTGAGCAGGACACCTGAGTAACACGTCACACCTCTGCTAGCAGCTGATTGGCTAATGAAACGTTTGGCGGCTGTAAAAATGAAATATTTTTTAAAAACGTTTTTTTCTACTATTTTGGGGTGGATTTGTAATCCAATACTTTTGTGTCGTTATTCTTTACTGTTGTCAGAATCATTTCCGCGAAACCTACCCCCTGAGGTTAGAATATCTTGTAGATTATTGAGCAAAGTGATATTAAAGAGTAAATAATCAGTATAGTTGTAAAAGGGAAAGCTTTTGCGTGTCATCCAATGTTCAGTACTGAGGCGTTGGTTGTTATACTTATGGTTCCTGACTTTTCTATTTGGTCAGTTAACTTTTCCATACTCATATTTCTGTATTATACGATACATTGCTCTTCTGTTTGTATGTAAATTCAGACTTTGAAATTTAAGCGATATGCTCTCTGCTGATTGGATTAAACAAGGTCATGTGACCGGTAAACATTCTCATAAACACAAGACTGACAGCTGAAAAGGATAACCTTCATAACCTGACGTTTACAAAAAATAACCTACGGTTCCTCTTTATCACTGTATCATTGCGCATTTATTACACTGCTATCACATGCTCTTTTCTTGATTAAACTTTTAAAAAACCTTACAATGTGAATTCTAATTGTAGTTTGATTTGAAAGTTTGATTAAAACAGCATATTAGAACCAAAAAATTAAATACTTTAATCATATTTCCTGTGAACTACATTTTGCGCTTGGTGACACATAAGTGATGAGGTATTATTGTGGGCGGAGCTTAGCGCATGATCTACGACAATACTTAACATTTGTTTTATCATTCACTGTACACTTTTTGCAGAGATTTTTTATATTCAAAAGTTTTTTTACTGGTTAGAAATCACTTAAATTTCAAAGTTTGAATTTATAAGAAATAGATTTCATAATGTGTTTGTTCACTGGCTTATAAACGGTTTGAAAGTTCAAGTTAAACTGTAATATAAATGCCGTCGACAAGCTCCGGCATTTTTTACCAGTTTAACTTGCACCTTTCAAACCGTTTATAAGCCAGTGAACAAACACATTATGAAATCTATTTCTTAAGTAAACTGCATTTCTTGTCACTGCGTACAGTTTTGAAGTTTTGAATGAGTGATCAGACAATATCCCCAATTGATTGACATGATGGCAGTGTGATTCTATTCTACAGTGGAACCGATGGATGAAATTGAAAGACCCGAGGTCAGGCAGGTCAGTAAAGATAATTTCCTCCTCCTCTAGTGCTGCATTCAATCCAAAATATACCAGGAGATTAACTTCATTATTCTTACTTGCATCAGATACTACCTTATATGTAACTATATATTTACTACACAATCGATTTGAACTTGAACGGGTCCACCACAGTTAAATCATGAATTATACTTTATATTATTACTATAGTTAGCGTTTAGACATGACAGGGCATTAACTTTGACAAATGATTTCCTCATCCTCTTTCCTGTTAAATGAGCTTTGATGGTGTAGAGAATGATGTGACGTGCAGTTAGGTGCAATGGACATTGACATTGAATGCAATATCACCCATGTTTCACTAGACATTTAGTTTAACTCAAGGCTTGCAGGTTCTACCACAATACATATATGTTCTGGTGTTCACTATTGACAACAGCCGCTATATAGTATGATGAGAAAGCAGCGTTGAACCCCAAATATGTTGGGTTGTTGGGGTGCGGGAGTTTGTGTGCCCCTTTATTATTCAGTCCATTAGACTACACAATAAATCTCCTTAATGCTGAACAGACGCTCATTCCTTTTCATATTGATTAATGTTTGTGGTCCCAATTGAACAACTAAGCAGAACATAATGACCATTTGATGTTATTATCATTGGTGTCTTTTCGGTCATATCCCTAAAATGCAGACATTGGAAGCAGTTAAATACATGATGTTGGGCATGTCTATGTCCTTCTTCGGTCTGGTTGGTGAATCCTTATCCTCGTGCGACAGATTAACTACTATTGCTTTAGTGTGATAGGTGCTTAAGAGTGAATATGTAAAGATCAACATATCAAATGTTAGTATTTGCACTCTGTAATACACTATTTGGGATTAATGTGCTCTGATATTGCGGATCTGAATAATACTAGACCATTATCTATAATATATTGGAATACATGCATATAAAAACTTACCAACATCAAAACAGAACTATTTTCTACATAATATAATGCTTACTTCGTAACACAATATGTCATTTGTTTAAAATAAACTATAAGGTATCAAGTATGACATGTATCCCATGGATGCTTTATTTTCCAAATAAATATTTGTCAATCTAACTTACAAGACAAATACTGTATCGAATGTGTATATATTTTTTTTCTGTGGGGACTCAAACTGTTATGTTTGCCTTCGTAACACGATTTGGTTCTGAGGTAGACATCTCAATCACTCTTAGTGTGAATAATTATGTAAATCCGAAACACTGCTTTACGTTGATTATACAAAACCCTATTCAGACGTGTGTTCACTTTGACGGATATAAACAATTAAAGAAATGGACCCGGGAAATATCACATTTTATTATATGATTTCAGGTGAAATACCGGGATCTATCAATGAAAATAAACCGTGTTATCAGTCACTAGTGAAAATAACAATGGAACGTGTTATCAGTCACTAGTGACTGATATAACAATGACCCGACGTCATAAAACAATGCTCCGACGTCATGACACGTTCATGACGTCACATTGTTGCTGAGGCGACAGGCTCATTCTGGAGCCGACTTAACGTAAATGCAAGTCTATTTCTATATGCAAAGATTTGGTCATATAATAAATAGAAAATTCGTCTTTTCTTGACAAATACCATCATTATCTCATCTCGTGAGGTAGAAAAGTTATATATTTTCACTCGTGGCTGCGCATCTCGTGAAAATATAACCATTCTAAATCACTCGATGAGATAAACATGGTATTAGTCAAGAAAAGCCAAATATCCTCTAATTGATCATGTACCTCATATTGATTATTCTTTATATTTTCTGTTCTATAAATTACAATTCGTTATATTATACCTTACTTCATTACTTTATTTTCCGATTTTTTGTATTTTTCAACTCTATTTTATTATCATACGTGTTTGATTATAAAGTATGCATAACTGTCATTTAACATTGGTAGTGATAGATAAGTGGTAGATAAGCTGTCTGACAGTCAGTACTGGTGCTTAACTCTGAGGGTGTGGTTTCAAAAACACCTACGTTGTCTGCCGTTTTTGTCTGGTCCCCAAATCATGTACAATTAATGAAAAGTTATAAATCTATATCATGGGTATTCATTACTATTGCGTAGCACAGTCTATAAATGTTGTGATGCGCAACTTAATAATTATAAGCAACCAGTGTGTTGTCAGGCCTTACATTTGCAGACACATTGGCTGGCGTTCAGATGACTTGTTCGTTGACAATCGTTATCAAGCAAACGTGGCACTTTACAGCTTGAATATACCTACATGTACCAGCAGCAATTTAACAGTACAAATGATTTAATGGGAACGCTTTAGATACCCACAGCGGATGTGCATTTAAAACAACACACAGGGTATGGTAACTTGAAAGAAGACATGTACCAACTAAAACATCATATCATTTTATGGTATAAATAGGAAAGGCAGTCGTTACGATTCAATAGGCACGGTTATTGAAACAATGTCTTCAGTCAGCTATACAGCTGCATACCAAAGGTTTGTTCACCTTGTTCATTTTTTTGGCTTGTCTTTGAAGCATCGCGTCAACGCAAAAATTTGACCGATCACTTTGCATTTTTGCATTATAAGAAGACAACTTGGTCAAACAAACATCATATATTTCCTTTTATACTCATTCACTGTATTTTAGATGAAATTTCTCTAATTCAGTTGATACATAAACTTTTATTCGAAACTTAATGAAATTTGAATTTTCAATATTTGACCCCTTCTTTTGTTTATGCCACATTATGCCACATTTCATAAACATGCACCACCGACGTGACGATCACAAGATACGTTAGAGAATTATAATGTTACACATTAGTATAAGATGAATCGTTGTAACGGTATGCGACTTAAGTTTATTGACGTTATAATGATCGTCAAGTTACATGATATTTGCACTAAGAAACACATGTAGGTGAAAAAACTTTCGGTATACAGCTGTAGTAATGAGGTTATTGATAGTTTATTTTGTTACACGAGATTTCGTAAAAAGGACTATTTGATTATAGACTGATAGCATTTTAATGAAGTAACAACGTAATCACGTTGTAATCACATGAAATGAGTCAATTTCGCTTTCTTATATAAAGGTAATTATCATAAGACCAGTTATCCAACACATCATGGCTCGCTAATGATCCACACGACTATAACAACATGTTCATAAGTTCTGTTGCAGCAATAAGCAATAAATGAGAGACGTACATTTTGTAGCTGTTACACGTTGCATGAGATGCATGAACTACATTGAAAATATTAGTTGGTATATTGATTAAAGGAATGTTAAGGGGACAAATACATTGTTACTTTTTGTAACAGGATTTATCAAAGGGAAATTTTCTCTCCCTATACATATACCTTTACATACTCTCGATTCATGACATTTCATCCTTTTCATTTATGCCGATGTCAATCTTCACCCAAAGGTGAATTACCTTCATTATGAAAATGTACGCAATGTGTTATTGCTTCTGAATAATTCAAAACAATGATTGGCTGTAAATCACGGTTATAGAAGAGAAACATATGTAACTTTGACATCTGAAGCCGCAAAATTCCGTTATGAAAGAAAGTAGGAATCCTTTGAGATTATACCATATTAATAAGAGTCGTAAAAATCTGCATATCCAACCTCAGTTTTGCAAAGGTATCTAAGAAAAACAAAGAGCAAAGAGTTGATTTATTACTGTTGAAGTGTCATGGAGTTTGTTAGAAAAACAAGAAGAAAATAATATCTATGTTAAATCAAACGGTAATATATGCATTTATAGTGATTATATTCACAAGAAATAAAATGACTTGCATTAATCGCTCGTTGGAAGTTAATTTCAATTTTTACGACAAAAAGCTTTTAGATTCAACTATCATCATTTAACAAGAAAACGATATAACAATGACAAATGATAGATGATGAGATGTCATCAAAGTAAAATGCGCAATTATTGTATTTCTCTTAACATAGAAAAAATATTCAAAGGATGAAGTCCATTCAAATCAAGTCGTTAGTTTAAACTGATGACATATTCAAGAAAACTGTAATGTAAGTAAGGTCATTGACAGTAAGATCTGAGAATAACTTCCATATGTTCAATTATTGAAAGGCAAGTAAGATTTTAGCTGTATGTAATGTGATTTTGTGAATCTGTTTATTATGACATCTACATTTTTCAAAAACGCAATTTGAGTATCGGTTTGAATTTTATAGAAACTACTGAAAGTTGCTTAAGTGTTCTAAAGATACTAATAAATATTTATATCATTTAAATACATTTCAGTGTTAAACCTTGATAAATGGTATGCTGTTTTTGTTTTAAAAGGTTAAACATATTTTAAATAAAACATTTGTAATGATCATGCATTTCAAATGATTTAAGTGACATTGTAATCTGCAAGCAATTTTCAAAGGATAAAAGTTCTTGCATATGACATTTTATATGATTCTTTTCAAAAAGAGGCTAAATCAGTATGTCACATTACAATTAGGATTTTGAAAATGGACGAGTAAAGAGCAAGATGTGTTCATAAATCTCTTTCAAAATGTCACATTTTCTGTTTTGGAACTTTGGTTTCGTATGAATAAAAATAACAATCGCATGAAATGGAGTTTATTTAAAAAGTTTAACACAACTTTTACAGATTAAACCAAAAATCAAATAATAAATTATTAGTATTTCGATGCAGAGTTTGGAAATGAGATTTTGAGAGACTTTTGATGGAACAAGTCTCAAAGTAGCCATCCATTAGGTGGGGTAACTATTATGTGACTGACAGTGTAATACGTTCCTTGCTTCATTTGGTGCTTCATTTTGTTCAGGACAAGGTGCCATCACGGTGAACTCCCATATTATCTTTGATACAGTACAGATCCTTACTATACATATCAAGTATGTACTGTCAGTCCCTAAATTCTCAACTGATATATTGCTATAAAACGCAGACTTGGGCTTTGACATATTGCGGAGTTGGAAGTGTGGACCGAAAAGGTTTGGCAGTTGATCAATCATCAATCAACTCTTACAAATGTTGGAGCATTTTGACAAAGTAATATGATGGTTGAGGTGATCCTTTTCCATTGCTGTTATTAATCACAGTTTGCATTGACAAATATAAATACTATTTGAATCCTGTTCAGCACTAAAATGCGTGATTGATCATAGGCGCGTTGAGCATATGACCTGTGGATTAGGCGTTATATAAAATATTCATTTTGTATATAATTTTCCATAACGTATTAGGTGAAAGCCACGTTAAGAGAGGAAAGATTGACCTCCTTTCCACAGGAAGCCGATATCGTAATCAAAACGTAGGTAAAACGTAGGTAAACAATACCTACCCCCTATATAATATATATAAAGGAACAAGGGCAGCCATATTGCCGATCTTAGGGTCCAATCAACATTAAGTTAAAAATTATCCTAAGAATTGGTGACATTCACCAATGAACAGACCAATCAGATCGTTCGAATGGGTATTGACTGCGGTATAACGTTCACTGGAGAGTTTTTTGTGGTCAATTTGCGAGTTTGAAGAGCTTTTAAAGTTATTTTAGAGGTGACATATGGTGCAAATAAGCTGGGTTTTGCGGGGAAATGTATACTTGATAGGTACATGCGTCCATTTGTTAATGTCACCAATTCTTAGCCTAACTTTTGACCTAATATTGAATGGACCCTTAGATCGGCAATATGGCTGCCCTCAGAGACCAAGGGGAGAGTATTCTGAGTTGGAGAACTTGTTCTTAATCCTAATCTGTGAATACAATATGTTTCAACTAATCACTGATGACATACATAATAAATTACTCATATTTTTACTTTTGACAAAGTACAAAGATAAACAAATTGTCCATGAAATAGATAGTACCCTTAGCCTCGTTGATTGTTCTAGTCAACGCCTCTATTTCTATTGACAGATGAAAGTTGTCAGACAGGTCATGGAACCCTATTAGAGCCTTCTGGGTAACCAGGCAAATCAGAAAATCAAATCAGACAATAAAAGATGGAACGTTTCAGGGCTGACCCTCTTTTGTATGGAGGTCACGGAACTCTATTAGACAGAAAAGAAAATATCATTCTGGATAACCAGGCAAATAAGAAAATAACATCAGACAATGAAAGATGGAACATTTCAGGGCTAATCCTGAATAAGGGGTCATAGAACTCTATTATAATAAAGTCTAGAAAAGGTCATTCTTCGTTACCGGGTAAATAAGAAAATCAAATCAATGAAATAAGAAGGCTTTCAAGACTCACCCATGGTCAATGTTGACAAAATAAACGGATCAATAAACACAGTAACGTGACGTTACCATGTGAAGAAAGCTCCAATGTTATACATCACATATTGTTTTATGAAAATTGTGAGTGCAAATAAGTGTCCATATAGGTGTCAAGTGTAAAACAAATAATAATAAAATGCATGTTGTTTGATGAAGCAATATTGATATAAAAAGCTTGTACATGTATAAGCAAACATTGCTTAAGTTCATGTCTGCAGCTTGCGATTTAACAGAAATGAATTTCAGGTAATGCTTTGGTAAATATTGACATTTTGGTGTGTATCGATATTGCATGAGCATTGAAGGCATTCACCATTCTTTGTGCCATAACAGAAAACTATTTTTCACAAAGCTTATTGAAAGGTTTCGTGTGCAAAAACCGCAAACGTCAATTCAGACAGCAGTATATGTACCAATTAATTGACCATATGTCCAAAAGGTACAGAAGATTAGTTTGAGATACATAATTATACAACTTGTGTTTGAAAATATCAATGATACATCAAGAGTATTGTGTCAATCATACAACTATCATAAAATGGATAATATGGTTTGGGAATCTATGTGAAATGACATGATAATCATGAAACACTACATCAAAGTCAGAAATGTGGAATTATTTATTTCAAAATCTGCATCTACATATTCTCTACATGGCTCATGCTCTTATCGTGAATACACTCATGGCGTTTCGCTATTGTCCAGACGACTTTGGTAGTCACTGAGAGTTCTGACAGCTGATCAATGAGAATACTTCTGAAATCTAATATCCACTTGTGTTTCTCTCAAAGCTAGGACCAGGCTATTAATCAAGCACTATCCTATTGAGATGGTGGTGATGATTATGCTCCCATATTACCTTGTCAACATTGTTGTATTCAGTTCTTTTGAAAATGGGAATCCCTAACCTGACAGTAGAAGAGAAAATTATCTGTTGAAGTTGAATTAAGCAGTGCATTTGCCGTTCATACCACATTTATACCTAAGAAGTTTTTGTTTTTTCTCGACAAGTAAACAAGATGATAGTTAAATGATTGACGAAAACAACACATTGAGTTGTCTTCATATTATTGCAATCACAAGAATTGTAATTATTTGATAAAATAATTTTAATTTGGCATATTGTTTGCCTAATCATGGTCAACACGGCTGATAATGCTCCATGAAATATTTCTTGCACAGAAGGTGTTCAGATAAATGTTTTCTGTATAAATAATACAATGCACATTGATGACAATTATTTCAATTAGGATATTGTGAGAATGTCGGAACATGGTTATAATTCTAAATTATAACTTTTCATTGCTCAAAACCAATTCACTAGACAGTTTTGAATAAAACTTGTACATGTATTTAGGATGCAAGTTGCATTTAAAGCAACATTGTGTCTATTGCAGTCAGATATTAAGCAACACCTGATGCTTACAATAATTACTCCAAAAACATTTTTTGGCGGATTTAGATAAACGGCATGGCAATTATGCTGAAAGTGCAAAAGCCATCATCTGTCCATTATTATGGATGTGTGAGCATGTTGTTTGTGTAGCAAGTATGATGTAAAATGAATGAGTTAATAAGGTTCATAAAAACTTTTAAAAAATACATTGGTAATAGGCAATTATAGGAAATAGTGAATGGTGTGTCACCTGTCATCTTCAGGTTTCTTTTCAAGCACATGATGGCATTGGTGATTTAATTTACTCTCAGCTTACTTCTGAAATATTCCGGTTTGCTTTTTCACGCCTGGTTTGCAACCCATACATAACCTTTTCTTATGATGGTGATTAAATATGAAAATGTTCACCAAAAACATTTTCAAAGAAACACAGTTATATTGAAGAAAGGTGTAGGTGTCCACCATTTATCTTTATTTATCTTCGAATAAAATAGTCTTGTTTCTCGTACATCTTTATTAATTTGTTACTACAATTGATGTTTTATTTCGAAAGCTTTTCCAAAGTGAAAATAATTACTTCATCTGACGATTTGATAATAAGACAATTTATTCATATGGTTTTGGAGTATAATATTTGGATATATAAATAATGGTAATGTATAAAGGCGAAAACTAATCCAAAAAGGTATTCATTTAAGGTAACAAACACAACAAACTATAAACTCACTTCCAAAATTAATTTATTCTTTCGGCTGTGTGCAGTATTATATTTTCACAGCACTTAACGTGTCTCAACGTTTTTGTTTCATCACTTTACCCTTTTGCAAATCATTGCAAACTGCAAACATGAAATTTAAACCTTGATAAAGCGTGAAGTATACTGAGCGTAACTAGGAACCTGGGGCCGTATTTATAAAAATTCTTAGAATTCTTAAGAATTCCTAAGTCCAAAAAAATCTTAGAATTCCGTTAAGTTTACTCTTAAGTCCATAAGTCATATTTATAAAACTTTTTACTCTAAGAGTTACTCCTAAATACGTCAAATATTTAGGAGTCCTCCTGTAGTACTCCTAACTTGTTAAGAATTGTCTTATATTCACAAAATGGCCGCTCACGTACGCCGCTTGAGAGATTTTAGAATCAGAAAAAATGTCTTAGCTGAGTACACCAACGAGGAATTGATAAAGAGGTACCGTATGGATTTGGGGGGAATACTGTTCTTAACTGATTTAGTCCGGCAGCACTTGACAAGTCCAACTAAAAGGAATCACTCGCTGGACGCCGAGACAAAGATAGCAATAACACTTCGGTATTTGGCTACGGGCAAAATGCAGCTTTGCAGTGGGGACGACTTTGGCGTTAGTCAGCCGACAGTCAGCAGAGTGATTACAGAAACTTTGACAGCACTTTCTGACCCTCACATTTTTCACCAGTTCATTTCAATGCCGACAACACAGGCGGAAACGCAACGCCATAATCGTCAATTCAACGCACTTGCGGGTTTCCCCGGTGTAATTGGCGTCATTGACGGAACTCATATCCGAATAGTAGCTCCATCCCAAGATGAAGTCGAGTTTGTAAATCGTAAGAATTATCATTCCTTGAATATACAAGTTGTGTTCGATTCGGACTCGTTCATCAGAGATGTGGTTGCCAAATGGCCAGGGGCGACACACGATGCTCGCATTTTTAACGAAAGCGGCGTTCGCCAACTTTTTGAAAGGGGTTTGGTGCCAGCTGGATCACATTTACTCGGCGACAGCGGTTATCCATGTAAGAGATATCTTCTGACACCTTTCCTGCACCCGCAAGCTGGACTAGAGAGTAATTATAACAGGTATTTCGTTTGTTTTCAATCATTGGTCATCTGTGATCACTTCCTAGACATACGGTCCACATACATGATTTAGAGTAGCTTCCCTTTGTAACTTGGTAAATTCTGTAATATGGATTTGTGTTTCTTTAGCGAAACAAAAATACAGCTTTTGAACATTTATGAATGATAATTTTAATATAGATATTACGAAACTTATTACGAAAGAGATATTTCTTGTCAATAAATAAATAAATAAAATTGCAAGATAAAGGTATCAAAGAAGTTAATTTAATGAATATAAAAATAAATTATAAAATAAAATAAAAATAATTATTTCAAAATATACATTTATAGAATAATCACTACATCTAGTTTTACATGTAAATATATATTTTTTAAATGTCTATGTCCTTCTCTTATGGTCTGATGTTAATTTTGAAAAAAATTTGCCCCTTATTACATCTTTGTTTGTTTCAACTAACTGAACAAGCGACAGACACTCGTCGCTTGTCCAGTTAGGTTTCCTGTTTACTTTTTTCGGGGTACTAGTATCCATTTTGTCGTCAAAGATAATAATATCGTCTGCTAAATTGTGCACGAGCTAAGGATGCAAATATAAGTTTATTTATAAACACATTTTAAGACAATATAAATTTACTTACCCACATTTACAGTCGAATTCTTGAAAGGAACATCGTATTTCCGGTAACTGAATGTAAACAAACTAAACTCGGCCCAGTCTGCTCTTCCGTAAAGTTGCATGTTGCGCAAGCGCCGCCATGATATCATCAACACTGAGCTATTAATAACTTCAGGGAATACCAGGATTTCCCATGGTTACAGCGCTAAGAGTTATGTTAGGACCGAAGTCTTAGACTTAGTTAAAAATTACTCTAGGACCCTTTATAAATATTTCTAAAGAGTAACTTTTAACTAAGTGTTGTTTTAAGAATTCTAAGAGTAAAAGTAAGAGTAAGTCTAAGAATGTTTATAAATACGGCCCCTGACACTGTTCACATTTGACCTCACAAATTGAATACGGAGTGCATGGCTATAAACCTGGTATGTAAGGATAGGGAAATCATTTGAGAAGAAAATACAGATTACCACGAGTAGATTTCTTAATCACCTTATTGCGTAATACCGCTTGATGTCACGCGACCCCACAAAACGAACTTCACATCATCAGATCATGGCACATTCTGAAGTCAATAACGCGTGTGACCGCCTCGTACAGCCACACAACGTCTCATCGACCGCAGAACTCCCCTGAAGACCCGCACCGGAAGTCGCCGCCATTGGTTGACCAGTTCCCGTCCAAGAGCTTGCAGAGTCTGGGGTTGGTTGATTTTCTGCCTCAATCGTCTTCCCAATTCATCCCATATGTTTTCTATGCGATTGAGGTCTGGTGAACGAGATATCAGACATTGGTGACGGTGAAATGGCGTCAAAGTGGGTCCTGTGTAGGGCCTCCTGGCTCGCAGACCAGCAGCCCGCAGTCGATTCCTGATAGTGGATGGTGACACCCGACCTCTGAACAAGTGAACGCAGCCGTCTCGAATCGATTACAGAGATGACGTAACCTGATTTGTCCATCCTCTCGGTGTGACGTCACACGCGAACGTCCTTGCCTCGGACGATCCGCAATCACCCCTGTCTGTTGCACACGGGTTCTGAGCTCATGAATTGTCTGTCGGCTGCATCGAAATGCGCGCGCAACTTCCGCAACGGATTGTCTGGCGTGCAGCCTACCCATAGCACGCTCACGTTCTGTATTCGTGAGGCGTGGCATTCAGTCAATATTGTTTTCCGTTAATTTTAATGTGTTTTCCTGTTACACAGTACACGTGCGATTTGATTTGAGGGCATACGCGTTACCTGTATTGATCATGTGACCCTGTGCACGTGAATATCATGTTTTACGTCCTTGACGTTTAATACGTTAATTTACGCCTTCTCACCCGACCCATCCGTGCAGCATCATTCGGTACACCTCTATCATAAATTATATAACACAAGATTCGACTTATTTCTTCCCCGAAAGAAATTACGATAAAAAGTATAGAATGTCAGGTTTCTAGTTACGCTCAGTAAAGTATGTTGACATATGAGGAAACTTAAAGTTTCAATATATATAAAAAATAAAAACTATGTCTTTTAATTAAAGACATAGTTTATGTTCGAAAGAAAGAAAGAACAGAGCCAGGGATTTGATAGCCCCGAGACCAACACTTGTCTACAGCGAGACCAACACTTGTCTACAGCGGCATAAAGTCGAAAGTCTTCTTTTTAAAAAAGAGAAAGTGCAGTTAATTTCCTCAAATACCATGTTTTCCTACTGCAAGCGCCTTGGGTTTGGACAGTTGTGATCTCTATTTTGCTAAAAGTAATCCTTTGAAAAACATTTGATCTTTTGGCGATCAGTATGTACTCGCTGGGCCGATAATAACCTCTTTCTTTATTTGTTATCCACATTGCAAAATTTTCAGAAACACCCCTTGGCAATTGGAAAAGTGTACATAGTTCTGTTTCAACGTTTACTGAACATCGTAAACGATAAAGTTCACAGAACAAGGGAATCACTGATCTTGGTGATATATTGGTGGAGACGCTTCTGTCTGCATATAAAGTCATGCGATTCTAATCATTGGAGACGTGTTATCCAAATAAAGGGAATCAAGACAAGATCAAGGAAATTCTATACACATACCTCAATATTTCTGTCAAATCAAATGACGTTTAACATTAAATCAGACAGTAAAACACTCATTCTGCCGATAAAAGTCAACACCAATTCCTCAAGTAGCCATAACATTGTCTTTTTTAACCTGATATTTGCAAAATAAAATGGTGCTATTAAATCAATTTCTGTGTGTTGAAAAAAAACGTGAAAAAATTCACGATACAAAGAATATAGTCACAAATTATCGAAACGATAAAGATGTAGAAATATGATATAACTAGAGTTTTATTTCACGCTGACTGAAACGAGTACACAGGTCTATCTAAACGTTTGCCACTATTTCCAAAATAATTCAGAGCAATCAACTCAATGTGAAATTTAAATGGATAATTTGACTGAGTAACTTTATTGGGTGACTATCTCCTTATACAAAACGTAACATTTAAAACCTAATTCTTTGCCTTCATTGTTTCATTTTGTTTTCTGATTTTCATTCTCCTACTTGCAACCGCTGAGATAATCATGGATCCCGTACATAATATATCAGTATATAATAACAGCGAATTAAAAACAAATAACAGAGCCAATGACTTATTTACCCCGAGTAAAAAATCCTTTCAAAGGGCAAAGATGTCAAATGTCTTCTTATATATTGAAGTTTATTTCCTTATGCCTTTTTGTTTATTAATGTTGTTATTATTTCAAATGTTGATCAACGTTACTGTATTACCAAACACAGTAATATGTTGTCTCTGTTATTCTATATAGGTAGAATCGTACTGAAAGTACAAAAGCAATGTGTGAGCTGATCGTGTAAGATATGAATTACATGATTTTAAAAGGTTTACAAGCATTGAATAAAACATTCAAATTTACATGGGTTACAACCATTATAGGCAGCAGTAAATTGAAGAAAGAAGTGACATACAAAACTTTGCTTCTACTTTTTGTAAAAGTTGCTTTGTGCATAGGGCAAAACAAATTTAATTTTTAAACACATGATGTTATTGGTGATTTTAATTTTCTACAATATACTATGCAGCTTAATGTCGCAAAAATTACTTTGAAGTGCATGTACTTCCTGAGATGGATGGCCATGTATTTATTTCAATGAATGGTGTACATTATGTAAAACTTCCGAGCCAACATTATGGTTTTGAGAAAGTTCACTAGAATAATACCAACAAGGATTACTAAACACTTGTTTCTCATTTAGTTTTTACAAATTACTACAAATGATGTTTTATTTCAAAAGCTATTACAAAATAACATAAATTGCACCGAGATGTTACATCGCTCTTATAAATTAGGGCTTCATCTGACAATTTGATAATAACCTCGTGTCATATGTTTCAGGAGATAGTTCACAAGGACAAATCTGTCAGTGTTTACGTGTAAAACTTGTTTTAAAATATTTAACATACCGGTAACACTATCATAGAAATAACTTGAATCAGCATCATGTTTGAAAAGGCTAATGAATTTTCATTTTCGACAATCCAAGTGGTTATGTACAAACCGCTGAGATAATCATGATTTCCGTACCTATCAGTATACAATAACAGCGAATTAAAAACAATCAACAGAGCCAATGACTTATTTACCCCTAGAAAAACATCCCTTCAAAGGGCAAAGATGACAAAA
Organism: Gibbula magus; assembly: GCA_936450465.1. Classification (NCBI taxonomy): domain Eukaryota; kingdom Metazoa; phylum Mollusca; class Gastropoda; order Trochida; family Trochidae; genus Gibbula; species Gibbula magus. Next base: position 22,419,267 of record OW388294.1, on the reverse strand, counting down.
TGTCTTCTTATATATTGAAGTTAATTTCCTCATATTGGGTATGTTCAGTAAAGAGCTTGTTGTCATATTAGATGCCTTGGATTGAAAGGGTAGTATCTTTTTTAAATGTACAATATATTTGACAACGTCCTGGCTCTGCGGTTCTATTTCATGTCAGATGTTCTTATTACACAAGTCAGATTTTAAATTGGGCTCATTTTTATGGCAAAATTATGCTATCGTATCAAATACATTTACAATTTTTCTACATACTTTCATTGCAAAGATGGCGGTTAATTTTTTATTTTGTTCACTTTAGGATTAAAAACTACTAAATGTATAAGAAGTATCAATTGTTCTGAATGTTGACATTGTAGTCCATTCCAAGTAAATATGATCACTTATTGTTACTTCCAACATGACCCAGATTCATATTTTTGTAATTGTTTGGGCACATGTTTAAGAAGTTGACGAATCCATTACGCCCCTGTCAGAAACAGAGGTAAGTTTCTGTTCTGCCGCACAATATTGGCAAGTCAAACTGAAACTTGACTATTGAAGATCCATTCCTCACATACCTTTGTTGTAATTGTTTGCAAGTATTAGTTTTCTGGAAATGACAGATAAATCAATGATTAAGTGCATTTTCATAACCATCTAATGATAGGTGTATGTTGTTACAGCTACAATAGATATCCTTATAAACATATATTTATCATCTGAAAGCGATGTAATCTTCTAATCTCATATGCATTCACATTTAGTGATAAATATCCGTTAATGATAATTGTTATGATAATTGCTAATACAATTTTGACGTTGCTTGTGCATGTGCAGTGTTTGGAGTATTGTAAATTATGCATAAAGAAACAACTGAAATGAATTGTATCTACCTGTTCGTCAACATATACAATGAATAATAAGCTGAATATGAATTATTTTGAATTACTTCAGTGATGGTTTTGATGCTTCGAAATACTTGAAATACTCTGTATACTACTATCTATTAAACGTTTAAAATTGAACGTTTTCAGACTAGATTGTAAATCCCTAACAATCTAAGATGATGCAGAATCACCAATTTTCGAATAAGTACTGCGATCAAAATTCACTCGGTTGTAAACAACATTCCTGTTCAGATGATTTACAGCATTAATTATCGGAAACCTGACTCCTTTAACGTCATAAATCGTTTTTAAATAAGAATTACTGGGGACCTATCAACTGAGGAGAACTGAACGTTCTGACCAAATATCATACGAGAGATGAGTTACAAAATAAAATTGAAATTCAGCTATTCGTCACAATTCTCTTCATTGAATTTGCCGTATGTTCTAATATTGAATATCAATTTAATATTTGGATCGTCACTGGTGTTGACGTTAAGGATAACATGGGATTTTTTTCACATTCCACCTGATGAAGGAGTGAGTATATACTCCGAAACGTCGTGTATTTTCACATTAAAGAAGTTGTTATTCAGAAAATCGTACTGTTCTTTCAATATGACCTAAATTCATTTTACTGTAAATGAATGGGTATGGCTGGTGTTAGGAGAAATCATTAATTCTGTTCTCGAAGACAGATTAATTCATTTGATTTTGTAAAACATAATTGAACTCCAGTTTTTTGGTTTTTACAGGGATGTCTGACAGAGTAACGATACTCACTTCACCGACGAGACAGTGAGGACAGGGATCAGCCACCTCATTAACCAAATCAAATTGAAACTATCCCTTGACGATGGAAGAGCCAGTTCTGACCTTTCCAGTCTTTGCTAAACATTCAAAGTTGGATGTTTTCAGACTATATTTGAAATCCCTAAATTCTAGGATAGTATAAAATCAGGTATTGTTCTTCAGTTTGCTATTTTCAGAATACTACTGACAATACCATAATCTAGATTCGTCAAATTGTTCAGAGATTAGTTATTAGAATTAACTTATTATTGATATGCTTTAACCTCTATAACAAGATTACATTTGGGGTAACACGTCCTTCAATAATACATTTTTTTTAACTTTTTAAGGCCGAGTCCAATGCGGGTTTCGAACCCACAAACTCAGTGTAAGGCAACTATCGCCAGCACTGACCGTACCACAAACTAAAAAAAACCCATCTCTACTCATGTTAGTTTTAACCTATAATGATTTTTGTACAAATTTACAAATGTAAACAGATGTGACTTATCTATATTTAAAATATCTGCACATAAAGCGAAACATGTAGTATATTTTATAATTTCTTTAAACTTTACAAAAACTTTAAATGATATATTTAGAATTATCCTGTCCCACTTTCAGTATTAGTGTCTGCCTGTATTTTCTAAAAAAAAAAGTACCAATCAAATACTTAACATTTAAGTCGAAACAGTTTTAAATTATTGATAGAAGCCATGTCCTAGAGAAATTGGTTACTTGTACAACATCAGGAAATTAAACTTCAGCACCTGTTTGTCCCACAAAAGTAAAGTGACTCCATTTCCTCCTGTTTAAAGTGTCTGCCTCGAGGTAAACAAGTCAATGGCTCTGACGGATAATCTTATGAAGCGTAAATTGCGGAGCTAAAAGGAGTGAGTTTTATAAAGACTAGGTATTTTATGCTTACTATACATTTTTTTTACTTGTTACGCATTTTGTGTTTGATGTTAAAGGGACACCGCGACGAGGATAAACATGAGTTTCCTTTTTATCTAACTAAGCTGTTTAGAGTGTCTGCTAAAGAGTTACGCTTCACTTCATTGTCTACATGCAGCACTTTTCATTACCAATTACGTCAGTTGTCTGAAATTCGATGTCTGTGACCTGTTAGCAGACATGTTAATCAACACAGGTAGATACATCTGATCTGAGTTTCATTCTCGACCTACGCGGTTTCCCTTTAACTGTTTATCTATCATAAAATGTTGTTTTGTTATAAGCTGTTTGTTTGAATTTTGCTGTTTACTTGTTATTTGCCGTTTCGGTTTTGGGTTTTTTTTTTGGTTTTTTTTATGTTTGTATGTGTTCATTTGCTATTTGCTGATTACTTGTGTTCAATGTGCCATTACGAGCATTTGTGCTACTATCACAAAGAAGTGATAGACTCTGTTAATAATACCTTAGGTTAGAATAATTGCCACAACTGTCTGTGTTCTTTGTTGATACATGACCTGTTTCTATTAGACAGGGGTCAGTTAGAGAGGAAGTAACCAGATTGAATTAAACTTTGACATCAGCAATGCAAATGTTTTAATGTGTGTTTATGAATGCGAAATGTATGCTTTTGATTCTTGTGAAATGTTGTGTCGCTTCATTCCACTCGGTGATACATAGGTAAAACATCAACTTAATTGGTATTTAATTTTATCCTTTACAGCATAAAAAAAAAAGAATTTGGGTGAACATTTCACTCGACAAGTGTCAGCAGTCAGTCATCAAGGAGTTTTCAGTAGCAATTCAGTCATCAGTAAAGTTATTTATCCTTCGTACTCCTAAGAAATAGGGGAATGTATTTGGCACAATTGATTGGTATTTCTTGTTTACTTGTTGTAACTCCCTAATAGCCTCCTTCGTGTTTCTATCACCAGGGAGTGTTTGTGTACGTTCGTCATGTGTGAGGTGAAGTCTGTTGATGAAGACACGATGGTCTACTTTGCTAATTGATACCAGACATCGGTCGCTACAGTTGCATTCGAGACATTCGTGAACCTCGCAGAATTGACAAAAAGTGCCTGATTCATGTAACATGTTTTTAATGGATAATACAAGTTTGGCTAATCGTTGTTTCATGCTGCTATAGTAATAATGTTACAATAAATCTTGTTGAAAATATCACAATGTTTCTATCCGTTTTAATATTTATTTTCTACATTGTTAAAATTTTGAGAAACAATGCTTCATTTGGGATGTTGTTTTCCGCAACACTAATTTAATATCCCTTTTTCCGAGAGGATTTTTATGGTATATGAACCCACATCCTCCTAATATTTTCTATTCCACCAAATGACTCGTTCCAAAACATACAAATACTTGTACTATTGCTGATGACATAATCACAAATATGATTATGGTACATTTGTTCTTGGCCTAAATGGCAAGTGCATCTAAGGTTTTATAAGAAGTTGACAACATTCACCATGTATATATTTTAAAATGCACATAACCCACATCAGTAGGGAGTACAATAAACTAAGTTTCAACATTGCTTGAAGTTTATAAGTGGATCGACCTTATTTGATGAAGGTCTTAGATATCAAAATAGTTAAAAGCACTGTTATCGTGAGAGTTAAACAACAATATTTCTACTGAGGTTAGTTTTCTCATGAATACGCCACTTTCCTCGTTCACGTTTCAAATGATTATTGTAATGTTTAGATCATATTAGATTGTTTGTGAGACTAACATGGTGATAATTTGTTGCGATATTCTTTTCTATCACAACGTTTCCGATTTAAAATACAAGCGAGTTCTTATCACTTTAATATGGGTGGATAACAACAAATTAGTTTGTAAATAACTGGTCCAAATAAGAAAATAGTATGGTTTCAATTATTTTGAGGTATTGATGTTGACATTCGGTAGAAATCAAAGGTGTGTTACTGTAATTTGTTTTGACAGAAATATGCAATTTGTGTATAGAATATACAAGATTCATTTTATTTTGATAGAACGTCCCAAATAATCAGCATCACAAAGCTATGCTTTCAGTCTGAAATGGCTCTCATCAATGACTAATGGACTGATTTGGATTATGATAACTTTGTTCAGTGAACTTTATATTTTATGATAGGATACATTGAAAAACGAGAACTGATGTAGACACTCCAATTGGTAAGGGATGATGTCTGCAACAAATGATAAGCCTGTAATTGAACTATACAAGGAAATAAGGATAATTGTTTGTCTCAATACTCGTATCAGTGGTCATAATGCTCATATAGATCCTGGCACATAGTTCGTTCAGTATGGATTTGTTTACATGCATAAAGCAATTGGTTATCAAAAGTGTTGTTCCTCATTGAATGTGAATGAAGCAAATATCACAGAATAAGTGGATATTGTATCTGTTATGATTCTGATTATAAGTGCATGAAGTCCCTGTCTAGGGTTAGCAATCCATAGAAATGATGTGGATATGTGGATTGTTAACTTCTTATGATTTTTTATAATTACAAGATTACATTGGAAGATTAACTGATAACGTACCATATCATTGAGAGATTCTTGACAAAATATATATGTAGATTATGCATATGTATTTATTGGTGATCTTCGCTCGTTACCTTCTCAATGGCGTCCTTGTATCTCGTTCGTTACCTTCTCAATGACGTCATTGTATCTCGCTCCTTACCTTCTCAATGACGTCATTGTATCTCTTTCGTTACCGTCTCAATGACGTCATTGTATCTCGCTCGTTACCTTCTCAATGGCATCATTGTATCTCGTTCGTTACTTTCTCAATGGCGTCATTGTATCTCGCCCGTTACCTTCTCAATGGCATCATTGTTTATAATGATTGATTATTGTTTATAATGATTATATTGATAAAAGTATTCCACTGATAAAAGCACATTGACAAATATAAATACTAATTTCAATTTTGATAACACTAAAACTTGATTGCATGGCCATCATTCTTTAAGCCATGTTATGAGATGAAATCTTTTACGGCAATAGACGTATTCATTCTCGTTAGTTTATCAGAAACGTTATTCGAATCAGACTCCTAGTTTTATATTTATACTGTATATAAATATAAATATATTAAATAGATTAACAAATTGCTCTTGGCAGTTAAGTTGTACAGGTAAATGTAAAATTAAATGTACGTATGTTTTCTCTTTTATAGAGATATATTATTCCCTTAGTCTGATTTATTTTCACGTCCACGCCTCTTTTTTCTGACGAAAGACAGTTTGTAGAGACGAATGACAGTTTGTAGAGAGGTCATGGAACCCAATAAGAGAGACGAGAAAGGGTCATTCTGGGTAACCAGGGAAATCAAATCAGACAATGAAAGATGGAACGTCTCTGGGTAATGTTGACAAGATCGACCAGTAAACAAACTAATAGAACGTTTCTTTGAGAAGTACATTGCAACTACAAAGAACTATCATCTAAAAGAAGTAAAACATATGATAGATAACATGCATGATGTTGGTGCAGCAATATTGACATAAAACAGATTCATGTATAAGCAAGCATTGCTTAAATTTACGTCTGCAGCTTGCGATTTTGTAGAAAAAAAAAGAATATAGAATTCCTGAGAATGCTTTGGTAAATACTGACTTGGTGGTTGGAATCGCTATTGCTAGAGCATTGAAGCCACTAACGACTTAAAATAGAAGTTTTTTATACAATACTCACTTAAACATACTTGTCTACACACAATGAAAGAAACGGTTTTACATATGGTATGAAGTTGGTGTGCTAAAGCTGCCAACGTCAATTAAAACTGCAATATAAGTACTGACTGACCACATGCCCAAACAAGGTACTGAAGAACAAGTGGATATAGAAAGCTATACAAGTTGTTTCGTGGAAATATCAGTGATGTATATCATGGGGACGGTGTCAATTATGACAATCATATTGTGGCTAATACGATTCGATAATCAAGATGACATTATAATCAGTAACAAAGTAAGAAATGTAGAATTACATCAAAATCTACATCTGCATTTTTCGTCCACGCTTCATGCTTATGTCGCGTTTTTGCTATTGTTCACACAACTTTGATAGTCATTGAGAGTTCTGACACTTGATCAATGATAAGCGGTGGCGGGATAGCGCAGTGGTTAGCGCGTTCGGCTTTGGATCAATAGGTCCGGGGTTCGAATCCCGCCAGGGGCATGGCAACTTTGTCTGCAGTAGAGAACTGTTCTACACGCAGTAAGGTTTGGGTGCAATGCTACACTAAATTTCGTTTCGCTTGTACCATGGTTTGCTATTTTCAGCCGATGCTCGAAGGTTTCACCGCAATGCATAGCCATGTCATGGCGTTTCGGGCTTTCTCCCTGCCATAATACTAGCAGCCGCGATATAAGTGAAATACTTTTAAAAGCGGCTTTAAACCCTAATTCATCTCACCTCACCTCAATGATACGTCTTCGAAAACTCACATACAGTTCTATCTCTCTCGATACTAGAACTAGGCTATAAATCATTCACTGTCCTAATGACATTTAGATGATGATATGCTCGCATATTATCTTGTCAACATGTTGGTATCCAGTTCCTGTGAAATACTTGACCAGACAGTAGAAGAGTTCATAGTCTGTTTTGCATTCGATTACAGGTAAAGTTAAGCTGTGCATTTGCCTTTAATTTCAAACTTATACCTAAGAAGATTGTTTGTTCTGGTTCCCTCACCTTTCCATCGTTGAAACCATATCAATACATCAATTAATTTAAGACAGAGCATATTCTATTATTGTAATTCTGGTGTCAAATGTCAAGTTTAACTGTGATAAAGGGTGAATAACGTGTTGATGTAAACAGAACTTAAAGTTGTCATTAACGATAAAACCTCAGTGTCTAGATATTGAATAAAGCATAGTTTGTGTTCAAACGAAGGAAGGAAAAACAGATGAGCAAGTGACTTTCATGCCCGGAGATAAACAATTGTCCCAAAGGCAATGGAGAAAATAGTCATCTTCTTTTTAAAATGTGATAGTGAAGTTAATGTTCTCTTATGGGATAGGGTTAGTAATGAGCTTGTTTCTACAGCTTCTCACAATTGAAGAATGTATAATGTTTGTACCCTGGGCCTGAGGCTCCAAATACTGAAATAAAGAATTTGAATTTGGAAAGGTAACGAGCTTGTTTCATTCTGCAAGCGCCTGGGGCCTGCGAAAGTGGTGATCTCTATTTCGCTCTAAATCTTTAAACACAAGTTATTTTTTGCAGGGTGCAGTAATTATTTGTTGAGTGTATAACGATATCTTTATTTATAATCAACGTGTTGTTTTTAAACGTTTCAGTATGAAATGTGTTGTGCTTCATTTTAATGCAAAAGTATATATATATATATATATATATATATATATATATATATATATATATATATGTTGTATATATTCTCTATAATTAAAAATCATTTCAGTACACTATAAACGTGGGATTAGCTGTAATGACAGTAAAACCAAAGTGTTATGTCGTAAAAGAACAAAACTCATAAATCAAACATTCTTTGACAAATAATCTTAGTTAAACTTGGTAGAGCTTGCACTACTTTCTCCACTATGATGCATCTCATTTGCCACAGTTTATAAACACAATATGTACATACTCTTTCAGAGACAATTTTACATTTATTTAGTCCCTCATAATAGCATTCATTGATACACAACATGCTCATGTTCTGCTTCCAGTGTCAGGGTTTCAAACTTTTAGAGATTGATAAATGACATGCAAATTAGCATCCTGATGGATATGTTTTCCTACCAGGGTAGACATTTCATGACGTTTACGGGGGATTAAATTGTGCATTGAGGAATATGCAATATGAACATCCCTGTCGATGTATATTAAATTGGATTGATAATGATAGGTGAGCTAGCATACGTACACCATTGGAGTACAGGGTGCTTGTTTAAAGAGGTATGGTGACTTTAAAGTATTTCATTGATGCAGGGAGAAGCAGTTCGATGTTTAACTTAGCTTTCATGATGTTTAGTTGACATAATATTGCATTCAATAATCAATCTGAGATTCATCGTTGATGGATAGAATTGTGGATTGTTAATGACAGGATAGCAATCATGTTCCACCATTGGAGAATATGAAGGAAGTTTTAAAGGATTGGATCAATTTATGAACGGCCAAGACAGACCCGAATAGGTTTATTAGTTGGTCGCTTGTGAGTTGGAAAATAGCATTTCATGTGTTAAATTTATTTAATCTTAAAAATTATTTTATCATAATAACATTTAGATCATTATTTTAGGAAAACGACTTGTATTACTTATTAGTTTATGTATGTATTTATTTATTATTCGATTTACTGGACGAATTGTCTTTTAAAGAGTTACAATGAATGAATAATTCAGTAAATTATGTAACTTTATTTGACATTAAACTGATATTACACTGATGTAAATTTCATTACGAAAACATTAGCTCATTATTAAACCTTTTTCTGTTACTGCTTATCTCTATGGACGGTGGCATTGCTTAAATTATTCAAAGATTTCATGGTTTGTTTTGTAACTGAGTTTTATCTTTGAAGGCAGATATTAGTGCAAATCAGTTATTGCTATCCCTCGGCAATAATCAGAATGATTAGTTTTGCCGAATTAATCAACTTTGACATCTGTTATATTACATCAAGTACAATTATACTTAATGTGCTCTAAGACCAGTTTCTTGAAATAACGCTATTAACATAATTCGTTTACACACTAAGCCATTCCCAATAACAATTGTTGCAGCATTAAAATAATGCAGCTTCATCATGCATGGTAGAAAGACACATGTGTATAATCTATACATACATACTGTGATATGGTTTATGTAACCATATACTTCTTTCTTCCAATGTAATCTTGCCATTATAAACAAAACCATAAGATGTTTAAAATCCACACATAAGAATAATCAAAGAATAAAGAAGTTGTATATCTATAAAATTTTCTCTATTCTTCAGCGTTCCCATGGTTTGTTATCAATGGACTCTTTCTTTCATGTGGTCCAACCTTTATAAACAAAATCATTAAGTATACAATATCCACTTATAGAGTAGTAAAACTTTGTTCCATTCACATACAATGAGGAATAACACTTTTGGTTAACAGGTTATGAATGGAAACACTGTCCTGAATGATAAATTCTACACATTGTGCCCAGATGTGTTTGAATAAACCCACGTGCAAGAGAAACGTCCCCATACAAAATATAAGACATTTCAATCGACGGGCGATAAATACGACTGAAACAGCGTTACATCATCAGAACCCGACAATACCAAATATGACTTTTCAAAACATAATCTGTTCACATCTCTGAGAAATACACGTTCTAAGAAATGGACGTTTTGGAATCTCCTTAAGTAGACAAGATAGAAGCCTCAAAAATCCAGTTTTGGCTTGTTTTGTGACGTCCTACAGTAATGACACGTCAACAAATTTAAGCCAAAGAAGGTTATTTATGTCTAGGACATTTTGATTAATTAAATTTCTACTTTAATTTAATTTTATTTTTTATTTTTTAAATGAAATACCAAATATTGTGGCTAAATAACATCTTGAAAAAGCGATTTTAGCACCCCATGTGTATTTGAACAGATGTAAAAATAGAAATATCATACTCTAAAGTATGAACTTGTGAGTACTTCTTTACAAAACATATGGCTATCAAATACATTCAAAATCTATTTTCTCAGGCATCAATATTTCATTTTATACTATTTTCAAACTGTTGGGACGTTTCTTTTGTACGTGAGTATATCATGGACACTGATACGGGAATTGTGTCGAGAAAAGCAATATCCATGTAGTTTAATATAAGGCTTATCGACAAACCATTACTTACCAATTGGAAATGTCTACATCAGTTTATTTTTGTCAGTGTCCTAAACACCCGACAAGATCAAGTTCACAGAATAACGTTATCACAACTAAGATAAATCCTTTATGATTGATTAGAGGCAGCTCAGTCCGAAAACATAGCGTTGTGATGTTAACTATTTGAAACGTTCTGTCATTATAAATGACTGAAAGCGAGTTCTTGTATAGTCTATACACAATTCTGTCAAATGAATTACAGCAAAACATCCTTGATGGCTAACAAATGTTAACATCAATACCTCAATATAATTGCAGCCATAATATTTTCTGATTAGGACCTGATATTTCCGTACAAAATGGTGTTATTATCTCATTTTCAAGTGATAAAATTCATCGTTTGTTTTTTTAAATCGGAAAATTAGTGATACACAGAAAACGCAAGAATATAAGAACGTTACACGATAGCAACCAATTCAATGGGATATTGTTGAGTAGCTTACGTGATAACTACTTAAATATCTATTGATTACCAAAGTCTTCGTCTGCATCAAATTAAGTATATCCACTTCAAACAACGTTGAAACTAAATGTATTCCCTACTGATGTGTGTCATGTGTACTGGACATTATACAACTCAAATGTCGAATCGTCAGACTTGTGATCTAAAAAGCACTGACATTTAGATAATTAACAAACATAGCATATTCACATTTGGAATTTTGTCATCAGCGATCGCACAGAAATGTCTTTTTTTAACGAGTCCATCAGGGCTTGAGAAAATATATGAGGAGGTGTTCGAATACCACAATTCCACTTTTTCCGAATAAAATCAACATACATTTTCTATAATATTTCTTATTTATTTCTTATTTAACATACACTACATGGAAATCTTGCAGGATAAAGCCAACGGATATTTTCGATATTCTTTAAAGCTATATGCGGATACTGAAGCTAATTACAGAGGTCAGGTGAAGGAGGTTCTTTTAAGAAGTAACGTCACTTGATTGAAAAGTTCGAACGCCTGTAATAAGGGATAATTTCATCAAAACATACATGACATAATTTATAAACATCAATTTGAGATATGATAATAATTTATTGTAACAATTTATATGTTCAAACAGTGCCCTAGCAGGGTCCTAACACTGCCCTAACAGTGCCCCAAGTTAAAATCTACCGTTACTCTCGAGTAACCAAAGCAGTTTTAGTCATATGCTCATTAACTTAGGGTATTGGAAAATATTACACATTAACTGTTAGTTTAGATCTCCGTCAAAAGCTGCCATTTGCATTTGAAGGGAAAAGACAGGATTAATCACCTAATAATGTGAAGCGGACAGAACAATCCGAATTCGCTAACAAAACTCTAAATATATTTCATTTCAAAATCGTGGTAATTTGATTTATACTTTAAGAATTCAAAACTTGCCTAAATAACAAATTTATGAACTCTTTTCTGATGAGATTGTCTGTGTTCATCTACCATGGGAATCATCACACTATACATTTACATAATTTGAAGAATACATCAAATTAATGTCATCTGATTTGTTTGTCCCAAGATGAATGCATGACACAAGTTATTATTTTATTTATTTCATCCTCCCTTCATTTAATCGCAGTTCTCAAGTTCTGATAACCTGATTTACTGACAGACCACATGTCGCCGCTTACTAGTAATCATGACAATGTTGAGACGCAATTTCGTTTGAATTTGAATGATTGTACGTTCAAATTATCTTTTCGCCTTTGACAGTAACGAAAACGTTTTATTGCCCGCATATATTTCGCTGTGTCCCAATAACACTAACTGACATTGCTTTAAATCTTTGCGCATACATTTATTCTGATTATGACCTGGAAATCATGCTAATGTATTTGCACAGATTCGTTCAAAGAAGTCTTTTTCAAATAATTGAATTAAAGCAAAAATATTGAACAAAGGTCAGTTATCATGAGACTCGTAGTCTACTGTTTAATTCATACAAAATCCTATTGTCTAAAATAATTTCTATTATCTGAAGTATAGTAACCTAAGAATAATGTGTAGTTATTGTTACATTAAGAAGCGATACTCGGTTTTCAAAATTATGACAGGAGTAAACAATTTAAATGAATGCTGTTTAAAGTTTTAGGTATTTTGCCGTTGTGTCTATAAAACACTTTAAGTTATCCTGACACGTTGTATATAAGCAAAATATAGCTATCATTTCTATGCTTCAAGATGCACAACAGTTACTGTCTAGATTGGATCTACAACCAGGGACAAAAGAAACGATACCATGCAACAAGTTAGTTCAATCAACGAGCGATACAAACGACTGAAATAGAGTTATATAAAGATTTCAGAAGCCAACTTAATTAAATTTGAAAATTCATCAATACATTATCTGTTCATTTTTCTGGGAAACACATCTTTTAAGAAATCATTGTTTTCAAATCTCCTTAACAAGACGAGATAAAAGAGTCGAAAAGTGCTTTCAGGCTTGTTCTATGACGTCCTACAGAAATGATGCATCAGCATATTTAAGTCCGAGAAGGTACGTTATGCCTCATCACAGACATTCAAAATCGACTTTATCCAGCAGATATATTACATCTGTGTGTGCTGTGTGCTGTAAAGCATAATATTGAGAGAAAAAAATCTAGTTGATGTTTTAAAAATTTGTCATTGTTTGATAAGACACAACGTTTTGCTAGAATCCAAAGCATACATTATTACACCCATAGACATGCACAAAAACAGTTAACATTTTGTATGCAAAATAAATGGTAAACGTAATGTTAAGACCAAATTAATATAATCTCATGAGCTGACCGCTGTCTAATAAAAACAAGTCATGTATAAACAAAGAACAGAGAAAGTAATGAAAATTATTCTCAACTTAATGGTATGATAGACATAGTCTGTCACTCCTTGGTGATATTAATACAAATGCTCGTAAACGCATATATAAGATAAACAAGTAATCAACAAATCGCAAATATACACATAAAGTCACATATAGTCAAACCAAAATACCAAGTTAACGACAAATAACAAGCACACAGCAAATAAACAAAAGCAACAGTTTTAGCAAATGCACAGTAAATATCAAATACAAATACATAAAAAGTAAAATTGCTTAGCAAGCATAGAAAGGCCTAGCCTTTATTCCACTCACTCTGTTTAGCTCAACAAAGTTAGAATTTAACCTTTATACGATTATCCTCCAGAGCCAATCACTTACTTCCTTCAAGTCAGACACTTTTCCCAGTAGGAAATTGATTCGCTTTTCTTTTGTGAGGCAAAACAGATGCTGGTGTTTAATTTCCTGATGCTAAACAAGTAACCCATTTCTCCAGGACAAGGCGTTTATAAATAATTTATAACTTTTGCGACTGTATCTGTTAGGTGTTCTTTATTTGATTGGTATATATTCTAGAAAATACAGGAATTCAATGGCACTGAAAGTGTGATTATCATTTCAGGTTGTCATCAAATTGAAAGTAGTACTCAAATATGTTACACTCTTTCATCATCAGACAGACTCTAAAAGAAAGGTATACATGTATGTTGTTATAACAATGTCTGCATAATAGTATGAACAGCTACGACACAAAGTATGACATAATAAGTGCCTTATTGTGCGCAATTTAAAATAAAACGTTTCATTACACCAATTCTATAACTTAGCAAATTAGGCTAATGGGCTGCTAAAGCTAATCTGTATGTAATGGGACTATCCAATGAAGTTCGTACTATCAAAAATGCCACAGTTACACTGACTCTTTAAGATGGTCTCAAAGATCTCCTCAATTCTATAAAGATCGAAACACCTGCAACTATCAACGTTACGAAATGATTCTATTAAACAATCCCACCTATAAGAGAATGTTTGCCTGAAACATGTTTGTTAAAATGTCAACACATTTTTCATTCACAAAATGTATTTACTTCGAGAATGGATTTGATTATAGCTGGTATAGAAAGTTCGTTCGTGCATCCGCACCTTTCGTTCAAGACAAGAACAAGAACAATTTATGAAACTTTTGCAAGGTTATGTATAGCTCTCGCTCTCGATCTCGTTCTCGCTCAGACAATACAAACATTCACATTCGTCAATGTCATATGACACACTTTCTGGGATAATAATCTCTATTTCTTACATAAATAAATCTGCCAATGTCATGTAAACAGTCATCAAATATACACATTTTTTTATTTTAAAAGAAACCAGATTCATTTGACTATGACACGATAAATAATACACGTCTGCAGTAGTTTGAATGAAGTAATAGGTGACTGTAGTTACATTTATGTTACAATATCTTTGTTTAATGAAGACAAACCTTAGGGTAAGAAATTAAATTTACACCAACATAACACGTACCATGTTTAAAATGTTGTAAATGTGAGCAGAATCAGGCACATTAATTAATTTCAACATAGAATATGTCTTATATTTATATGTTATGTTCAATCCCAAAAAAATGAAGAATAATTTAAATGAAAAATTGTTTTTATTATTTAAAAAAACAGAAGTATTCAGTGACTGCTGACTAAAAGTCTATGGCTGACTAAACTACCGGTATTCAGTATGGCATCGAATATTTGAGATATTGTAAATGTAATTGTAAATCATACATATGAAGTGTGTACTTTCTTTTGCCGGGCAGTCTAGTTTGTTAAGAAGTGAAATTATATTGGTTTGATCACATTGTTAAATTATGAATATCATCAAATTTCCTTTTCATATAAAATGAGTTATGCAAGCATATTTAGCAATGTCATTTGGTCAGAATGTTGAGTTCTTCAAAGTTGATAGAGACTATGTTTTCTACTGAATTGATCACATTTCTGTTATGAGATCTAGAGTATAGAACATTCTTGTTTCCTAATATTAATCTCAGTATATCACCTGAGTGGGAATGCTGTTTACAACTGAGTGATTTTAGTGTCAGTACTATTCTCAAAATAACCACAATGAAGAAAAATAGATGATGTAATTGTGGGGATTTAGTCTAATCTAAGTTTGATTGTTAAAGGGGCAGTAGCACGTTTTTTCGCTGAAATAAGTCGATAGACGGTATTTGATAAATAGCGTTACCAATAGTAAAATACTCATCTCACAATCAAGTAAACAAATGAGAGTACATGGTTCCATGGAACTCATTTTTGTAGTTCGAAATAATAAAATGTGTTCACAATAAAATTTAAGCTTTATACACAACACCGTTATTGCCACTACGGATAACTGGTTTGTGTATTAAGATAATTTACCCTCTAAAGTACATATAAATGACATAAACTATCATTATTAAATGGGAGATTTGAAAAAGAAATTGCAAAAAACGTGCTACGGGCTTCAGCAAAGACTAAAAGGTCAGAAATGGCTCATCTATCCACAAGGGATAGTTTCAATTTGATTTGCTAAACGACATGGATGATTCCTGTCCTCGCTGTCTCATTGGTGGGGCGGAACTTGGTCTCGTTGCTCTTAGAGACACTCCTGTAAAGAATAAGAACGAGAATATGATGACAGTAGTATATTTGATTAGGGATTTTAAATCTAGTTTGATAACTATGTTTAGCAAAGACAAGAAGTGTCGGGAACGGGTCTTCCATCGTCAAGAGATATTGAGAAAGAGAACTACATAAGTAACATCTAAACTATAAACTCAAGTATTTCAATTATCATCAACTGATCTTTATTGGATGTATAGATGTATAAATATGTTAATATGTTATATTTTATTTATTAGAAAATATATTGTTTATATAGTTGCATATACTTATTAACAAAGGTGGTTGTGAAATTGCACTGTGTCATTGATTTTTCTGTCACCTCCGAAAAACGATTACTTACAAACAATACAATACACATAAATGTAGGTCAAAAATGGGTCATCAAAGGCAAAACTATATTTTAATTTGGTTTGGTACTCTGGTGTAGTAGAATAGATGCCTACTTCTGTTCCTGACAGCAACATAATTGATTCGTCAACCTTCCTGAACAGGGTTAAGCATTTCTACCTGTCATTACCATACATATACAAGAAGAGTAATCTAGGTCATGCTTAAAGTAACAAAATGGGATCATATTTACCAATTCCCATGCCAGCATTATTTCACAATAGATAGCATGATACCAAAGTATAGGTTCAATAAAGGAACATAATATAGCAAATTCAATTAAGAAAATTATGAAGACAGAACTGATTCCTTTTGTGTTTTCAAAATACAAATGATTCAAAATATAACATTGAAATAAATAAAAATGTAGCTCATAACTGAAGTGGTCGGGGGAAGATAGTGATAACCCACAAAAAAGAGAAACTGAGAAAATACAGCTGAACGATTTTAGTTTTACAAGCAGGCATTTCGGGAAAAATGTGATATACCACAATATTTTAAAATTGCTCAAAGTAATGAAATTCACTTAATCATACCATTGCCTGTTAATGCCTCATCACTTTGTTGATAGGTTTATGTCATTATCAGCACAAAAACGTAAGCAGAAAACATGCGATCAGGCATGTTTTTGTAGCTTATTATATTCTTTCTGAAATGCGTAAGAAAGTCATGCGGCAAATCATAAACATAGATGATGCAATTCAGTCCGTGCAATAGCTAAGGGAGATCACAATTTTCTATGTGGTAGAGAATGGTATTGCAGCCCACAAAATATAGTTATCTCAGATTTTAGGGTGTATGGGTTATCACTTTCTTCCCCCGACCCCTTCAATTCTGGAAATTGATTGAGGTCAATTATTGGAAACTTCACCAACCTTAACCTCTTAAACCATTCCAACATTAGAACGATCTTGATTGATGACCTGGAAGTTGTCAGAAAGGATCATTTCCTGGCCAAATGTTTATTGCTACTAAATCTTTGTGAATCTCCCATTTTGTCCAAACGATTGATTGCATGAACGAATGCTTGACTGCGCATGTGTTTATGGTCCAATTCTGTGATATACTACAGATACGTTCTACACAAAGAATCTAGTCACAATTTATCAGAAAAAGACGTATGTATCATATGAGTCAAGTATATAATAAGACATGACAAGCTCAATACAATAGTATTACTTCATGCACATAACATAAGTCCTGATTGATGAGGTGATAAGTGTTGATTGTGTATGCACACATCAAATCCAAAATAAAGAAAATCTGAAACCCTATTCATGGTGATGTGTAAGTATAAGCCGGCAGTTTGGGGAACGATAGCAGGTTATTGCTTTAGTTATGCTCGTGTATGGATAGGTAATTATAAAGACAAAATTGATGTGGCCATACATCAACTGTTTACTTTGTTGTTATAAATAATCAGAAAGATATCAAATCTTATTTGAAAAATAATAATGCAATCTGAACGTTAGATGGTACTAATCATTAATCCGCAAACTGGACATATGGTTTTTGTTTTTGTTTTAATTTCCGCACTATATATATATATATGTATATATATATGTATATATATATATATATATATATATATATATATATATATATATATTACATTTACAGAATTAACAGAAAATTAAATTCTAACACAAGAGAATACATATTTATTATATTACAAGCAAAGAAATACTGTGACCATTGACTGATATGCAATGTAACAATACAACAATGGTCTGACTAAGCGAATTTGCTTATGATGTCACGGTGTTACTGTGGTGACGACATGGAGATGTGAAAACAATTTTTTTTTCACTTAATCGCATTTCTTATTTAACATACACGGAATGGGGTTTTCAACAGCAGAACGTCAACAGATTCAATATTCAGTCAAGGCAATTACATTAAATTTAATTACATTACTGTACATAATTTGAGAAGTAACGTCACAAGATTAAACATTTAAACCATCTGTAATAACGGATAACTTCATCCAAAGCAACATGAACAAAATAATAAACATTTATAATCTTCAAGCAGTGCCAAAAACACGTTCCTCGGAAGTTAAAATCTACCATAGCAGTTTGAGTCATATATACTGATTACTACAGGGGAATGGAGAACTTAACAAACTAACCGTATTTAGATCTATGTTAATGTATTTATGCCAACTGCTATTAGCATTCGAGAGGAAGAGAAATAAGTTCGTCCCTAAATGACATAGGATCAACCAATTGATAACTTGAAGGGACAGAACAGTCTGATTCGCCGTCGAAAAGCTTAATATATTTGATTTTTTTTAAAATCAGGGTAATTTGATTTGTATCCACATAATTTAGGTTTAGGTCGTGCCCTAATATAATTAACTCAACGCAACATTTCAAAATTAATAGTTTGTGTCAATTTTTTATGAGAAGCATCACACTATGCATTAACACACACACATATTAACAATACATAAAAAAAAAGATGTACGGTAATTTGTGATTGCAATAAATTGAAATGTATCATTTTGTGTGATATTTTTATCGAGGCCTGACTGTATATATATATATATATATATATATATATATATATATATATATATATATATATATATATATGCGCTCCTTTGAATAAAACCTAAAGGCACAAGTGCACGCTTTTCGCATTCAAATAAGCTGTTTTAAGTCATACGAGGGCATAAACACTCACTTAAGCTTCTTTTCGGTGCAATAAAATACGTATTATTCTTTACAATTTACCTGCAGTCAATGATTAAAAAGTTGAGCCGGCCGAAATAACTCAGGGATATCACAGATAGTAAGAGTCTCTGATGTGCAAAATGGGAAATATAGAGTGTGGAAAGCGGCTGAACTAGGATTTCATTCAGCGATTGCATATACTTTATTCTCTTAACTGACAACAAAGATTTGATAGTCTTCATTATCAACTTAACTTCACTGGTTTGTGATACGCAATGTAAGCAGTGTTGTTACATAAACGATAGCGACTGCCGTTTGTGGTCTTCAGATTGTGTGCAAGTTTTTAATATTGCTGATATTGTAGTTCGTGCGGATTTAATGCAACGTTGCATTAATTACTACCGGTCTTTTAAGGTTAACTTTGATACCTGAATACGTACAGATAACTAATACAATACCTGAGGGTAGGTAGTTAGTAATATCGAGATATATGCATTATCCGTGCATTATTTATATTTAAAAACAATTGGCGTGCTATAGTGCCTTTAACAATTCAAATATTAATGCTGTCTGACATTTTTTCACAAGAGGAATATTCATGATTCCATTGATTGCATCCTCCCTTAACTTAATCGCATTTCTCAACTATAGTTTGAACTTAACCGACCACAAGTCACCACTTACTTGTAATCATGAAAATGCTGCTAATGCTGGGCGCACACTACGACGCAAAAAAAAAATCGGACGAAGTGTGCGCACAGCCTATGCATTTTTTTTCGAATCTTATATATTTACCAGTCAAATTTACCAGTCTGCCTTTAATGGTAAAGAAAACGTTATGTTGCCCAAGTTGTTTTAACTTTGTCTCAATTATCCGAATTAGCATTGCTTGTCATCTTTCTATAGACAATAATTGTGATTATGACCATGGAATCAGGCTAAATTATGTGCACTTTTATAGATGTGTTTAAAGAAGAAAAAAACTATTGAATTACATCAGGTATTCAACAGTAGAAGTAATCACAATAAATTGTACATTATTAACGTAATTATTATGAATATTTCTGGCATAGATAAAACAAATTACTGAATATTACTGAGACAATGGAATACTGAATAAATTAAAACTAAAGTAAAAAGATTATTCCATACAAATGTCAATTACCAAAATTACCCAATGAGCGAGACACACTGATTTACATGTATCTAATTCTAGAAGACAATAATTTGTATGTTATAGACAAATGAAAAGTCTGATATAAGTGTATCAATATCGAATGCCTTGCCTTTACATAAAACAGTTATGAATCCAATTTTAGACATTTCACATTTTTTCAATGACAACTGCCTACTTTTGAAAACATGCATATCATTGTAAGAGTTAAATGATAATCGTGGCATGATTTTGTCATCAACAACTTTAAAGAACAAGTTTGATGTCGACTTGTATTATCACACGTCTAGTAACAACATGCATGTAACATGACACACTTTAAGTTACAAATTATATGGAACATAAACATGATACTACTGCCATTCTAATGCTATGAGATGCACACATGTCTAAAAGTCTATAGTTTTATTGACGGACAATGTCTGGTGAGAAGAGGTCAGGCATTAACTAGCACAGTAGACCATCCAGCCTTCGTCAACACACTTCACCTCAAACATGACGAACATACACAAACACTCCCTGGTGATAGAAACACGAAGGAGGCTATTAGGGATTACTACAAGTAAACAAGAAATACCAATCAAATGTGCCAGACACATTCCCTTGTTCCGGAGACTTTTCGGTGACCGAATTACAACTGAAGACTCCTTGATGACTCATCATTGTCTGATGTTCACCATTATCTTTAATTTAATATACTGATCACAATGAAACACAAGTTAAGTTGATGTTTTACCAATTTATCACTGGAATCACTGTTTCACTGAAATCCAAAGTGTAACGTTAATGCACACATAAACTGGTGCGAAAACTGTTGACACATTACAAATGAACACATTAAAACAATTTAAAAAAATCAACAGAAAATATCATATAAACAATTGATAACCAACATAACAGAGCAAATAATCAGTAAATATCAAATACAAAATAATAACAATAATGCATATTTAAATGCATAAAAAGCTCTATTCTTTATTCAACTCATTCCTTTTAGCTCCGTAATTTAAAGTTCATCTCCGTCAGAGCCATTGACTTATTT